>VDFB02353493.1:312459703-312697688 GCA_007258455.2 Sequoia sempervirens | reverse complement strand
TTATTATGGGATGCGATGAGTCGAGAACTTCTTCTCACTAAAGTATTATCAATAGGGCACCAAACACTCATACAAATACCACAAGAGGTGGGGCGAATGCAAATGAAATGAAATATAGGAGTAAAATGAAAATAATAGAAATTATGTAAAGTGAAATAGGTAAATAATAATAGAAAACTAAAATGTAGTAAATGCCCAAAACATGCCTGAAAATGCAATTCAAAATGTGTAGCTAGACGGATTCGCCTAGGGTGGCGAATGAGTCTAGGGATGAGATTTTTTAATGTTTTTTAGAAAATTTAAAATTATTTTTTTGTGTTTCAAATAAAAAATGAAGATGCAAATGTAGAATTTTATATTTTTTAATGTTTTGAAGTGGAAGAATGAAATCTATATGAGATATTCACTAATGCACGTTTATAAACCCTAAGATGCAAAAATAATGCAAAAGCTAATGCAAAGATTAATTTTATGAGTCCTAGGATGTAAATGTAGATTCTAATAAGAAAGATAATGTGTTCAATATGTAGGTTCATGTCGAGTTCACCAAAATGAACCATCAATTTTTGTTGTGTCTATGAACTTCTCTTGCACCCTTAGGGTTTTCCACCTAAAAGGAGAGAGATAGACACCAAAAATTGTGGTGGTTCACTCAAACTAATGTATGTATTATGTAATTATAACTAAATTAAATGATCTAAATGTAGCTAATTGATAAAATTGATTGATTATGAATGCAAAACTAATGAAATATGCAATGTTTGAAAACATAGTGTGATATGTAGAAATGAACTAGAAACATAAACAAATGCAAACATAATTAAATGAGATTGAACAAAGTGCACCTGGAAGTTGAATGATGATGCTAGAAGATTCTGGAATGCAAAAAAAACCTCTATTTATGACTAGTGGGACTCATTCACCACTGATGGCAAATCAATCTTGCAACCAGTAAATTGTCTAAAAACTGGTTTCCGACTATCAAGAACTTAATGCTGACAAAATCAAATTTTTATCTTGAAAGTTTGACTCATTCTCCACTAATTGTGAATTAGTCCTCCTCCAATATTTTTCAAATTTAGAGGTCAATTTTGTGGGTCCAAATATGTACTTGTCTTCTTGTTGGGTTAACGAAGTCAGATCTACAAAAAATGGGCTAAATGTTTTCTCCAAGCTTGAATTAGGGTTTAGTTGACTTGAATCACTTTGATGACTTGTTCACCACTTTTCAAAACCTATTTCTTTGGAAAATTTTCCTACAATACCAACAAACACATATGCAAAGAGGGGGAAAATAGTTAAGGGTTAGAGTATAGGGATTTGCTTTGGTCAAATCCCACTTTGGTAATCAAACCCTTGATAAAGAAATGAAATGAAAAACTGAAAGGAATGGTGAATAAATAACATACAAATGTCCTAAATTCACCAAACGCTTATTGTTGAAGTTCAAAGATATGTCAATGTCTTCTCCAAGATACTTGATAATTACTTGATTGAATGATGCTTTGATGCTTAAGTGAATGAATGAGATTGAATGGAAGGATGAATGCTTGAATGACTAGGTGAATGTGGGTTGAAATGGATAACAAACACTTATTTATATACACTTATGACCTAATTACCCAAAATACAACTTCACAGGCTGACATAAGGTCTTAATGAATAAAAACCTAAAAGAAATTTTGAATTATTTTGAATTTTGAGCGAAGAGGGACTCATTCACCACCCATGGTGAATGGGTCCCACTCTAGGCTTGGAAGTGGGTGTCAGGATTTAAGTTACTTTTAATGTTGTTTGTTGGGTTTGAATTCAAAAATACACTTAATTAAGGCCTATAAGTGCATAAAGGGGCCAAATAAAGCATAAGAAAGGTGTAAATAGTGATGAAAAGCCTAGAAAAGCATGAAAAATTGTTACAAGACTTTACAACACTTTAAAATAAGACTTGATAAGTGATAAAAAGGTGATTTTTAGATGAATTATAATAAGAAGAGTCTAGAAAAGTGTATAAATGTGTTATAACACTTTATAACACCTTCACAAGACATCATAATTTGAATATTAAAGACTTAATGTGAATGCTTTAGTTACATTGCAACATTAAATCAAAGAAAAATAGGTTAACCATCACAAGAGGAAGACCTGAATGACCATGAAAATATCTAAGATCCATTTTTCTATGGTATAGGTTCCAACATCTAAAGACTCCACATATGTCTCAAAAAATAGTAATGGTACTAATACACCATCTTTGGTGTCTTAGTACTCCATAGCACTTTTTGGAAACATTTTTTCATTTCCAAAAACAACATCACATTTCTAGACTTCCAAAATACATGTACCCTAACTTTGTGTGGCTTAATTTCATCATCTGCACTCATTATTTGGCTTACATTACTAGGTTTTGTGAGTTGAAAGTTAAGTTGTTGTTTCCAAGTTTTTTCTTGGTGGTGAACATCTAAAAGCTAAAAAATCCCCCGCTTAGGTCTTTCCTTGTTGTGAATTGACTCACCTTGTGAGGTTGATAGTCAATCCAATTAGGACTCCCAAGACATTATTGAATGATAATAGGATAATAGTGGTGTTCTATGACCTTCAACTCACTGCCTTTAGGAATCTAACATAATGAAGTATTTCTACCTCAACTCACTCACACACTTCTGCTCTTATGATTTGTATCTTAGTTCATCACTTTGCATCCTTCATACAACTCATCGCAATTTGACTTACATTTCTACCATCTTAAACCATAGAAAATTTCTCCAAGGTTAGCCACCTTAGATTCATTTTATAAAATTCAAATTAGGTCAGCAAATCAACATTCCCATGGTGGAAAAGAATGAGAGTTGACCAATAAAACATTTAACCAAGACCAAAAAATAATGTCTTGGATCAACCACATGCCTCCTTAATTAAACTTTATTCTTGATATGGTGTAAACACTAGGTTGGCCAACATTATGAGAACACAATTGAACATTAATGTACATGATTCATTATGCATGATAACATATCTCAGATTCCTTTAGATACATCCACAATAAGTGCAATAGTCTTTAAACACTAAACTTCTTCCATCAGTCCATCTAGATTATGCAAACTCATACAACTCTAAAAAATGACTTCCAGAGAAGAAAACCACTCACATCTTTGCCAAAACCAAAAAAATTCTACTATAAGACATATACCAGATCTGCAAGATCTGAAACAGAACAATGAGGGAATGTGGAGCAAAAACATTTCTCCCAATCCATAGAAGACCAACTTTGCCAAAGCAATTCACACACTGGTGAATGCAAATTTCACATAACATTAGACTAGAAGCTTCAAATTAGGATATATCACCACTAGATCACCATTAGCAAACCTTCAGATCTGCACAGGAATAGGATTAAAAAAAGAGAAATGTGGAGCACCTACCAAAGTACATTCTGAACACATTCATAAATCCGACTTCTCTTCTTTATTAATTTTCTCAAAAGCACTTGGAATGTCATCATTTCTGCACATCTACAATGTCATAAAGATACCTCCATGTACTCACAACATCTCAGCAACATCTCAACTATACATGTACAATCTAGGTATGTGTAGGATCATCATGGGCCAAAAAGTGGCAATATGATGGGTATGCGGCTAATAATTTTTTTTACCCAAAATTGATGAAACAAAAAGGATTTTTAAAGGAGATTCTCAGCTTTCAACCAGTATAAATTACGCTTTGCTATGAATTTAATAAATAATTATTATTCATTTTCTATTTGAATTACAACTAAAGTCCTAATTGATAGGTTGATTGAAAAAAATCTATAGCTTTCAAACGATATTAGATTTTTTTAATTTGAAACATGCATCACATTCTATGCTTCACATACTATAGGATTAAAAAAAAAACTTGAACTTTATGAAGTTTTGACCAAGTCAAGGTGGTCAGACATATGAGTTTTTATATTTTTTAAAAGTTGTAAAAAAAATCATAATTAATTATTTACTTGGAATTTTTTTTAAAATAATATGCATCACATTGGGACATGAATCCTCTACTTATATATAAAGTATTATAAAGAAATATTATCATTTTATTGAAGTTAGGGTGGTTAGATAGACAACTCTTTCTTATTTTTCCCTAAAATTTAAGTACTGCTTCATTGAAATTTCAAATTTTCACCAAATGGATTTTTTCTTTTTTTAAATAAACCTAGTAGTTTAGAAACTACATTCAATTTGATACAAATTCTACTTTTACATATTAATTAAATAATATATATAACTTATTCAAATTTTTACGTCAAGTTTCCTAACTCTAATTTTTCTGAATTTTTCGCCACTTAAGGGCCTATTTTTTCATGATGATCCTGCACATACCCATCTGCAATATACTAATTTATGTTGACATCAATGACAACATAATGAAAACACCATCAATCTTGCTCATACTTTCAACAGTCTCCCCCTTTGTCATTGATGGCAACACATGATGTGCAAAACCATCAAAGACAACATGCTTCATAATATTCTGGGAGAACACATTCACTTCCTCTGTAATTATTTTGGACATGATTTTATCTCCCCCTTTGAAATAAATGAAAATTATGAACAACTCTGATCACTCCCCCTTAGAAGTGTACCCATTCATCTCATATTGCAGCAATGAAAACCTTTTCTACTCCCCCTATGGAGTAGACCCATTCATCAGTCTAGATAAATGAAGAATCTATGAATTCATTTGACTAATGCACCTTCATGTGCACCTAGTTTGGAGGGATAATGACCCCCAACCTCTCCCTAAGATGCTCAAAATTATCCTTTGGAAGAGCCTTAGTAAATATATCTACAATTTGTTCCTTTGTTGTCACATACTCCAATTTGACTTCATTCTCCAACACCTTTTCTCTCAAGAAATGATATTTGATAGATATGTGTTTTTTTCTTTAATGAATAACTAGATTCTTTGAGATGTTTATAGCACATGTATTGTCACAAAAAATAGGAATAGGATCATCACATATTACTCCAATTTCTTTTAGATTTTGCTTCCTCCACAAAACCTATGTGCAACAGGATGTTGGAACAATATATTATGCCTATGCAGTGGATATAGAAACTCAGTCTTATTTCTTACTCAACCAAGAAACCAATCTTCCACCAAGAAAGAAAGCACCTCCACTAGTACTATTTCAGTCATCCACACAACTAGCCCGTTTGCATCGGTATAAGCACTTAGGGTGAAATCAACAACCTTAGGATACCATAGACCATAATATGGTGTACCTTTAAGATATCTAAATATCATCTTTATAGATGTAACATGTGCCTCTTTAGGATGTACTTGAAATATGGCAACTAGACATACTACATGCATAATATCTAGTTTGGTAGTGGTAAGATACAACAGTCCACCAATCATAGATCTATATTTACTCTAACTAGTTTTAGTAGATTTATGATCTTTTATCAACTCACATCCAGTTACCATAGGAATACTAACTAGTTTGGAGTCACCCATTCCAAACTTCAAAAACTCTTTTACATACTTAGATTGTGAAATTGATATCCCTTTATTAGTTTGAAATTCACTTGAATTCCAAGAAATAAATAC
This sequence comes from Sequoia sempervirens, assembly GCA_007258455.2. NCBI lineage: Eukaryota > Viridiplantae > Streptophyta > Pinopsida > Cupressales > Cupressaceae > Sequoia > Sequoia sempervirens. Next base: position 312,692,090 of record VDFB02353493.1, on the reverse strand, counting down.
AACTCACCAATCATGGACATCTCAAATTCTTTTTGCATTTCTTCAGCAAATCTTTTACACGTGCCTTCATTTCCACCAAAGATGATATCATCAACATATACAACTCCTATCAACACTTTTTTACCTTGTACTTTGAAGTAGATATTTTTTTTAGTAGATGATTTCTTGAATCCTTTCTTTTATAGGTATCTAGCCAATCTTGCATACCAAGCTCTGGGAGCTTGCTTTAGTCTATACAATGCCTTCTTTAACTTATAAACCATGTCTAGTTTTTTAGATAACTAAAACCCTTCAGGTTGTTCCATGTATAATTCTTCCTCTAATTCACCATTCAAAAATGTTGACTTGATATCCATCTGATACACTTTGAAGTCCTTGTGGGAAGAAAATTCCAAAAACATTCTAATAGCTTCCATTCTATCCATAGGGTAAAATGTTTCTTCAAAATCTATTCCTTCAACTTGTGAATATCCCTTGCATTCTCCATTTTCATTTAGCTTATTCTAGAACATCTGTTTTGAACCAATTACATTCGTATTCTCAGGTCTATGAACTAGTTTCGATGTCTAATTTTTTTCTATTTGCTACAACTCTTATTTCATAGCTTTTATCCAACTCTCATCTTCGCATGCTTCACTCATAGACTTCGGTTCAATTTTAAAGACTAAAAATAGATTTACCTTAGCTGCTGCTTTACTTCTTTTCTTTACACCTTCACTCTTATCTCCAACTATCTATTCCTATGGATGATTCTTCTATACATATTTAGGCATCTTAACAATAGGTTCCAGTTCATTTTCTTCTTCTTCTTCTTCTTCTTCTTCTTCTTCTTCTTCTTCTTCTTCTTTAGTTTGTTCTTCTTTATCTTATTCTTCCTTCTCCTTATTCTCTTTAGGTACTTGTCCATAGATAGGATCATCAAGTTCAACTTCACTTATCTCAATAGGTCTATGTATGTCTTCATCAACTCTCACACTAGCACTTTCAAAAATCATCCTCAATCTCTTATTGAAGCATCTATATGCTTTGCTAGTAGTAGAGTACCCAAGAAAATTTCCATCACTACATCTAGCATCAAACTTTTCAATATTTTCATCATCTCTTTTAATGTAACATCTACTTCCAAATACCTTGAATTACTTCATAGTAGGATTCTTACCAGTCCATAACTCAAAAGGATTCTTTGTCCTATTGCCTCTAATCTGAACTCGATTAAGAAAATAAAAAACAATGTGTATTGTCTCTCTCTAGTACACATCCAGTACATTTGATTATTTCATCATGGTTCTTGTAGCTTCTTGTACTGTCCTATTTTCAATCTCAACTTTCCCATTCTGTTGAGGGGTTCTCAAAGTAGAAATCTATCTCTTTAAGCCATTCTTTTCACATAATGTATTAAACTCAATAGAAGTGAATTCTCCACCTCTATCAGATCTCAAACATTTTATTTTCAAATTTACTTCATTTTCCACCCTTGGTTTGAACACTTTAAACCTATCCAAAGCCCGAGTCTTCTCTCTAAGAAAATCAAACCATGTCATTCAAGAATAATCATCAATAAGAATTATGAAATACTTGTCACCATTCAGGATTCCTATTCTAGTTGGACCATAGAGGTCAATATAATTAATTCCAACATTCTAATAGTAGAGTGATCTATACCCTTAAAGCTACATCTTGTCTATTTCCCCAATTGAAAACTTCAGAACATAGTATTAGCAGGTCTTGTGATTCTAGGCAATCCTTAGAAAATATCTTTTGAATTGATTTTGACCAGATTATCAAAATTTACATGTCCCATTCTTTGGTGCCATAACCAACTTTCACGGAATTGAGATACAAGGCATTGACCATCAACTCCCTTAAGTTGATAGATGTTTCCATGAGTTCTCCTTCCAGCAACAACCATATCTCCATTTCTGAATCCTTTTCTGATTTCACATGTATTATTTTGGAACACAAGTTTAAAACCATTGCTACACATCTATCCAACACTCAAAAGGTTATGCCTCAAACCCTTCACATAATATACATCATCAGTGTTGCATATTCCATCAAAACTAATTGAACCTTTCCCACAAATCTTAGCTTTTGAATCATCACCAAACGTGACTAAACCACCATCATACTTTTCAAGTTTAGCGAACTTACTCTTATCTCCTGTCATGTGATTAGAGCATCCACTATCAATCACATAGTAGTCTCCATCTCATCTTGCATGAAAGGTGGTGACCAAAGTACCTTCCATATTATTCCTTTTGTTCTCTAGAGCATTATTTCTTTCACATTTTCTAGGGTTAGTAGATACAAATTTGTTTTCCAAAGCTAAAAACAAGCATTCACTGTCATTAGTCTAATTTTCAAATTCATCATTAGATATTCTGGCTTCTTCTTTAACATAATACAACTTCTTGTATTTCTTACCCTTTCTATTCTTATCTTTATAATCCTTGTTCTTCTTGTGTAAGACTCTATTCAAACATCTTGAAGCATAATGACTGATATTACCACAACTGAAACATTTAAAGGGAAACATACCTTTATACTTTTCAATACCTTTCTTCAACTCCTTGGTGAAATTCGCTTCCAACTCATCAGAACCATCACTCTCTAAATCATCTTAAATCTTCATTTCCTTAAATGTTGTCTCTATTTTTTCTTCTTTCCTTTCTTCTTTCTTGAACTTTCTCATCTCTAATGCTTGCAAGGTGCCAAACAATTGTTCCTTAGTATACTTATTAGGATCATACATCTCTTCAATAACTAAGATCTTATCACTGTAGCAATCTAGTAGGGTGATCAAAATCTTCTCAATAATATCTTCATCAGTTAGCTTTTCCCCTTGATTCTTAACTTCATTTTTTATCGTCTCAACCCTCTAGAAATATCTTGTAAATTCTTCACCTTCTTCCATTTTCAAATTCTCATATCTATGTTTTTCCACCAACTTCTTTTTCAACTTTACTCTTTCATTCCCTTCATATAGTTCTTCTAACTTCTTCTAGACTTCATAAGAAGTATCCAAAGAAAGAACCTTAGTTCGGTCAGTTTTAGATAAAGCACTATAAATAGCATACCTCACTTTCTCATTCTCCTCATAAGTGGAAACCTCATATGCAGTAGTAGGACCACTAGTTGAAGCAACATATTTCATCAGAATAGCTTTACAGGTCTTGTAACCAAGAGAAAAAATCTATCAGGTCTCATGTACACTTTCCAATCAATGTAATCAGATCCATTGAACATAGGGATTTCCAACTTATGTGCCATTAGATCTTCCTTAAGTGGTTAAGCTCTACTCTAACGAACCAAAGCTATAATACAAATTGTTAAAAGATGTAGGACAACTAAGAAGGGGGGTGAATCAGTTGTCACACAAATTAAAACTTAAAACTTCAATACTTATTAATTCCACAACCAGACTATTCTGTTATTAAGTATTAACATGAAACAAAAATAATATAAAGTAAAATCAACACAATGAACACCATATTTTTATGTGGAAAACCCAATGATGGAAAAACCATGGTGAGGATTAGCTCACAATATAAAGGGATTATAAAACCAAAAACAAAAGCTCACTATCAAGGGCTTATTTGCTAGAAGAAGACTCATTATCCAAATACAAAGGTTCACTGCCTATAGAAAGGACTCACTCTCCAATAGGGAGGCTCACTTCCTACTAATTTAAAAGAGAACAAAAGATCCACCACAACAATTAACAAACATTCGTAGCCTTGATCAAAAAATTGTAGAAACCTTCAGCTCATTGCCTTCAGGAATCTTTAACACAATGAAGTACTTCTACCTCAACTCACTCACACACTTATTCTCTTATGATTTTTGGCTTACTTCATCACTTTTCATCCTTCATACAAATCTTCACAATTCAACTTGCATTTATACCATCTTCAACCTTAGAAACTTTCTCCAAGGTCAACCACATAAGCTTCATTTTATAAAATTCAAATTAGGTCAACAACTCAAAATTCCTACAGTGGAAAATAATGAGAGTGGACCAATAAAAAAATTAACCAAGACCAAAAAATAGTGTCTCGGATCAACTACATGCTTCCTTAATTAAACTGTATTCTTCATATGAAGTGTAAACACTAGGTCAGCCAAACCTAATGAAAAAACAAATGAGCATTTATGTACATGCTTCCAAATAATAATATGACACATGAATGATGCAGAACATGATTCATTATGCATGAGAACACATCTCCAATTCCTTTAGATACATCTATAGTAAGTGCAATAGTCTTCAAACATTGAAATTCTTCCATCAATCCATCTAGACTATGCAAACTCATACAACTCAGAAACATGAATTTTGGAGCACCAAACCACTCGCATCTTTACCAAAACCAAAATAACATCACTATAAGATATATTCTAGATCTGAAAGATCTAAAATAGAACAACAGAGGACTGTGGAGCAGAAACATTTCTCCCAATCCATGGAAGACCAACTCTACTAGAGCAGTTCACACACCGGTGATTGTAACTTTCACATACCATCAGACCAAAAGCTTCAACTTAGGAGATATCACCACTAGATCACCATTAAAAAACCTTCATATCTACACAAGCATAGGATCAACACAGGAGAAATGAGGCGCATATACCTGAGCACATTTTGAACACATTCATAACATTCACTTCTCTTCTTTATTAATTTTCTCAAAAGCACTTGGAAATTCATCATTTCAAAAAATCTATAACATCATAAAGATAGCTCCATGTACTCACAACATCTTAGCAACATCTCAACTATACATGTACAGTCTACAACATACTGAACTGTGTTGACATCAATGACAACATTAATGACAACACCACCAATCTTGCTCATACTTGCAACACCCCTCTTATGAGTTCAATTTACATTACACCAATGAGGTCATTAAGAATCATGTTAGTCATCCTTCTACTATATTTCATAGTTATGAGAACGGGTATGTGTAGGATCATCATTGAAAAAATAGGCCCTTAAGTGGTAAAAAATTTAGAAAAATCAGAGTTAGGCAACTTGGTGTAAAAAATTTGAATAAGTTATCTATATTATTTCAAAAATATGTAAGAATAGAATCTGTAGAAAATTGAATTTAGTTTATAAACTACTAGGTTTATTTAAAAAAAAAATCTATTTGGTGAAAATTTGAAATTTCAATGCAGTGGTACTTAAATTTCACAGAAAAAATAAGTAGGTGTCTGTCTGACCACCCTAACAACAATAAAATGATAATACATTTTTATCAAATTTTAGATATAAGTAGAGGACTCATGTCCTGATGTGATGCATATTTTTTTTATAATATTTTTCCAAGTAAATAATTAATTATGAATTTTTAATTACAAATTTTAAAAAATATAAAAACTTGTATCTCTAAACACCTTAACTTGGTCAAAACTTCATGAGATTCAATTTAATTTTTTTAATCGTATAGCATGAGATGCATAGAATGTGATGCATGTTTTGGATTTAAAAAATGTGATACCATTTGAATGTTATAGATGCTTTTCAATCAGCCTATAAATTAGGACTTTAGTCATAATTCAAATAGAAAATGAACAATAATTATTTATTAAATTCAAAGTAAAATATAATTTATATTGGTGGAAGGATGAGGATCTCCCTTAAAAACCCTTTTTATTTCATGAATTTTGGGTAAAAAAAATCGTCGGCCACATACCCTACACATACCCATCACATCGCCACTTTTTGGCCCATCATGATCTTGTACATACCCGAATATGTTAGAGAAATGGGATCAAACAATTTACACAATACTTAACATTAATTACCCATTTGTGAGTATGGTAGTGTAGACAATCATAACAATCATACTTAGTATTCTCTTGATACCTCTCCTATTAGTGATGAAGGTATCTTGGTGAAAGAAGATACAAGCATTAAGAGTCTTGATTGTTCCTCTCCCCATTCCCCTTTGGAAGACATTAGAGAAAAATAATATGAGATCATAGAAGCATTTATAAAAATCACCTTACCTAGTCTCCATTCACCCCTTTCTTGTGAGAATATTTTAGCAAAAGAATATGATATCATAGATAACCATAATTCTCCTTCTCCTAATATCCCCCCTCGATACTAAGAGGATAGGTTGGTATTAGAAGATGCACCTATCAAGAATCATGAGAATCTTGTCACTCCCTTCTCTAATACTCCTAGCATTTGGAAAGATCTATTTGGTAAGAATGAAAATCATGGTTGTCCCTCTCTTGATTGCTCCTGTACTTTTGATGAAGCTACTTTGCAAAATCTAACCATGGAATGTGATGAACATATTACAAGCTCTCCTACTAAGGTAGATGGTATAGCACAAGAGAATGAGACCTTAGAGAAAAAGGAAAATCAAATAGATCCTTCTCCTAATATCCCCACTATTGATGAATAAGAAAATTCAACCAGTGATAAATCCCTTACAAGCAATGAAGTCATTTTAGAAAAACCAACCCTTGAATGTCACAAACATTTGGTTTTTAGTTCTCCTAGAAACTCTCCTATTAGGGAAGACATAATAGTGGAAGAAAATGAGAACATTGACAATAGTAATTTCTTATATGAAGATGATGAAGTAACATTAGACTCCTCTTCACTAACAGATCATGAAAATAATGATAAGACTTTTGAGGTTATGCACATTAGATACCCCATGGAGTACTCTCCCGAGCCTAAACTTATCATTTATCCACCATCTCAAAAACTACAAGTTCAAAACAAACCTATCCTTATCCTCAAACCACCTAAGAACAATGTTTCACAACAACTAAGTTATAATATAGATGCTCATACATACAACACTTGGAACAATCTACAACCAAGACAAAAACCTTCAACATCCTTACCATTACCCAATCCTATCTTTCCTAGTTCCCCTAATTTTCCTTCACATAGTGGAAAGGAGTTTGATCTTGTTGAACAACTTAAGAATAATCCTGCTAAGATATCTTTATGGGACCTTATCCAAGCCTCCTCCCACTATCATAGAATGATTCAAAGTGCCTTACAAAAAATTCCTATTCCTTATGATGTGAAACCAAATAACATAGTGGCCCCAATTCAAGGAATAAATAGTGACATTGGTTTCCATCAAAGTGAGCTCCCTCCTTTGGAAGTGCAGAAACAATATGATGCTTTCATGATCATAGATCAATACAATACCAAATGGGTAAATGAACCCTTAGTGATAATGGCTCAACCTTAAATGTGTGTAGTGCAAGCCTTTTGGGTAAACTTGGTGTTGATAAATCAAAAATTCAGCCTGACTCTTTATCTATTAAGGGATTTGATAATGTTGGAAATAAATCATTTGGAGTGATCACTTTACCAATTAAATTTCAAAAGGCTAGCTTACAAACCCCTATTCATGTTATACCTCACAATATTTCCTATAATATTCTTTTGGGAAGGTTGTGGACTCATGAGATGCATGCAGTGCCTTCTACACTTCATCATAAAATGATGTCTACAATAAAAAAGTTTACACACTGGACACTGATAATGAGCCTTATAGTGTCTTAAAACTTGAGAAAAAAAAAGGGGTATGTGCAGGATCATCATGGAAAAAATAGGCCCTTAAGTGGCAAAAAATTTAGAAAAATCAGAGTTAGGAAACTTGACATAACAATTTGAATAAGTTATCTATATTATTTCAAAAATATGCATGAATAGAATCAATAGCAAATTTTATGTAGTTTCTTAACTACTAGGTTTTTAAAAAAAAAAAAATATATATATATATATTTGGTGAAATTTTGCAATTTCAATGTAGTAGTGCTTAAATTTTAGGGAAAAAATAAGAAGTAGGTGCCTGTCTGACCACCATAATCACAATAAAATGATAATAATTTGTTATAAGATTTTATATATAAGTAGAGGACTCATGTCCTGATGTGATGCATATTTTTTTGTAATTTTTTTCCAAGTAAATAATAATTATGAAATTTTTATTATAGCTTTAAAAAAATATAAAAACTCATATGTATGACAACCTTAAATTGGTCAAAACTTTATGAAATTCAATTTTTTTTAGTCATATAGTATGTGAAGCATAGAAGGTGACACGTGTTTTAGATTCAAAAAATGTGATGTCATTTGAAAGTTGTAGATTTTTTTCAATCAACCTATCAATGAGGACTTTAGTTGTAATTCAAATGAATAATAATAATTTATATTGGTGGAAATCTGAGAGTCTCCTTTAAAAACCTTTTTCGTTTCATCAATTTTTGGGAAAAAATAGTTGTCAGCCACATACGCTACACATACCCATCATATCATCACTTTTTGGCCCATAATGATCCTACACATACCCAGAGACAACCCCTTGAAAACATTAACATCAACTACACAAGTGGAACCTATGCAATAGAAAGACAAACAAAAACACACTCAACAAGTCATGAAGCTATTAGATGATGGTTGGGGTTCCTTGGATTTCGTAGCTAGCTTTGATGGGCAACAAAAGATCATAATAAAGTAATGTGAAAAATAAAAAGCAGTAATTTCAACACAAAACTCAGAAGACCCCTCAAAAGCATCCACCTTAACCACTTTCAACGAAACAAATTTTACAACAAACTTTGATGAACTCAATTATGAGCAACCACTGAATCCAAAAGAGATAAAGAATCTTTACGAAAAAGGTTATGAAATGATGAAACAACTTGGATATAGGGTATGTGTAGGATCACCATGGAAAAAACAAGCCCTTAAGTGGCAAAAAAATTAGAAAAATCAGTGTTAGGAAACTTGACGTAAAAATTTGAATAAGTTATCAATATTATTTCAAAAATATGTAAGAATAGAATTTGTAGAAAATTGAATTTAGTTTCTAAACTACTAGGTTTATTTAAAATAAATAAAATCTATTTGGTGAAAATTTGAAATTTCAATGCGAGTACTTAAATTTTAGGGAAAAATAAGTAGGTGTATGTCTAACCACCCTAACCATAATAAAATTATAATATTTTTTATAATATTTTATATATAAGTAGAGGACTCATGTCCGATGTGATGCATATTTTTTGTAATTTTTTCCAAGTAAATAATTAATTATGATTTTTTTATTACAACTTTTAAAAAATATAAAAACTCATATGTCGACCACCTTAACTTGGTCAAAAATTTATGAAATTTAATTTATCTTTTTAATCCTATAGTATGTGAAGCATAGAATGTGACGCATGTTTTGGATTCAAAAAATATCATACGGTTTGAAAGTTATAGATGTTTTTCAATGAGCCTATCAATTAGGAATTTAGTCATAATTCTAATAGAAAATAAATAATAATTATTTATTAAATTCAAATTAAAGCATAATTTATATTGGTGGAAAGCTGAGAATCTCCTCTAAAAATAGTTTTTTGTTTCATCAATTTTGGTAAAAAAAAGTTGTCAGCCACATACCCTACAAATACCCATAATACTGCCACTTTTTGGCCCATCATGATCCTGCACATACCCTATAGTGGAAAAGGATGTGGTGCTAGAGAAAAAGGTATCAGTGTCCCTATAGAATCTCACACACAAGAAAATAATAGTGGTCTTGGTTATTGTCCCTCAAAAGACATAGACACATCTTCACTTAGTATCAACACTATCACAAAACATCCTTCTAAGTTGACTTTAACAATGGTGCATCTTGAACTAATAAACACTAGTGGTCTTGATTTTTCATCCTTTGCAAGAAACGAAACAAACAAATAAATCTTCGCTTAATGTAAATTTTATCACACAAAACACCTATGATTTGAATTGGTTAAATTTTACACCCTCTAGTAAAGGAGAGAACAAAATCATGTAATCTACAGAGCCTTGTGTTAGAATGACATCTTGTACTCAGAAAGAGATATATTTGTCACAAAATAAAGCAACATCCTCCACTTTTGACCAAGAGAGTATCTTGACAAGACTTCTTCGAGATTGTTTGATTTCTCTCACTCTAAGAACAAAAAAAAAATTCTACTACAAGAGTTCATTTTGCACATATCATAGAATTCATGGTCATGCTACTAATGATTAATGTAAGGCTTTAAGTAACAAAATTCAACATCTCAAGGAATGTGGTGCTCTTCTTTGTGTTGAAGCACCTAATTCCTCTAACTGATAATCATTTTCATCCTATTTGGCTCACCCTTGTCTTGCACTAAGTGGGGGCAAGGGGCTAGATAGCCTTGTCCTCGTATGTCACTCGTCGTTGTCTATTTTGGCTAGTTGACCACTTTTCATGTACATATAAAAGCAAGCTTGGGATGTGGATGACATGCCTTAAGTTGGCTCACATGTGACATACTTATTCATGATGTAGCTTATTGGAAACCTATGACTTGACATAGGGTTTTTTGAATAATCTCTCATGTCTTCTTCTACTTTGAAGCAATTTTTCATAGCAATGGTGTTAGCAGCCTCTTTAATTGGGGGAATACATCGACACTCATGGTTCATTGTACAATTTTATTTCTTCTTGCAATGAATTCCTTTCTTGGTGGTGTCATTTGGTTGGATTAACTTCAAGAGAGTCATATTTCCTTGTCCTCTCTTGGAAACAAGATGAGACTTTGTACTTATTTTCTCTTGGAGAAGTTGAGCATAACTTGCCCTCAGATTAAGATCTCAGATAACTAAGTGAAATCCCATTGAGCATCCCTCTTTCTTGTTGCATTTTCATTTTTTACCTTATTAAATTCATGGAGGTATGCCTTTGATATGGTCCCTTGGGGCTTAGCTAGTGAACACCTATCTTCACTAGCCCTTGTGAGAGTGTATTTTCTTTTCAAGTCCTTATCATAGTCATCGGGGTATGACTTTGATATAGATCTCTTGGGGCTCACCTAGTGGACACCTAGCTCCCACTAGCCCTTGTGAGCATGCATTTTTTGCATAGTGGACAACGCATTCCACTTGTAAACCTCTTTCAACCTAGAACCAGTCCACAATGCATTAGATGACTAGTCAAAGCTTGATTCGTGGCATTTTCCTTTCTTGTTTTTCTTTTTCTATCCTTGATGGTGTATGCTAGTGATCTGATTATGGCTTCATATATCATGTGCATATATGTTCCTTTGTGCCTATATTAGTTCTCCATAAGATCTTGATTGAGAGGGAATGATCATCCCTCTTTCATATTGTAGTCCTATCTTGCTAACATTGGTACATTTGAACCCCTCTTGATTGTGTGGTTGGCTACTTTAGTGTGAGTTTGAAGCGAGTTCATCCTCTCACTAAAGTGGGGGCTAAATGTAATGTAATAAAATGCATACCCTTTCATTTTCACACTTGTTTGGGCTTTCCTTGATTAATTCATTCTTCTTTATGTCTTAATTGGTTCTATTTTGCAACCACAAAGCCTAATAAACTATATAGTTTTATGGAAAATCCTAACAAACATCAAAAGGAAATTGATCATTTAAAGATTCTATCTTTGTTTCCTTGATTTTTGGATTGGGACTGAAATGTTGGCTTGGGTTTCTTTGTCCTCCATGGATCTTGGTACCTTGATTTTGAATGTATCTCAAAAGGTCCCCTTTTGGAGTTTGTGCCTCCATATTTGAGCCTTGGGACCAAGACGCCACATAGGGCATCTTATTCCTCGTTGACTTATTTTTTGGATTCAATTTCAAATCTTGGTGGCATTTATCCTCCATTAATTAATTAATTCATATACCATCTTGGTTTGGTGTAATTTTAGAATATTAAGCATAAGTAAGTATAAATACAAGGTTCCTTCTCTCATTTCCATATAAGCAATATAACAAGCATTCAAGTATTCATTTCTAGGGAAATTTTATGAATTAAAGAGCACTTCATTAAGCATTTGGATCCATCATCAAGATACAAGCATCATTTCAAGGGTTTAGTGCATCCATTCATGTTGTTGAGCCAAGATTCTGGATGTAGCATTGAATATTTATTTGTAACCATTGTTCATATCATATCCAAGGATCAAGGATATACATTCTTCATGTCCACTACATGGTAGATTGTAGATTTGATTCACATAACACCATAAAAGGTGATATCATTTACATATTTCATGTTTTATGCTTCATTTTATTCATTTCATCATTTGGTTTAACTACCTACAAGGGGTTTGACCAAGGGAAACCTCCATTCACTAACAATCAACAAGTTTTTCCCTCTCTTACATGTTTTTGATTGTAAATTTAGGTTAGAGTGCAAAGTTGTAAAAGTTTAAAAATTGCATTACAAAGTTGTCATCTTCATGGAAACTCACCTACAGGATGAATAGGGAAGTTTCAGAACCTAAGATCGGAGGAGAAGCAAGTGCAAATCTTGGAGCTCAGGACCAAATTCAAAGTTTTTAGAAATTTAGAGTGGGACTAATATGCCACCTTTGGAATCTTAGACCTCCTAGTCATATTTTTCTGAGATTCCTTTAGATCTAGTTTCGACATCTGAAGACTTCACATCTACCCTGAAAAATAGCAGCGAGACTAATACACCATCTTGGGATTCTTATTCCTCCATAACACTTTTTGGTAGAATTTTTGCAAACTTCCTAGGTACATATACCCTAACTTGGTGTAGCTTGATTTCATCATTTGCACTCATTATTTGGCTTACATTACTAAGTTTTGTCAATTGAAAGTTAAGTTGTCTTTTCCAAGTTTTTGCTTGGTGGTGAACCCCTAATCTCTAAAAAATCCCCCTCCTAGGTCTTTCCTTGTTGTGAATTGACTCAACTTGTGAGGTTGATATTCAATCCAATTAGGACTCGTAGGACATTATTGGATGATAATAGGAGAATAGTGGTGTTCTATGACCTAGGTTATGAAGCACCCATTTTACTATTATTCATGTCACAAGTGGAAATTTAGTAATATTATTAGGGTTGATCTAAAATTTTGTAATCCTCTAGTGATCTGCTATAAGTTCCCTCCTATCAAATCTCTAATTCTGAAACACTGAATTCTACTTTGTAGGTGACTTTTTATGATCTCTCAAATAAGGTGACAACTTTGACAACTTAAAAAATTTCCTCCATTCTTTATCTTCAATGGATCTTCAACCTAAATCTGTAAATCATGATTCAAAAAGAGGAATCTATCTTGTTTTGTTAGTGGATAGGGGTTTCCCTTGGTCAAACCCTATTTTGGCAATCAAACCTTGAAATGAAATAAAATAGAGTGAATGAATGATGAATGAACATGTATGTAATGTTGCAACTCACCAAACCCTTGAATAAAAGGCTGGAAAATTGTATGTAATGGCTCATGTTAATGTGGATCTTGGATCTTGCTTGTATGTTATGGATCTTTACTTGAATGCTTGCTTGAGTCATCAAAACCCTACATCAAAAATGTTAGCTCAAAAAAAACATGATGCATGATGACTTTGACATGATGTTTTAATCTTGAATAATGCTCCAAAATGCTTGATAATTGGCTCTTGAATTCTATTATAAACTTGTTATAGGAATGCTCTCAACAATTTATAGCAATATTCTTCTCATATAGTTGACACCAATGAAAATAAAAGCTTGTTGAAATCAATGACAACACCATTTTCACATACTTGAAACATAGAGAAAAAACTAGCTAGAGAGCCAATCATGAGAACTAAGAATTTAGATGATTTGAGATAGGAAAAAATACATTTGCACCATTTTGGATCAAAATATAGCCTTGCAAAAACCTTTGATAAAAATCCTAATTTAATTTGTATAGGCCTTCATCATGTCTAATTTTATGATCATAGATGGAATTTTTCCTTGATGAATTGAGTACAAGATTTCATGAGCTATTATTTCTCCGTTAGCTATCTATTTTCCCATAAGAAACCACCTTGTTCCTCTAAGATAATGCCAAAAATGAGTTTGGCAATCCTTAGGGTAATAGCATTAGAAAATAAATAGAAATAGTATTACAGAGGGAGATAGGTCTAAAATATGTAAATGAGGAGGGAGTTTTGACTTTGTGTATAAGAGAAATATGAATGGTGTTGAGATCTTTTAACATTGCTCTATTTCTATGCAATTATTCTAGAGCCAACCAAGTATCTCTTCCCACAAAATCTTAGAATTTTTGATAAAAAGGAATGAAACCATTTATCCTAAGAGCTTTAATTGGGGAAAGTGCAAAATGTTGGATGAATTTCAATGATTATGTTGTTTTACAGCATGAGCATGGAAGGTACAAAATGATGTGTTGTAGTGTTTTCATTGATGTTAACATTGTCACTTATTTGAAGATTTTAGTTGCAGACCATTTTTATCAATTCTAATATGTTTTTGATGTATTGAGGAGGACATTTTTGTCAATTGGTTTGGTCTAATAAAGATAGTTATAATGGAAAATTGACTAAGTGTCAATTCTATGTATAAAGTGTTATAGCACAACAAATTTTGGGTCTGTACCACTCCACAAATAATAATTTCACTTTGCACTTCTACTATAATTTTGGTGGATGTTAAATTTTATAATTCTAAGATTTCATCATGTTTTGACAAGTGGTTTGAGAGATATGAGTAATAGTTTTTAGCCTAGCAAATTATAGTGATTATATGTATAGTGTAGTTATGTGGGAGATTCCATAGGTCTCCACAAATGAGTTTTTGACTTTGTGATCTTGAAGATACATAGTTCGTAGTTATGTGGAAATAGAGTATGAATTCCAATTGGCATAGATAGTTGAGGTCCATGTGTTAGTATGTGGATACATAGTTAATGGATTTTTCTTTTAGGTCTTATGTAGAGTTGAGCTAATGTTTTTGAAGGTATCTGAAGTTTAAATGTTATGGTCCTATGTGAGATCAATTATAGGTCCATAAAAACCTATTTCAAGTTTTTTTGCATTTTGAATTGTGGCACAAGATGTTTATGAAATATTTTGAGGTAAAAAGTTATATTTTGGGTGTTACATTTAATTAGGCTAACCAAATTGATGTTAGTGGTGATGCAGATATATATGTTGGATTATTTTCCATGTTTTGAGGCATGTTATGGGATATGTGATGATATGATGTGAATTTTATTAGAGAAGTAAGAAGTTACGTTTTGAATGTCGAATTAAACATCAGAGTTATGTGAATGAAGAGCGAGGTAGAGTGTTGAATCCAACTCAGATAAAGTCTGTTTGTTGGGCTTCAATATAATTTTGATTCATACATATGTTAGAGGTTATTGTAATAGTTCAAAATAGGTTGTGATCCACCATCTCTCTTCTATCTTTTTCTCTATGTATAGTGAGTCCACCTTTAGTGAGAACTTATTTAAATATATTATAACCAATTATAATATATTATGAGCTAATCCTCATTGTGGTTTTAACTCTTGTTGGGTTTTCCACGTAAAAATATTGGTTTTCATGTGCTATTTGATGTGAATGTTTTATGATTTTTTTCATTATTGTTGTTGAGTAAGCTTTTGTAATTGGATGTTTAATGTTTGAATGGTTTAAGAGAATAATTATTCACCCCCTCTCAATATTCTTAGTGTTTGACAACCGGTATCAGAGCTTGGTTCCTTGGAAGATGCTTAACTACTTTGGGAAGGTCTTGCAGGTTGAACACATGGTTAATAAAAAAATTCATATTCCTTTGAAAGAGATTCCAACAATTGGATTCATAGAAGAATATTGCATTATTTAAATAGAGGGAGAACTCAAAGTTTCCCTTGAAGATATTGAAAAGAATGAAGATGAAAATAAAGATCTGAAAGAAAACATCAAAGAAGACTCTAGTTCAATGTAAAGGAAAAAAACAAAAGGAACCAGTAAGGCCTTATTCCCACATGAAATTAGAGGCATTATTCCTTAGTATATTACAAAATTATATGTTGTAAGAGACCACAACCTTATACAAAGATGCAGATGAGGTGGATTAGGCTACCATCATTGAAGCTATAGTAAAATACTTTTTTGTTCTTGAGGTGGACATGTGAAACATCAAGAAACATGTACCTAACGATTTTTGGAATATTTTATTGAAGAGAAGGGAAGAAGCCATAAAAAAACATGAAAGGATCAAGGAAGAAGATTTAGAAAGAGTGAGTGCTCCTTTATTTGAGGATGACAGAGACACCTTGGCCACAATATTTAGCAAGGAGCTAAGAACAAAGAAAAGGGTTACCACCCTTATGGGAAAAGATAAAGATGATCTTGAAAGAATTTAGAAGGAATGAAATGACAAGGTTGAAGAAATTGCACAAAAGATGTGAATGATACTATAAAATGAAAACGAAATTAATGTGATAGCTTATGCAAAAGGATAGGGTATGTGCAGGATCATGATGGGCCAAAAAGTGGCAATATGATGGGTATGTGTAGGGTATGTGGCTAGCGACTTTTTATAACCCAAAATTGATGAAATGAAGGGTATGTGCAGGATCATCATGGAAAAAATAGGCCCTTAAGTGGCAAAAAATTCAGAAAAAATCAATGTTAGGAAACTTGACATAAAAATTTGAATAACTTATCTATATTATTTCAAAAATATGTAACAATATAATTTGTAAAAAATTGAATCTAGTTTCTAAACTACTAGGTTTATTTAAAAAATAATAATAATCTATTTGGCGAAAATTTGAAATTTCAATGCAATAGTACTTAAATTTCAGGGAAAAAATAAGAAGTAGGTGTATGTCTGACCACCCTAACCGTAATAAAATGATAATACTTTTTTATAATATTTTATATATAAGTAGAGGAATCATGTTTGGATGTGATGCATATTGTTTTGTAATTTTTCCCAAGTAAATAATTAATTATGATTTTTTATTACAACTTTTAAAAATATAAAACTTGTATGTCCCACCTTAACTTGGTCAAAACTTCATGAAATTTATTTTTATTTTTTAATCCTATAGTATGTGAAGCATAGAATGTGCATGTTTTAGATTCAAAATATGTGATACCTTTGAAAGCTATAGATGTTTTTCAATCAGCCTATCGATCAAGACTTTAGTTGTAATTCTAATAGAAAATGAATAATAATTATTTATTAAATTCAAATTAAAGAATAATTTATATTGGTGGAAAGCTGAGAATGTCCTCTAAAAACCCTTTTCGTTTCATCAATTTTGGGTAAAAAAAAGGTTGTCAGCCACATACTCTACAAATACCCATAATATTGCCACTTTTTGGCCCATCATGATCCTACACAGACCCTGAAAATGGTTTTTAAAATAGATTCTCAAATTTCCATCAATATAAATTATGCTTTACTTTGAATTTAATAAATAATTATTATTCATTTTCTATTTGAATTACTACTAAATTCCTGGTTGATAGGCTAATTGAAAAACATCTATAGCTTTCAAATGGTATCACATTTTTTGAATCTAAAACATGCATCAGATTTTATGCTTCGCATACTATAGGATTAAAAAAAATGAATTTCATGAAGTTTTGACCAAGTTTAGGTGGTTAGACATGTGAGTTTTTATATTTTTAAAAATTTGTAATAAAAAATTTATAAATAATTATTAACATGGAAAAAAATTACAAAAAAATATGCATCACATTAGGCAATGAGTCCTCTACTTATATCTAAAATATTATAAGAAAATACAATTATTTTATTGTGGTTAGGGTGGTCAGATAGACACCTACTTATTTTTTCCCTAAAATTTAAGTACTACTGCATTGAAATTTCAAATTTTCACCAAAAAGATTTTTTCATTTTAAATAAACCTAGTAGTTTAGAAACTACATTTAATTTTCCATATATTATATTTTTACATATTTTTTAAATAATAAAGATAACTTATTCAAATTTTAACATCAAGTTGCTTAACTCTATTTTTTCTAAAATTTTCACCACTTAAGGGCATGTTTTTCCCATGATGATCTTGCACATACCTAAGAGATGTAGAAAGATGATGCTCAACATGAGCATGATGTAAAGCAATAATCTACATTGGATGACACTCCTTCAGAAGTGGAGGACATTGCAAAAAGGGTTGTTGAAGAAGCAGTGATTAGAGAAGACATTGCAAAAGAAAACATCATCACTCCTCTAACACAAGAAGAAATTACTCTTTTAGTAAACTCAAAAAACACTATAGAGGATGAAATCAAGGATGATAATGTTAATGCACATGAAGGAAAGCCAAAAAATAAAGATGAAGAGAAGGCTAATAAGGAGAAGGAAGAAGATCATGAGAAGGAAAGTGAAGACAAGGCCAAGGATGAATCTATAGATGCATAAGTAGAAAAAGAAGATCCAATAGACTTTGGAAGTGCTAAAGAAAAAGGAAAAGCTTTGGAAATTACTAAGGTTTCAAGTGAATCCTTCAGATCCTTCGAAGATTCCTTGAAAAATATTTTAATTATGCAACTTAAATTTCAAGTGGTAGTGTCTTTACAACTACTACAATTACCAATGCATTAGGGAAATGTTGAATTGGATAAAATCTCTCCCATCCACAAGCTACAACTGGGAGATATGTTTCATGCATCCACAAGAAAAGAAATCATAGTGACACACTAGAAAAGTAGAGAATTGATGGAAGAAACAATAAAGGCTTTATAAGAATCCATACCCAGTGCGAATATAGATACATCTCTATCCAGTATGGAGAACTTAAGACTGCTAATTGATTCCATCAAAGTTTATGCATCTAGATTGAAGGAAGAAGTAGAGAAGGAAGTTGAGAATAGGATAAAAGATAAGAGGATGTTGGAAATTAATGAGAAATGTGCCATTGCACATAAATAGTTTTTTGAGTCATTGAAAGATGCAAAAGGATGTGTTTATGAGGTGAAGTCTCTATATAGGTATGGTATGAATTAGCTTAGAGCCACACAATGCATAAGATAGGATATGGACTCTATTGAGTCATAAATTGATGATGCCTCAAGTGCTTATGATATGGAACTCAACCTAATTGATGTAACAAGAAATACAATAGAAGATCTATACAAGAAATTATTTCAACTACAAGCACAAAAATAACACGTTATTTTGTAGTTTGGAGAGGTAAGGGATATTGTCAATCCTAAATTCTTAATTGTTTCAAAATATCTCCTAAGTGTGAACAAACCTAAATAGATGAATCTAGTACCTACCACTTCGAAAGAGGGAGAAAAGTTATTACTATAGTTTGAATTGAAGAGTAGGCTACTTGTGGAAGAAAAAATAGAATGGAAATTTGGAAGGAAAGTATGGAAGACCATTTGAAGAAGTTCTAGGAATCAACCACCTTTGGTTGACTTATCTCTTATATTTTTATGTATCTCCAATATTTTAATTCAGATTCTTTGTACATTTGTGGGTTGTATAATGTTGTTTCCAGTACAATTTTTTGGTTTTTTACTGTAGTATATGACTCAAGGGGAGTCAATCTATTCTTTTCAATTTGTATATATGCTTATATTTCTTAGGGAGAGCTCTAGTGAAAGTTTTAATAGTTTTCATAGGTGCCCCTTTCCCTTGAAGTCAAATGGGGAGAATATTTTGGAGATTATTTTGGAGAATATTGGAGAATTTTTTGGAGATTTTTACCATGCTTCCATCAATGATAAAGGGGGATATTGTTGGAAGAATGCGCTTGATGATGTTGTTTGGAAATATGAGCATGGAAGTTATATAACAATGTGTTTTAGTGTTGTCATTGATGTCAAAATTGTAACTTATTTGAATGTTTTAGTTGTAGATCATTCTGATAAGTTCTAATAGGTTTTTGATGCATTGAGGAAGATATTTTCTTCAGTTCCTTTGGTCTAGTAAAGATAGTTATAATGGGAAATTGATTAACTATCAATTTTTTGTATATAATGTTATAGTGCACTAGTTTCTGGGTGTACACCACTCCACAAATAATGATTTCACTATATGATTCTAACATAATTTTGCTGAATGTTTGATGTATATAATTTGATAATTTTATCATGTTTTAACAAGTGGTTTGAGAGATATCAGTAATAGAGTTCAACTTGGAAAATTATAGTGATTATTTGTATAGTGTATTTTTGTGGGAAATTCTACATGTCTTCCTAGATGAGTTTTTGACTTTGCGCTCTTGAAGATAAGTTGCTAGATGAAAGTAGAGTATGAATTCCAATTGGAATTGAGTTTTGAGGTCCATGTGTCAAGATGTGGATACAGGGTTGAAGGATTTTGATTTTAGTCCTTATGTGGAGCTGACCTAATTTATTTGAATGTATGTGAAGGATAAGTAAGTATTTTGGTCTTATGTTGGATTAATTATATGTTCATGCCAATTTTTTTTTTTTTTGAGTTTTGAATTGTGGAGCGAGATGTGTATGAAACATTTTGAGATGAAAAATTATATTTTGGGTGTTACATCTAACTAGGTCAACCTAATTGATGTTAGTGGTGATGCAAATATATATGTTAGACTTTTTTAGTGTTTTTAGGTATGATATGCGATATGTGATGATATGATGTGAATTTGATAAGAGGGGTGAGAAGTTAAGTTGTGAATGTTTAATTGAAGATCAGAGTTATGTGAATGAAGAGTGAGGAAGAGTGTTGAATTAGAATTAGATAAAGTTTTTTTATATTCTTCAATGGAATTTTAATTCATGCATATGTCAAGTGCAACTATAACTGTTTAAAATAGGTTGAGAGCCACCATCTCTCTTCTATATTTTTCTCTATTGATAGTGAGTTCAACTATAGTGAGAAATTTTGTAAATATACTATAACCAGTTATAATATATTGTGAGCTAATCCTCATGATGTTTTTTCCAATTTTGGGTTTTCCATGTAAAAAACCTAGTGTTCATGTGTTATGTTATGTTGTGAATTTTTCATGCTTTATTTCATTATTTTTGTTTAGTATGCTTTGGTAATTTGATGTTTAGTGTTTGAATGGTTTAAGAGAATATTGATTCACCCCCCTCTCAGTATTATCCGTGTTCAACACAAAAACTATTGTTTTGACCTCTTCAAGGGTGAATGGAGCCAAGAGAAACTTATTATCATCTAGAATAAGCATATTTGGGATGAAATTTTAAAACTCTTATACTTTTCAAACCACATCAAGGTCTTTATTTGTTAGTTTGAAAAGAATCTAGGATGAACTCATTTTGAATATGCTATTCATCTTTTAGAAGTTGATTAGATGTAAAATTTATAGGAAATATTGTGTTAGCATTGCATTTGACCTTGACTAAGTTGTGAAAAAATAATATTCCTATCCCCTTCTTTTAACCAAGTTTCTCTTGATTTTTATTTCCAATATATTTCTTCTCTAGCAAGAACATCTCCAAGTTCTTTTTGAAGCTAGTTGTGATGGTTGAGTGATTCATTATTAATACCCTTTTGAATAATTTGTTCACTAAGCACCTTAATTTGCTAAGTAAGAAGATTTTTTCATTCAAAAATAATTTTGAAATGGAGATGTCCCATTATTTGAACTTCCATATTCTAAAGTGGTTTTTTTGTGCAAATTGGTAAATTTTGGAGCCTGCTATGAATGGTGTGTTCTCCCATCATTTTCCAAGGTGAATTGAAAGTTTTCATCACTAAACCACATGTGTTCAAATTAAAATGATGATTTAAATTTAATTGGTATAAAATTCAATCAATACCTAGTTGGAGCAGATAATGATCAAAACCTAAGAATGAGAGGATGGAAAAGGCATATTTAAAATAAGTGTTGGTCCAAATTATAGAGATCATAAAACTTTCTAGCCTCTCTAGAATGAGACAAAAATGACAACTTCTGCTTGTCCAAGTAAATTTACAATTAGTTGTTAAATAGTCAATCAATGCATTATCCAAGATGAAATTGGAAAATCCCTGCATTACTTTTGTAGGGGGAATGATACCACCAATTTTCTCTTTTAGAGAGGTAATAGAATTAAAATCACCTCCTAAGGAAATCAAATCCTCCCTTAACAAAAATAATGTTGTTTTCTGTAATACTCCCATGTTGATTGGTTCATTAGATACTTTTGATACTTTCGACACTCTGTGATATTCTGTGTGGTGGATTTATATTTGATCATGTGTGGTTTCTTGGTTAATTTGGTTACTGCTCTTACATTATGTGTGCAACAATTGATGATATATTATGCATAGATGATTTGATTTATTCTGTAATGATAAGTTCTTAAATTCATATGCATTAATGGTATTATGTTTACGCTGACATGTTAGTATTTTAGGGTGGAAGGACGGAGTAGTACCACTCGCTTGCGAGTGCCCTACTACCCCGCTATTTCCTTCACCATGTGTTTTCAATGGAGATTATATGTTACTTGACGTTTAATTGGTTGCAGGAATTGCAGGATTAAAAGTCTCGACTCCACCTGCTTCGGCAGGACAGGGCGAGCACAAATTAAGCCCAACGGGTACGATGTGGTTAAAAGGAGTTGTAAGGAAGGGTTTCCCGACCCAAGTCCATCATTCGTATGGGTTTATTGAGTCATGTGTTGATCCGATTCTGTCTTAATATTTTAATTATGTTGAGTTAGAGGATTTAATTAATTTATTATGTTGGTTAATTTAATTAATTAAGAATTAAAAGATTAAATCTAAGTTAATGATATTTTAAGCTAAAAGTTAATTGTTTGCAAAAGTTTGTTTTAATTAAATTTAGAAATTAAGTGAAATTATTGGTTTAAAAAGTAAATAATTAAAGTTACTTGAAAAGAAATTGAGTGGAGGTAAATTTTATGTTTAAAAGTAAATTAATAAATAACTAAAACTTGTTTAAATTAATTTAGGATGTGGTAATTTAAAATAAATAAACAAACGCATGGGTAATAATTGATTAAGTAGGAGTTCCTAAAGAAAATTAGTTATGTTCTGCGGGAACGGCAAGAAAAGAGTGTGGGCGGTTGTGAAAGGGAGAGGGTTATTCTTTAAAAAGGGAGAAAAACTTTTGGAAGGGGGCTGGAAAATTGATTTGGGGAAAAGAGCTGTAAGAAAACGGTTTAGCGTGTGAAGAGGGAGAAACACGTCTGTGGAAAGATCTTCTCCAACCGAAGGACGCCAGGTTCCCTTCAAGCTCTGTGTTTAAATTATTTATACTCTTGATTTATTTTATAAGGTTTGGCTATACTGTCGGTGAATGTAATCCCTGGCTGAATTAATTTTCTGAAATTTAAAATTTTCTATCTCTTGAAATACGGCAAATTGTCAGTAAATAAAAAAAATTATATATATATATATATATAGGTATATTTTCTCAATTTATGTAAGCAAGATATTGAAAAATTTTGAATGCCAAAAGATTTATCGTGTTTCCAATTAGAATCTTGAAGTTTTAGTTGTCCAAACCAATTAATTGATTATTACTGGGGACGGGGGTAAAATGGGGTGAAATTAGAAGCTGTGAAACAAGAGCGGCTTATTCTTTTTCCTGTCCTCTTGTTCCTCCATTTGCGCGTGGGGTGGTATCCTGGTCTTTTTTTCTCCTGAGTGAGGGGCGTGTATAGTAGCGTGATTCTTTTGTTCTCTGTCTGGTGGTTTGCTGTTTGTCTTCCCTGCGGAAATAATGGATGTAACTCTTTCCATTTGTTTTCTTTTTATTCTCTGGTGCTATGTGAAATCAGTAATTTTCTGAAAGTATCTCTCTTTTCTGTGCGCTGTATTTCATTGGTTCTTTGCTTCCTACCTTTGTATTGCCTTCATTTATATATATATATTATTTCTTCCAACTGGTATCCTTTCGGTCAACTCCTATGTGTTATCATCTGCGCTCGTATGTGTACGTTGCCTTGTCATTCTGAACACAGTGCAGTGCAGTTTCTGCTGATGTGTTATTTGTTTTATGCCTAGTTTAACTCCGCACCCACAGCTTTCGGGTATAACATATATGTTTGGTATGGGTAATTTTAGTTGAACGCCATGTTTAGGAAATTTATATGTTATGTGTGTACTTAACAATACTATAGATACATTCATTTAAGTTTATTTTTATTATTCATTTATTTTCGTTAAAATTTAATAATAGGGTTAATTGTTGGATTTGTTATGAAGTATAAAATTCATATGTTACCTTCTTAATATAAGTATTTATACCGATATATGTGTAGATTATAGATTGAAATTGTAGTTGATAGCAAGATGGCTTTAATTTGATAGTAAAAAAAAAAAAAAAAGGATAGATTATAATAGCGTTACTCATTGAATATTGTTCTTAAAGTATATATATATATATATATAATCATTGGGGTTAATTTAATGGTTATACTAACTTCAATGTTAATGCCTTCTATATTTATATATATATATATATGTGTGGATTTTAAATATATGAATTGTACTTGTTTAGGTTAGTTTTAATTTGATATTTTGGGAAGATAGTTATAATTGTTTAATTCTATTGAATAGAGCACTTCTTTAAGAAAATAAATGTAACGTTGAGACATAGCGTTAAATTAGATGTCTAAATTAAATGGAATTCTTTGTGTATCAAAATGTGTGTTATTGTATTATTGTTTATGAATTCTTTGAGGAATATCATTTCAAAAGTGATGGAAATTTTCATTTATTGGGGAAACCTTGGAAGTGTATCATTTTGGTTGGGAACCTAAGTGATTCCAAAGGTGGGATAAGGTGGTTGTCTTTGATTTTTCTTTGAATTTAAACTTGAGATGTCTGTGGTTGGTTATACGTTTGGATTGTACCAAATTGTGGAAATGCTTCCTTGTGGTTAGTGAGATGATTATGCCTCACTTTTGATTGTCTTTGATGTAGTTCTTTTATGTGGTACAATCTTTGCTATTATTGTGTTGTGATTGAGTGATTAGAGGGAGTGGCTCTAAGTGGGTGGTCGGCGCACAAAGGGGCGCCAGGATAGCCCTCGTCAGAGTAAATTTAATAAGTGATAATTTAAATAATTAACTAGGTTTGGGTAGTATCACACTAAAAAGATAATTATTGCCTCATCCACCTTTGAGTGCTACCACAGACTAAAGGGGACTGAGAAGGCCATGGTGGGCATGTTCGTTGCCTTGTCTTCGCGAAGGGTAACGGATCCGCATGAGCAACCCTATGGAGCGGCTCCTTGCGATAGGTAGTCTGGATAACCATAGATGGAGGCGGCTCCTAGCACTCGGATTGTCTGGATAATTCGTCAGTAGACGGAGGCCGCACCTTGCGTTAGGTATTCTGGAGAATCCATGTTAAGCCATGCGATGACACTCTCCTCTAACATTCATGTTTATGTTGTCTTTTGGAAATCCTCTGGAATCGGTCATTTGCTTTGTATTGATGGTTTTTATTGTTGTTCGAGTTTGAATGCTTTTTATGTGTTGTGTGAACTTTACTTAGTTGATTGTGAGATTATGTTTTGTTGGTCTTGGTCGGGAACCTCTTCCTCTGCAACTCCTAGCATGGGGGTGGTCGGGTGGATCGTGTTTTGCACCCCATTGGGATTTTCTCTTGTTATGCAGGTTCATTTTACGGTGCTAAGTTACAGTGGATTCTTGCTCATGGGTTCCAGATTTATGTATTTATGTGATTCTTTTGATTGATGTATCATTCCCACCTAGTTGGGAAAGTCTTGTATAATTTTGCACAGGGTGCTATTGTAATGTAAACATTTGATGATGTAATGTACCGTAATTGTAACCTCGGTCTTGAGGAGAATTTATAATGATGTTATAACTTAGTTATTATTTTTATCATGCTTCCTATTTTGTTGTTACTGATGAAATTACTTTTATGAATGGGTGAATTTATGGATCATGTAATAGTTAGGTAATTATTTATATAAAGTAACGACCTCGTGTTCCTCAAAGGATTAAGCTATGCAACTTGATTAATGAATATGTTAGGTTATTTATTACTCTCTTTTATGAAAAAAAAAAATGGTTGCATTTTACTTAATTCCTTCGGGGTTGCGTGGCGAGGCGTTACAACTTGGTATCAGATCCAAGGTTGCTAACACTAGGTTCCTTGGGTAGTTGGTGTCCTTTAGACAACCGTTGTGATAGCTTTGATCTTACATACTATAACTGTGTGCAGGATCATGCCTCGAGCTAGAGGTCGTGGTCGTGGCCGTGGAAGAGGCCGAGGTGGTGGTCGAATAGGCAGTCATCATAGTCCATCCCCACTGAGTCTCCATCATTCGGGACATGAGGAAAACTCAAATCCTCAAAGCAATCCACCAGTTGGTGACCAGAATTAGGGGCAGTCTGGTTTGGATGGTCAGTTGCAACGTCTTTTGGGAGAACTCCTTGATCGGTTGGGACATAGGCCTCAGGAAGAGTCTCAGATCGAAAGGGAGAGAGAAAGGTCCCCAAGGCACAGGGATGCTCCAGCAGATCAGGATGCAGTAATAGTAGGGCATATGAGGGATTTGTTGAGAGCTCACCCTCCTACCTTTGATGGCTCAGGAGAAAGCTTAGAAGCAGAAACCTGGTTGATAGATTTGGATCATTGCTTCGCAATGCACCCATTTGGTAGCAATACCAAGGCTCGGTGTGCAGTAATGCATTTGCGGGGTTTCGCCTCTACTTGGTGGAGGTTAGAAGAGCAGAAGTTGCACCTGGATATCAGTGTGGTTACATGGGAATTATTCTTGGATAGGTTCAGGGCTCGGTTTCTCTCTGATCATTGGAGGAAGCACAGAGCCGATGAGTTCCATGATCTTAAGCAGATGTCTATGTTCGTTGAGCAGTATGAGCGGCGGTTTTATGAACTCAAGCAATATGTTGGGATTAATCACGATGAGGGGTTGCTTGTTCAACATTTCGTTCGGGGTCTAAATGCCCGTATCAGTGGTGGAGTAAGGGTCTTCGAGCTGAAGACAATGGAGGTGGCAGTGGAAAAAGCTCGGTTGGTAGAGGAAAACCTGGCTATGGCTCTTGGAGGGCATGTTGGAGTTCAGATTGGCAGTGCTCCGACACCAGGTACAGGTTCTAGAGGTGGGCAGTCTCAGTATGCAGGTCCTTCTAGGAATTTTCAGACGCCATCTAAGGGTGGTTCACACCAGCAGCAGTCTCAACCCAAGCAGAATAAATCGCAGTCTCAGCAGAGGGACAGGTTTCAGGGTAGGAAGGTTCGTAGTTGGCAGCGAGATAAACCTAATCGTTCTATGTAGCCTGCACAAAGTGCACAGTCAGCACCATCCAGAGGTAGCTTTCAGTAGTCAAATGCATCTTCTAGGGTTAGAGGCTTTGGTAGAGGAACAGGTTGTTTCTCGTGTGGGCAGTAGGGGCATATTGCCAGACAGTGTCCACAGAAGCCTACTGCAGAATTTAATCAGAGGCCAGCCATTTCAGAGCCTACAGTGGGTGATGTAGGGAGATCTCATCGAGTTTTTGCAGCAGTAGATAATCGGCAGGCTGAGCATTAGGGTACTGTGATTGAAACATCAGGTGTGTTGAAGGGTACTAAAGTCTCCATACTTTTTGATTCTGGTGCTTCTGATTCATTTATATCTCCTTCCGTTGTGAAGCGATGTGGTTTGGTGGCATCTAGGCAAGGCATGGCTTGGCAGGTTGAGCTAGCCTCAGGGTCGAAGATTCATGTAGAAGAGTTTGTTCAGGGTTGTAAGTTAGATTTGGGAGCCTTTTCAACTCTGGTGGACCTTCGGATCTTACCCTTGGGCTCATATGATATAGTCTTGGGAATTGATTGGTTGTGTTCACATCGTGCTTTATTGGATTGTCGCCGTAAGGCAGTGCGGTGTACCGATGATTTTGGAAAGGAGGTGGAGATCGTGGGCACTCAGAGGCCCATTTCCTTGTGGATGATCTCTGTCATGCAGTTAAAAAGGTTGTTCCGTCAGGGTTGTCAGCTCTTTGCGGTAGCAGTGCATGATCTTGAGACTGATGATAGTCGAGAGAAATCGTTGAATGATTATCCTCTTCTTAAGGGGTTCGCTGATGTGTTTCCGAGTGAGATTCCTGGAATGCCGCCTAAGCGGGATGTAGATTTTCGAATAGACCTAGTACCTGGAGCTGAGCCTATCTCTCGGGCTCCGTACCGAATGACTACGCAGGAACTTCAGGAACTCTGTCTTCAGTTGGAGGAGTTGATAGCAAAAGGGTTTATTCGTCCGAGTGTCTCTCCTTGGGGAGCCCCCGTGATTTTTGTGAAGAAGAAGGATGGGTCTCTTCGCCTATGCATTGATTATAGGTAGTTGAATAAAGTAACAGTGAAGAATCGTTATCCCCTGCCCAGAATAGATGATCTCTTCGATCAGATAAGAGGGGCAAAGATATTTTCCAAGATTGACCTGAAGTCTGGATATTACCAGTTGA
The DNA here is from genome assembly GCA_007258455.2 of Sequoia sempervirens. Lineage (NCBI taxonomy): Eukaryota > Viridiplantae > Streptophyta > Pinopsida > Cupressales > Cupressaceae > Sequoia > Sequoia sempervirens. Next base: position 312,663,913 of record VDFB02353493.1, on the reverse strand, counting down.
GGATTGCAGAGCAGGATATTCATAAAACTGCATTTTGCACTCGATACAGACATTACGAGTTTATAGTGATGCCGTTCGGGTTAACAAATGCACCTTCGGTATTCATGAGCTTGATGAATGGGGTGTTCAAGACCTTTTTAGATAGATTTGTTCTTGTATTCCTCGATGATATATTGATCTACTCTAGGTCTATAGAGGAACATGAAGAACATCTCAAGCAGGTATTACAATGTTCGAGGGAAAACCAGTTATACGCCAATTTGGAAAAATGTGATTTCTACAAGTCAGAAGTTCAGTATCTTGGCCATGTTATCTCAGGTGAAGGAATCTTTGTGGACCCTGCAAAGATTCAGGCTATTGTGGATTGGCTCGTACCAACTAATGTCTCAGAAGTTCACAGTTTCATGGGCCTTGTAGGTTATTACCGACGGTTCGTCCAAGGCTTTTCTAAGATTGTGCATCCCATTACCTGTCTCCAGAGAAAAGGGAATAAATTTTTGTGGTCAGACAAGTGTCAACAGGCTTTTCAAACTCTTAAGGAGAAACTGACAAGTGCACCTATTTTGGCAGTTCCAGATCCTGCAGGACAGTTTGTGGTATGCACTGATGCCTCCTTGGAAGGCTTAGGGGCCGTCTTGATGCAGGAAGGGCGTGTGATTGCATACGAATCTCAGAAACTAAAGGATCATGAATTGAATTATCCTACTCATGATCTTGAGTTGGCTGCGGTGGTTCATGCTCTGGTCAGATGGAGACATTTTCTCTTGGGGCATCAATTCGAGTTGCATACGGATCATCGTAGTCTACAATACATATTTACGCAGCCGAATTTGAATGCTAGACAGAGGAGATGGATGGAATTTTTATGTGAGTATGATTTCGAAGTAAAATATATTCAGGGTAAGGAGAATGTGGTGGCTGATGCTTTGAGCAGGCGTAGGCATGAGATTTCAGCTATGACTCTTGGTATTGATTTGAAGAGTCAAATTCTCAATGCTCTCCCTTCAGACAGTTGGTATTCGGAGGTGAAGTCTAAGATCGAGTCAGGCCAGTCTCTCGAAGGAAAATTTGCTGGGTACTCTTTGGATTCTGATAGTGTTTTGCGATATTCAGGGCGTATGTATGTACCTCCTGCAGAGGGTCTTCGTACTCTAATCTTGACTGAAGCCCATAGGGCACCCTATTCGGCACATCCAGGAGTTAAGAAGATGTATGCGGATCTGCGATCATTATATTTTTGGTCAGGAATGAAGTGAGATATCACCGATTTCGTAGCTAGATGTTTGGAGTGCCAGAGGGTTAAGGCGGAACATCATCATCCAGCAGGATTACTGCAGCCCAATCTTGTTCCTGAGTGGAAATGGGATATCATTTCTATGGATTTTATAGTTGGTTTTCCCATGTCTTCTAGGCGTCACAATGCGATCATGGTTACGGTGGACAGGCTAACCAAAGTAGCACATTTCTCTCCTATCAGATCATCTTATACTGCATCTGTAGTAGCGAGGATTTTTATGGAGGACATAGTTCGATTACATGGTATACCACGGAGGATCATATCTGATAGAGATCCAGTGTTTACATCGGCACTATGGACTTCCTTGCAGCGGTCTCTAGGGACTCAGTTGAATTTTAGCTCTGCCTATCACCCTGAGAGAGTTAATCAGGTGCTAGAGGACATGCTCTGCATGTATGTTATGGATCAGCAATCTCGTTGGGAGGAGTATTTGCATTTAGTTGAGTTTGCCTATAATAATGGTTATCATAGTTCCATTGACATGGCACCTTTTCAGGCATTGTATGGTCGTCCTTGCCGTACCCCTTTGAGCTAGGATCGGTTAGAGGACAGGGTTCTTCTTGGACCTGACATGCTTCGGGATATGGAACAGCAGGTGGCGCGTATCAGAGAGCATCTCGTGGTAGCACATGATAGGCAGAAAAAGTATGCAGATGCTCATCGTGTTGATCGGCAGTTTGCAGTTGGGGATCGTGTGTTTCTCCGGGTGCGTCCACGAAAGAGTCCTATCCATTACGGAAAGGGTTCTAAGTTGGCACCCTGTTTTGTTGGGCCTTTTGAGGTGTTAGAGAGGATCGGACCTGTTGCCTACCGCCTAGCCTTGCCACCTTGTCTGTCACGGATTCACGATGTTTTCCATGTTTCTGTTTTGAGGCCTTACTTTCCTGATGTTACTCATGTGCTGGATTGGAATGCTTTGCAGGTCGAGGATGGGCAACTAGCTCTAGAGCCCGTGGCCGTGCTTCAGCGTCGGAGTCTCGCCCTCAGGGGTAGAGATATTGAGCAGGTGCGGGTCCAATGGGATCCGAATGATGAAACCTCGGCAACTTGGGAGGATGCATCTCTCATCAGAGAGGCTTACCCTTATTTGTTCTCTGGCTTCCAGGAGTAAGCCATGTTCTAGGGAGGGAGGATGTAATACTCCCATGTTGATTGGTTCATTAGATACTTTTGATACTTTCGACACTCTGTGATATTCTGTGTGGTGGATTTATATTTGATCATGTGTGGTTTCTTGGTTAATTTGGTTACTGCTCTTACATTATGTGTGCAACAATTGATGATATATTATGCATAGTTGATTTGATTTATTCTGTAATGATAAGTTCTTAAATTCATATGCATTAATGGTATTATGTTTACGCTGACATGTTAGTATTTTAGGGTGGAAGGACGGAGTAGTACCACTCGCTTGCGAGTGCCCTACTACACCGCTATTTCCTTCACCATGTGTTTTCAATGGAGATTATATGTTACTCAATGTTTAATTGGTTGCAGGAATTGCAGGATTAAAAGTCTCGACTCCACCTGCTTCGGCAGGATAGGGCGAGTACAAATTAAGCCCAACGGGTACGATGTGGTTAAAAGGAGTTGTAAGGAAGGGTTTCTCGACCCAAGTCCGTCATTCGTATGGGTTTATTGAGTCATGTGTTGATCCGATTCTGTCTTAATATTTTAATTGTGTTGAGTTAGAGGATTTAATTAATTTATTATGTTGGTTAATTTAATTAATTAAGAATTAAAAGATTAAATCTAAGTAAATGATATTTTAAGCTAAAAGTTAATTGTTTGCAAAAGTTTGTTTTAATTAAATTTAGAAATTAAGTGAAATTATTGGTTTAAAAAGTAAATAATTAAAGTTACTTGAAAAGAAATTGAGTGGAGGTAAATTTTATGTTTAAAAGTAAATTAATAAATAACTAAAACTTGTTTAAATTAATTTAGGATGTGGTAATTTAAAATAAATAAACAAACGCATGGGTAATAATTGATTAAGTAGGAGTTCCTAAAGAAAATTAGTTATGTTCTGCGGGAACGGCAAGAAAAGAGTGGGGGCGGTTGTGAAAGGGAGAGGGTTATTCTTTAAAAAGGGAGAAAAACTTTTGGAAGGGGGCTGGAAAATTGATTTGGGGAAAAGAGCTGTAAGAAAAAGGTTCGGCTTGTGAAGAGGGAGAAACACGTCTATGGAAAGATCTTCTCCAACTGAAGGACGCCAGGTTCCCTTCAAGCTCTGTGTTTAAATTCTTTATACTCTTGTTTTATTTTATAAGGTTTGGCTGTACTGTCGGTGAATGTAATCCCTGGCTGAATTAAGTTTCTGAAATTTAAAATTTTCTATCTCTTGAAATACGGCAAATTGTCAGTAAATAAAAAAAATTATATATATATATAGGTATATTGTCTTAATTTATGTAAGCAAGATATCGAAAAATTTTGAATGCCAAAAGATTTATCGTGTTTCCAATTAGAATCTTGAAGTTTTAGTTGTCCAAACCAATTAATTGATTATTACCGGGGACGGGGGTAAAATGGGGTTTACCATTTAATTTGGTAAAATCAGCCTTATAGGTTAATTATCACAAAATTTTCTGGAAAACCGTTTTACCTTTGTCTGGAATGGGTAATTGGGTCATTTTACCCTGTCTAGGTTGCGGTATTACTGCGTAACGTATTGATTTCTTTATTATATGAAACTCATTTATATTGAGTAAATAATTATATGTATTTAAATCGATATTGGACTGTTGTATTCGATTCGTTTTCTTCTATTTAGTGAACAGTAATGTGTTGTGGAGTAAATTGTGAAAGTTACCAGTCTCTTTGTATATTCGTGAATTTGTGTGCTTCAATTCGTTCATATGAACTATCCATTGTTGAAGTTGTTAGGTTAATTTCTGGAATATTGCCAGCATAGTATGCACTTTTCCTTTGCTAAATTATTTCCTCCCTATCAATGTGGTGTTATTTTCGTGTTATTCTGGCATGCAAAAAATCTGCGAATCATAAATCAAATATTGAACCGTAATGTAGGTTAAAATTCCTGTTTTGCCGTTTGTTCTTGCGCCGGTGTTGTTGCCTTGTCCCTGACTCCTGTGTGCATTCTTTTTACATTCGGAAGTTGTTTAGTTTCGAGCTTTCGCTGTAAGTTATTTCATGGGTCCTTTGGCTTCCGCCCCCTGCAGTTTCTTCTGGTTTATAATTATATTCTCTTTGAACATGAACTACTTCGAATTGTTGTTTCCTGTGTGCTATATATATGCGTCTATTCGTTCTTTTCTATTTTCGTTCAGCTTAATAGAACGTTGTCCACTCATTTATTAGATTCTTCTTGTTGTTCACTGTTTTGGCGTTTCATGTTGAGGGGGCGTATTGAACTCCATATCGAATTTAGAAAACACATTTGACATTCTGAAATTCCTGCCTCCTTCGTTTTATTAGAAGCTGTGAAACCGGAGCGGCTTATTCTTTTTCTTGTCCTCTTGTTCCTCCATTTGCGCGTGGGGTGGTATCCTGGTCTTTTTTTCTCCTGAGTGAGGGGTGTGTATAGTGGCATGATTCTTTTGTTCTCTGTCTGGTGGTTCGCTGTTTGTGTTCCCTGCGGAAATAATGGATGTAACTCTTTCCATTTGTTTTCTTTTTATTCTCTGGTGCTATGTGAAATCAGTAATTTTCTGAAAGTATCTCTCTCTTTTCTATGCACTGTATTTCATTGGTTCTTTGCTTCCTACGTTTGTATTGCCTTCATTTATATATATATATATATATATATATATATATTATTTCTTCCAACTGGTATCCTTTCGGTCAACTCCTGTGTGTTATCATCTGCGCTCGTATGTGTGCATTGCCTTGTCATTCTAAACACAGTGCGGTGTAGTTACTGCCGATGTGTTATTTGTTTTATGCCTAGTTTAACTCCGCACCCACAACTTTCGGGTATAACATATATGTTTGGTATGGGTAATTTTAGTTGAACGCCATGTTTAGGAAATTTATATGTTATGTGTGTACTTAACAATACTATAGATACATTCATTTAAGTTTATTTTTATTATTCATTTATTTTCATTAAAATTTAATAATAGGGTTAATTTCTGGATTTGTTATGAAGTATAAAATTCATATGTTACCTTCTTAATATAAGTATTTATACCGATATATGTGTAGATTATAGATTGAAATTGTAGTTGATAGCAAGATGGCTTTAATTTGATAGTAAAAAAAAAAGAAAAAGGATAGATTATAATAGCGTTACTCATTGAATATTGTTCTTAAAGTATATATATAATCATTGGGGTTAATTTAATGGTTATACTAACTTCAATGTTAATGCCTTGTATATTTATATATATATATATGTGTGGATTTTAAATATATGAATTGTACTTGTTTAGGTTAGTTTTAATTTGATATTTTGGGAAGATAGTTATAATTCTTTAATTCTATTGAATAGAGCACTTCTTTAAGAAAATAAATGTAACGTTGAGACATATCGTTAAATTAGATGTCTAAATTAAATGGAATTCTTTGTGTATCAAAACGTGTGTTATTGTATTATTGTTTATGAATTCTTTGAGGAATATCATTTCAAAAGTGATGGGAATTTTCTTTTATTGGGGAAACCTTGGAAGTGTATCATTTTGGTTGGGAACCTAAGTGATTCCAGAGGTGGGATAAGGTGGTTGTCTTTGATTTTGCTTTGAATTTAAACTTGAGATGTCTGTGGTTGGTTATACGTTTGGATTGTACCAAATTGTGGAAATGCTTCCTTGTGGTTAGTGAGATGATTATGCCTCACTTTTGATTGTATTTGATGTAGTTCTTTTATGTGGTACAATCTTTGCTATTATTGTGTTGTGATTGAGTGATTAGAGGGAGTGGCTCTGAGTGGGTGGTCGGTGCACAAAGGGGCGCCAGGATAGCCCTCGTCAGAGTAAATTTAATAAGTGATAATTTAAATAATTAACTAGGTTTGGGTAGTATCACACTAAAAAGATAATTATTGCCTCATCCACCTTTGAGTGCTACCATAGACTAAAGGGGATTGAGAAGGCCGTGGTGGGCATGTTCATTGCCTTGTCTTCGCGAAGGGTAACGGATCCGCATGAGCAACCCTATGGAGCGGCTCCTTGCGATAGGTAGTCTGGATAACCATAGATGGAGGCGGCTCCTAGTGCTCAGATTGTCTGGATAATTCGTCAGTAGACGGAGGCGGCACCTTGCGTTAGGTAGTCTGGAGAATCCATGTTAAGCCATGCGATGACACTCTCCTCTAACATTCATGTTTATGTTGTCTTTTGGAAATCCTCTGGAATCGGTCATTTGCTTCGTATTGATGGTTTTTATTGTTGTTCGAGTTTGAATGATTTTTATGTGTTGTGTGAACTTTACTTAGTTGATTGTGAGATTATGTTTTGTTGGTCTTGGTCGGGAACCTCTTCCTCTGCAACTCCTAGCACGGGGGTGGTCGGGTGGATCGTGTTTCGCACCCCGTTGGGATTTTCTCTTTTTATGCAGGTTCATTTTGCGGTGCTAAGTTACAGTGGATTCTTGCTCGTGGGTTCCAGATTTATGTATTTATGTGATTCTTTTGATTGATGTATCATTCCCACCTAGTTGGGAAAATCTTGTATAATTTTGCACAGGGTGCTATTGTAATGTAAACATTTGATGATGTAATGTACCGTAATTGTAACCTCGGTCTTGAGGAGAATTTATAATGATGTTATAACTTGGTTATTATTTTTATCATGCTTCCTATTTTGTTGTTACTGATGAAATTACTTTTATGAATGGGTGAATTTATGGATCATGTAATAGTTAGGTAATTATTTATATAAAGTAACGACCTCGTGTTCCTCAAAGGATTAAGCTGTGCAACTTGATTAATGAATATGTTAGGTTATTTATTACTCTCTTTTATGAAAAAAAAAAAAATGGTTGCATTTTACTTAATTCCTTTGGGGTTGCGTGGCGGGGCGTTACATTTTCAAAGATTCTCAAACATGTTTCTTACTAGTAGTTGATTTAGGGCAATAAATATTAAATATCCAAAATGTGTGCTAGAAATATTTAATCTTAATGAGAATCCACCCTTATTTATTTCCAATAAACTCTACCTTGACCTTTGGTGGTGTTATCATTGAAAAAGTACACCTTTCCTTGCTTAATATCGTCATGGTCTAGTGTTGTGAGGTGTTCCACACATCCACACTAGGTCTTAGGACCTTTCTAAAGCTAAATAAACCTACCTCTACCCTAATTTAATGTTGTAAAGTGTATTTATTTACACATTCACATTAAATTTAGGGAGCTTGTAAACCAAGAGGACCTAATCTATTGTTGTAATGTGTTTTACACATTCACATGGGATTGAAGCCCCTTCTAAGCTAAATAGACAAAATTTTGCCTTATTTTATGTTGTAAAGTTTATTTATTTACACTTTCACATCATATTTTGGAACCTATTTCATTTATGAACTTTATATCATCATTAATAGGCCCCTCTAACCCCATATTATACATCCTAAGGCATAATTTAATAAAAAAACCCAACTAAATGAACATAAAAGATTAAATTATACACTCCCTATCATCCTAGTTGGAAAAATAGCCCCTATGGGACCCATTAGCCACTTTGGGTGAATGAGTCCCATCCAGGTGGGACTCAGTCACCCAAAATGGTGAATAAGTCCCATTTGAGCTATTTTTAGGGTTTGAGCATGAAAAAGTGGGGTTTTAAATTTAATTTCTCCTAGGTCAGTCTTAGGGATCAAATTAATGGTCATGTGAGTGGATTTCCTATACAAGCTTCCAAATTACTAGTTCATCCATCCATCTATGTTGTCAAGTCAAGCACTCAAGGGTTAAGCATTTCAAGTCTTCACAAGGTCATCTTGATAGCATTTGAGATCAATCCTAAGGAATTCAAGGGCACATTCTTCTTCAATTTTTGGAGCAATTCAAGATCAATCACCATGGAAAAGTTCTAATTGCATTACTTTATGTTCATTCTTCATTATCTTATTTCATCATTTGGTTTAATTACCTAAAAGGGTTTTGACCAAGGAAAATCCTTATCCCCTAATAATCAACATTTTCTCTCTTTCTTTGTGTGATTGAAAATATAGGTGCTTTGAAGGCTTAGAGATGATTGAAGAATAGGTTACAAACTTGTTACAATCGTTTCCCTATTGGAAAGGTCAAAATCCTCACAAAAAGTCACTTACAACCCCAAAAATTAGGGTTTTAGATCCGAACACCTAGAGGAACAGAGAAGAGCAGGTCTAGACTTTGAATTTCCAAAAAAGGAAATTTTGACTCATTCACCATTAGTGGCGAATGAGTCCCACTTTAGGTGTTTTTGAGAGATTTTTCATATTTGGATACCCATTTGCCCGAAACTTGCTCTAATACAGTTTTCTAGATCTAGGAATAATTCACCCAAAATGGCGTGAATGAGTCCCACCAGGTTTAAAAATCAACATTTTTTGGATTTCAGAGCTCCATTTCATCTCTAGCAAGATTCCAGGTGCACACTTCTAGTTTTGCAGCTTTTTGTTTTGTTTCATGGTCATTTCTAGGTCATTTAGAATTAGTTTGTATATCAAATTATGTTTTCCACCATTCATTTTTTCTAAGTATACACTTTGTGGTGAACCTCTTTCTTATCTCAATCATATCCTAGGATACCATACTATCACATATCTTCCATCCTTTACTAAGTTTAGATCTCTAAGGTATTCTTGAGTGTGGAAATTGTGAAATTGGATCCCTCTCCATGTATCCATTTTGTGAACAAGGAAGTGAGGCATCCATTTATAGTGTCCACATTTTGGTGAACCTACATTTAGAGCACCTTCTTTACTGATTTGGATTCCATCATTATCCTAGATTTAGCTTTCATTAACTTTGCATTGCATTTTGGATTAGTCAATTGGCATTCTAGGGCTTCAAAATTTTGCATTAGTAAAAGCGCATATAGGTTACATTTTTGCATCTCAAATCATTACATATCATCTAAAATTTCAATTTCACTTAGGATACATATCATACAACATAGAAAGCATCAAAATCCATTGAAAATTCCTAATTTTTTTGAAAACAATCCATACTAGGACTCATTCACAATTTTGGGAAAATCAATCCCAAAATAGATCTAAAACAACCATTTACAATAGTAAAAACCTTTTTCTAAGGTTTTTTTTGCTGCCATTGGTTATTTATTTCATTGGGTTAGCTTTCTATTACATGCATTTCACTAAATCTAGCTTAAATTAGTCCATTTCATGCATTTACATTCACAACATTCCATTTTCATATCATTGCATATTGTAATTAAGAAATTATCTTGCTTGAAAAATGAAAATTTCATTTCATTTTAATTCCTTACATTGAATTTTAAATTTTCATAGATTACTTTTCAAAAATCTTAGTTTCAATCTTCTCCAAGTTTGAAAAGAAAAAGTTTGTTAACAAGCATGTTAGTCATTCATTCAATGCTTCCCTAGTTATGAGAGTCTCTTAGCACAAGAGAGTGAAAATGTTAACCCCTTCCTTAAACATACACCCCCTCTTATCTATCCTATTTCTAAGGGTGATGTGGTAGAAGAGAATGAAATCATAGATAATCATGATGATCATAATTGTTCTTCTCATGATACCTCTCCTTTTAGTGATGATGATATCTTGATGAAAGAAGGTATAATCATTGAGAATCATGAAGATCTTGTCTTTCTCCTCATCCCCTTTGGGAAGATATCATAGCGCAAGAGAATGAGATTGTAAATGATGAGGATGATATATTGGTCTTAGATGATCAAATCTTTATGTTCTATAACAAGCCTCTTTATGATCCTTCCCCTACTTATCCTATTTTGGAATATATTAGGGAACAAAGGAATACAATCATAAATTATCATGAAAATCATACTGGTCCTTCCCCTAGTATCTCTCCTCATTGTCAAGAAGATAGTTTGATCAATGAAAACCATGAGAATCTTATTTTTCCCCCTTCACCTAGGGAAATCCTTAATGAAAAGGAAAATCCAACCATTGACCATTACCCTACTTGTGATGAAGTCATTTTGGAAGAATCAATCCTTGAATGTCAAGAACATTTGGTTTGTAGTTCTCCTAAAAGGTCTCCTCCTAGGGAGAATATCATGGTGCAAGAAAGTTACAATAATAGTAAGGTGGCTTCATTAGGTGATGACAAATAGGTGATTCTAGATTTCCCTTTATTAGCAATTTATCAAAATAAGATCACTGAGGCTATGAATGTACAAGTGTCCATTATATCTCCCTTGACTATTGGACCTACATATCTCGTGGGACATCCTAAGAATCCTCTAATCCTTTACCCAGCTTCACAAAAACCTCAAAATCAAAAAAAAAAAACTAATCCTCTACCCACGTAGGAATGATGTTTTGTAGTAGGCGAGTCATAATATCGTTGCCCATACATAAAATACTAGGAACAATACACAACCAAGGAAAACATCTCCAACACCCCTTTTGTTGCCTAATCCTATCTTACCTAGTCCCCCTCATTGTCCTATACAATGTTGAAAGGAGTATGATCTTGTTGAACATCTGGGTATGTGTAGGATCATCATGGAAAAAATAGGCCCTTAAGTGGCAAAAAATTCAGAAAAATTAGAGTTAGAAAACTTGACATAAAAGTTTGAATAAGTTATCTATATTATTTTAAAAATATGTAACAATAGAATATATAGAAAATTGAATGTAGTTTCTAAACTACTAGGTTTGTTTTAAAAAAAAAAAAAATTCTATTTGGTAAAAATTTGAAATTTCAATGCAGTGGTAATTAAATTTCAGGCAAAAAATAAGAAGTGGGTGTCTGTCTGACCATCCTAACCACAATAAAATTATAATATTTTTTTATAAGATTTTAGATACAAGTAGAGGACTCATGCCCTAATGTGATGCATATTTTTTTGTAATTTTGTCTAAGTAAATAATTAATTATGATTTTTTTATTACAACTTTTAAAAAAATATAACAAATCGTATGTCTAACCACCTTAACTTGGTCAAAAATTCATGAAATTCAATTTTTTTTTTAATCCTATAGTATGTGAAGCATAGAATGTGACACATGTTTTGGATTCAAAAAATGTGATATCATTTGAAAGCTATAGATGTTTTTCAATCAGCCTATCAATCAGGACTTTTATCATAATTTGAATAGTAAATGAATAGTAATTACTTATTAAATTCAAAATAAAGAATAATTTGTATTGGTCGAAAGCTAAGAATCTCCTTTAAAAACCCTTTTCGTTTCATCAATTTTGGGTCAAAAAATAGTCATCAGCCACATACCCATCATATTGCCACTTTTTGGCCCATCATGATCCTACACATACCCAACTTAAGAACACTCTTGGTAAGGTATCATTATGGGACCTTATTCAAGCCTCCTCTCCTTATCAAAATATGATTCAAAGTGCTTTACAGCAAGTTCCTATCCCTTCAAATATGCAACACAATGAAATAGTAGCCCCCATTCAAGGAATAAATGCTTACATTATTTTCCACCAAAGGGAGATCCCTCCTTTGGAAGTACAAAAGAGAAATGAAGCTTTCATAATAATATTTCAATATAAAATAATAGGGATCTAAAGTGAACCCTTGTTCATAATCACTCCAATCTTAACGTGTGTAGTGTAAACCTTCTGGATAGGCATAGAGTGGATAAATCAAATATTCAACCCAATTCTTTATCTATCAAGGGATTTGAAAATGTAGGAAAAAAACTGTTTGGTGTGATTACTTTTCCTATTATAGTTGCAAAGGCCACATTGGAAACACCAATCCATGTTATGCCTAATGATCTTTCATAAAACCTCCTTTTAGGCAGAACATGGACTCATGCAATGAATGGGGTTCCTTCTACTCTTCATTGTGTAATGAAGTATGTCTACAATAACAAAATGTACACAGTCAAAGCTAAACCTAACCCTGACAGTTATTTAAACATTGAGGAAAAAAAAATCTCTTGAAAACATTAACACCAACTACACAAGTGGAACCCATCCAACGAAAAGAAAAAGAACATATTGAACAAGTCATGAAGCTATTGGAAGATGATTGTGATTCCTTAGATTTTGAACATACATTCATGGGAGAATACAAGACCATAAACAAAGATTCTAAAATGGGAAAACAAAAAGTGGTAATGTCAACACAAAATTTGGATGACCCTTCTAAAGCATCCACCTCAACCACTAAACAAGAAGAAGCAAATTATACAAAAAACTTTGATGACACTAACTATCAACAACCATCAAATCTAAAAGAAATGAAAAAAACTTATTGAAGAGGTTAAATGAGCTTATGAAACAACTTGGTTATAGTGACAAAGGATGTGGTGCTATAGAACAAGGTATTTGTGTCCCTATATAGCCTCACATACAAGAAAATACTAGTGGTCTTGGTTTTTTTCCCTCGAAAGAAAAAAGAAAAACTTCACTTAATATCAACACTATTACAAAACATTCTTCTAAGACAACTTTAATAGTAGTGGATTCTGAACTGATAGACACTAGTGGTCTTGGAACTTATCCTTTGCAAGAACTGAAACAAACAAATACATCATCACTTAATTTCAATGTCATCTCAAAAAACATTGATGATTTGAATTCGTTAGATTTTACACCCTCCTATAAAGGAGAGAACAAAATCTCACAATCTAAAGTGCCTTGCATAGGTATGACATCTTGTACTCAGCAAGAGATATCTTTATCACATAATAAAGGAAAATATTTTATTAATCAAGAGAGTATCTTGGTGAGACTCCTCCAAGATCACTTGATATCCCTCTCTCCAAGAACATGAAATAAATTTTACTACAAGAGTTAATTTTGCATATATCATAGAATTCATGGTCATTCTACTAATGAATCCAAGGCTTTAAGTGATAAATTGAACATCTTAAGGAGTTTTGTGCTCTTCCTTATGTGGGGGAACCTAATTCCTCTAATTGATACTAATTTTCATTCTAGCACATGTCTCTCATAAATCGTTTTGGCTCATCCTTGTCCTACACTAAGTGGGGGAAAATGGTTAGATAGCCTTGTCCTCGTATGTCAATTGTTGTTGTCTCTTTCAACTAGATGATCACCTTTCATGTAAATATAAGAGAAATCTTGGGATGTGGACAACATGCCTTAAGTTGATTCACATGTGACATACTCATCCATGATGTAGTTTGATTCAGAAACATATGACTTGTCATAGGGCTTTCCAAATAAGCTCTCATGTCTTCTTCTACTTTAAAGCAATTGATCGCAGTAATGGTGTTAGCAACTGCTTTAAAGTGGGGGCATACATTGGCACTCATGTTTCACTACATGATTTTTCTTTTTCTTGTGATGTTTCCTCTCCTTGGTGACCAGTGTCATTGAGCTTGATTTCCTCCAAGAACATAATATTTCTTTTGACTTGTCCTCTCTTGGAAACATTAGATAAAATGTTCCCCAGATGAGACCTTGCACTTGTCCTCTCTTGCAAACAAGATAAGATCTTTTGCACTTGTCCTCTCTTGGAAGCATTTGGTATGATGTTCCCTAGGATGAGACCTTGTATTTATCCTCTCGTGGAGATGTGAAGAATGATGTCCCCTAAGATTAAGACCTCTCATGAACTAAGAAAAATTCCTTTGAACATACCTTAAACTCTTTTGGTACTTATAACAATTATTATATTACCACCTTGCATAATATAGCTTGCATGCCTCTAGAGCCATCCTCTTTGTTCATGAGCTCCAAGCATACAAAATTTTTCTTGCTTCATGAAGCTCAAAAATAATTTTTGTGTGGTACCTTATTAAAGTTATCAAGAGGTATGAATTTGGTATGGTTTGAGTAGGAAGCCCAATTTTGAGGCATGACTTTCCCCATAGCCACTCACGTGTGTGTGAGAACATATCGGTTGTATGTGTCTCACCTTCTTGGATTACTCACCCAACAGATAGCCAAGAGTTCCATTTCCTCGAAATGCATTTTTTTTTTCAATAAAACAACCTAGGTTTGATCCACATCATGTTGGAAAAATGCTCAAAGCTTGATCCACCCTTTTTATTTTTACTTGTTCTTGTTTTTCTCTCTTTTAGTCATTGGAATTGTATGATCACATATCTTGATGTTGCATATCATAAACCTTGTGTGTGTCCTTTTGTGCTTCTGTCAGCTTGGCTTAGGATCTTGAATCCTAGGGGCTTGGTCACCTCCTTGTTCTTTGTTATCCTAGACCATCTACAACATTGCATTTGGACCCCTCTTGAATTTCTACTTTAATGTGAGTTTGAAGCAAGTTGATCCTCTAACTAAAGTGGGGGATAAATGTGATCACCGAAAAAGTATGCATTTTCCATATTTTATTTGGGAATAATTAAGAATAAATTGGACTTAATATCACTTTGGTCTAGTGTTGTGAGGTGTAGTATGCATCCACACTAGGTCTTGGGCCCTTTCTAAAGCTAAATAAACCTAACTTTTCCCTAATTTAATGTTCTAAAGTGTATTTATTTACACCTTCACATTAAATTTAGGGGGATTGTAAATCAAATGGACCTAATCTAGTGTTGTAATGTGTTTTACAAATTCACATGGGATTTAGGGTCCTTCTAAGCTAAATAGACCCAATTCCTCCTTAATTTGGTGTTGTAAAGTGTATTTATTTACACTTTCACATCGGATTTTGGACCCTATTGCATTTATGACCTTTATATCATCATTAATGGGCCCCTATGACCTCATATTGTGTGCATCTTGAGGAAAAATTTAATCAGAAACCCAACTAAATCAACATAAAATATTAAATTCTCCACTCCACGACATCATAGCTAGAAAAATAGCCCTTATGGGACCCATTCACCACTTTGGGCGAATGAGTCCCATTTGAGCTATTATTAGGTTAAAGTAGTTAAATTTTGGTTTTTAATTAAAATTTATCCTAGGTCGGCCCTGGGGATCAAATTCATGGCCATGTGAGAGTATTTCCTATATAAAAAAGCTTCCAAATCATGATTTCATCCATCCATCCATCCATGTTTTCAAGTAAAGCACTTAAGGGTTAAGCATTTCAAGTATTCAGAAGGTCATCATGATAGCTTTCAAGATAAATTCTAAGGCATTCAAGGGCATATTCTTCATCAATTGTTACAACAATTCAAAATCAGTCATTATGGAAAGGTTTTAATTGCATTACTTTATGTTCATTCTTCATTATCATATTTCAACATTTGGTATAATTACCTAAAAGGGGTTTGACCAAGGCAAACCCCTATCCCCTAACAATCAACATTTTCTCTTTTTCTTTGTGTGATTGTAGATATAGTTGCTTTGAAGGCTTGGAGATAATTTAAGAATAGGTTACAAACTTGTTGGAGTAATTTCCCTATTGGAAAGGTCAAAATCCTCACAAAAAGTCACTTACAACCCCAAAAATTAGGGTTTCAGATCTAGACACCTAGAGGAATAGATTGAGTAGAAAAAAAAGAGTAGATCCAAACTTTGAATTTCTAGAAAATTCAAACTGGAATCATTCTCCATTAGTGGAAAATGAGTCCCACTATAGGTTTTTTTAGAGATTTTTGCAGATTTGGATACCCATTTTCCTAAAAGTTGCTTTGGTATAGTTTTCTAGATCTATGACTAATTCACCCAGAATGGTGACTGAGTCTCACTAGGTTTCAAAATTAAAAAATTTAGGATTTCAGAGCTCCATTTTATCTCCAACAAGATTCCAAGTTCACACTTCATGTTTTGTAGCTTTCTTTTTTGTTTCATGGTCATTTCTAGGTCATTTAGAACTAGTTTGCAGCATATCACATTGTGTTTTTGAACATTTCATGTTTTCCAAGTTTACACTTGGTGGTGAACCCCTTTCTTTAATTTTGAATCATATCCTAGGATACCCTACTATTAGATCTCTTCCATCCTTTATTTGGTTTAGATCTCTAAGGTATTCTTGAGTGTGGCAATTGTGAAATCGGATCCCACTCCTTGTAACAATTTTGTGAACAAGGAAGTGAAGCATCCATTTCTAGTGTCCATAGGTGGATCTTATAAGACTTCCAATCCTCTTGATTCCCCTAGAATAGGAGTAAAAAGTACTTCTCATTTGCACCATTTAGTTACAATTCCTTTGTTTTGTACATTTGGAAAATTTAGTTTCTTGTAATCAGTATCACTTCAATAAATATGGAACTTAATTACGTGTCTTTTGTTGGTGTCATATAATCTCATAATATTCCATGAAATTAACATCATTGGTCTCGAGGAGAGTGACACACCATCTTCGGTCTCACATTCATATTTTTGTCCAAGTTAGTTTGCAAACTTGTCCTGATCTCTTCTAGTATTTTCCTTATCTTGTGCTTTTTTCCTTTCTTTTCATTTATTTTAGGAGACATGTTCTAAGTCACATTAAATTGATTTTTTGAGATTGATAGTGACTAAGAGTAATCAAAATCATTTAGGTCCTCATTAATTTCATCAATTATTTTCATCCTACATCCACTAAGATATATTTTTCCATTGCTAATAGAGACCTTGAGGATGGAACTTGGGATCCTAGAGGAACATATTTTGTAATATCCCAACTATGATTTTTACTAAGTGGATCCATTTTTGTGTCATTCAAAGTCATATGTTTGGGGTTAGGAGGATTATTTAGTTCCAAATCCTTTATATAAATGCTTTGATAGAACACTCCTTCGATCTACTTAATTGAATATTCGACCATCGTATTAAAAACTATTGAAGAATTATCCTGAGTTGTTGATTGATCTACCCTTAAGTTTGGAATCATACTATGAGATTGTGTCACCTAGGTAATATTTTCTAGTTCTTGTAAATTTGGAATTTCAAGCATTACATTCAACTACACTAAAAAATCATTTCCCTTACTACAAGATGCTACCTTTTAATGAGAAAGAGCCCTTCTAATTGGATCTCCAATAAGTTATTACCTCCCTTTATATTTTTTGAGGAACTTTCTTTTGAAGCCTAAATATAATTAATGCAGCCTCATTGGCTACTAAAGCAATCTATGGAAATAAGATAAAATCATCCTTGTAAAGGATTTTTTTATCAAGTAGGATTCTTTGTTGATCCTCGTAGGCATCCTAAGGTTATGTACATTGATATGGACATTTTTTGTTAGAGTGAGACTTTAGGTGGTAGGAATAACAAGTAGTTGCAGGCCCTTCAAAAAAATTCTTATTGCCAGGTCCCACATATAGAAAAAAATTTAAAAGGCATGTGGGAGAGATTTAGTGGTATCTAAAAAACCACAGAGTCTAACCATAGCTTCAATGTTGTCAAAACAACTTTGATCAATCTTCATGACGATAGGCATTTGATTTCCCAATATTTCTATTATTTGTGGAGATTGTAGTTGCACCCAAAATAGTATAAAATTCATAACTATAGATTTAGGATTAAACTTTCGGATCTAGGGCTAAATGTATAATCCTACACCTTGTAGGAACCATGTCTTCACTTTGAAGACAACATCCCTTGCTTTCTTTGAGGAAAAAATAGCAATAAGAAAACCTTTACCCTTATCTATGTAATGAACTTATTTGGATTCCACCCAATGGTCATCAACCCATTTAGTCAAAACATTTTTGGTAGGGTTAATATTCCAAAAATTTCCAATAATGGCTCTATCATGAAGCTCCATGATTTGCAAATTGAGGTGCTCTTCTCAGAATGTCATCTAGATGATGCCTCCTATAATTTGTATGCTTTCCTAAGACCTTATTTATTCCTTATCTAGCAATTTTGCATCCTTTTGTTGAAACTAAGGTGTCAAATTCATGCAATTTTAAGGTCTCAGGTCTATGCCATTTTGTTGAAATTTGGGATTTGAGGTCTCAAATTTTATGCCACTTGAAAAATTTCTGAGTGGATTTTTGGAACTATGGTTTCCTTGGTAGAAGAGGGTTAAATTGTATACAAGATGGGCTTGGTATCATGATGGAGATATTATTAGTAAAAGTCACAAGAATTTTTTAGCATTTTAAAGTCTTTGAGAGAGTGCTTGTGGGTCCTCGAATTTCGACCTGACTTGATTTTTGGTGATGGAATATAGTCTATTACTAGCCCATAAAACCCTTCCTAGTGCTCCATCTCCTCGGCGAGGGGATTACATGACCTTGACCTTTGGGTTGTCTATGTCATTAATAGTTTTTTTACCAGTATGTAGTCTTTTTCCAAGCCCAACGATTTGGGAACCCTTTCCATGGTGCCTATATGAAACAAAATTTCAAAAAATGTCTGTTAGGACTATTTCACAATTAGAGATTTTCCATCAATATATTTCATTTTAAGATAATCTATTTTTTTCTATTTCAAATAACTAGTTTAGAGAAAACGTGTCATTCTATTGAGTCATTTTAATATACACCAATTTTAAGACTTATTTAAAAATATATTTATCAAAATATGAAAAAAATAATCCATGCACTAAAATTTGAAACTACAAATACAAAAAGAATTTTTTAGATTTTTTTCTCTATGTATCGATTGATGCCCCACTTAACTAGTTTACTAGTATGGATATACTAGATCTATTGAAGACTAAGATAATCCTACTGAACTTATTATTGAAGATAATATTGGAATTCAATTGAAAGAAGAAAACAGAACCATTTAAGTGAAAATGAAATAAAATATATATTTTTTTAAATAACCACATAGAATCATCACATTACCTTATTTTATATACATCTACATAATACTTATATCAAAAAAATATTTAGACAATGATAAAAAGCACACCAATTTAACATCAATTTATTAATACTTACTTATCACAATCTATAACATTAGTTTTTTATACATACATCCATATTAATACTTAATCCATCACACTCATTTATTTTATTTCTGCTCGCCCTCAGTTATAGTAGGGGCTACCAGGTAATATTAACACACCATAATATTAATACATCAATAGTAGTACTTAATCCATCACACTAGTTTATTTTATTCCCGCTTGCCTTTGGTTATAGTAGGGGCTACCAGGTAACACAAGGCCGGGCTGGTTTTCAAGGATCTGGAGCTGAATCCACACCTGACGTACAATCATCAAAACACAAACAAGCCACATGGCTACAGAATCCCCCAATATGATGATCGACATTTTTACACACGTCGTTGCACTCACTCTCCCTCCATAACCAGCATGCTCCGTGAAATCCACCGCTCATAGCTGTGCAATAGCCGTAGAAATCACCCTCGGACACTTGCAATCATCAACATATTACAAATCAGGAAGTAGTGGTGAATATCAACATGTATTCATCTACTAATATTCAAGAGTAGAGCAGAGTAGGTATTATTCTTACCAGAAGCGAAAGCAAAACTGGCCGTGAGCACTGAAAACAACAGAAACACATATATGCCCTTCGCCATGTAAGCAACTGCAAATATATTCTATCGAAAGGTAATAAATAATGTATTCTGTGAGTAAATACCTTCTTATATAGCTCACACGCCAACTACTCCGCTCCGTGTGTTCCGCACAATTTTGTTTATTTATTGTTATATTCAACCTTTATTGCCACCACAAATCCCATTTAAAGATTCTTTTGGAGTACTTAGGTATTACGAAGATACCAAATAATATGAAATGATTTTAAACGTTAACATCAACATCGAAATGCCCATAACAAGTCGTCGGGGAGATCGAGAACTCTATTATGAGTGGTGGTAAATTCATCTTTATTCTAATTTTTAAATTTTTTTATTTTTTTTTAAGAGAAAAATATATATCTTATTTGTTGTGTGGAAGGTGTTCTTTAGGATAATAATTGTCTTTTCAAAATTTTAAACTTAGATTTTTAGATAAACAATAAGATTTTAATTATGTGGAAGACATCTATGTGAACATTAGTGGTTGATTTTAATGCTCGACCGTCAAGAATGTGGTAGAATGATGGTTGACCATTGAGAAACATTTCACCCTTTGATAAACCCTATATATATATATATATATATATATATATATATATATATAAAACACTTTATACAAAGAAATAAAGCAAAGAATTAGTATGATTTTTATATTTCCACTAGAAAATATAACAAAAAAAGCTTAAAACCCATTATTATTATATTTTACAAATTAAGATAATAATTATTGTATTTTACAAAAAATACTTTACTACATTGAATTTACATTATCTAACTAATCATTGCACTTTATTCAAAGAAAGAAAACAAAGAATTAAATATTGTGTCTAATTGTCCACTATTATTTGAATTATATAAATCATATTACAAAGGCATCTGACAGTCGAGAATGTGTTAACATGATGCACGACTACTGAAAAAGATCTTAAAATTTAATTATTATAGAATAATTATATTTTGGATTTTTGTTATAAATTATATAATAAAATGAATTTAAAACTCAAAATATAAATTAAAATTCATAGAGTGAGAGAAAGAAGGTAATTTTTTATTAGTCATTTCATGCCAATATTTGAAGGATAGCACTTCCCTACAGAGTTATGATCAGGGTAGCATGTCATTTGATTAAGCTTATAATAATTCACCTTTAAAACCTCTTCAGTTTACCCGTTGTACACTTAGGAGGAAAATAGATAGAGAGAGAGAAAGAGAAAATAAAGAGAGATAAATACATAAAGAGAAATAGGAGACATACATATATATATATATAGAGAGAGAGAGGGAGAGAGAGAGAGAGAGAGAAGGGGGAGAAAGAGGGTGAGAGAGGGGGAGATAAATAGAGGGAGAGGGAAATTAAAAAAGAGAGGAAATGAGAGAAATATAGATAGAGGAAGAGAGAAGGGAAGAAAAATATAAACAAAAATAGGGGAGAGAGGGGAAGAGAGAGATTAATAGATAATAAAAATATAAATATAGAAAGGGAGAGAGAGATACAAAGAGATCTCTCTCTCTTTCTCTTCCCATATATCTTCATATATATCTCCTCATATGTACTTCTCTCCACCTATTTCTATATATCTCCCTCTATCTACCTCTCTGTATAGAAATTCATATCTCTATCTTTCTATCCCTCCCTCTCTCCCTCTCTCTTTGTCTCCCCAACTTTCTATCTCTATTTCTCTCTCTCCCTCTCTCTCTTTGTTTCCATCTCCATCTCCATATCTATCTTCCTCTCTATCTCTCTCCCTATCTCTATCCCTTACCTCTCCTTACATCCTTTTCACTCTTTCCCCTCTATCTTTCCCACTATATATATCCCTCTTTCTATCTATTTCTCTACCTCTCTCCCTCCCTCTCTATCTATTTATATTTATCTCTCCCACTCTATATATATCTAAATATCTTTCATTTAGGCACACACTCCTTGTTTCTCCTTCCCTATCTCTATCTCTATATATTTTTCCCTTTCACACACACATTGTTTCTCCCTCCCTATATCTATCCTTTTCTCTATCTCTCTATGTCTTCCCCATCTCTCTATCTCTCTCCCTCCCTCTCTCTATTAATTATATTTATCACCTCCTATATATCGCACTCTTTCACCCTCTATTTCTATCTATTAGAGTAAACTATATTAACGCTTAAGTTTACTTAGGTTTGCATTTAATTTAATTTTTCATTTATTAATCTAGGTGGTTTATTCCCATGTTGGTATTATTCTTACCTATTAGCATTTTCACGGCTTTAAAAGCTTGTAACATTATTTATCATCTCATATTTTTTCACTCCTTGTTTGGTGAAATGGTCTTGTGTCTCTCTCGCTATTTTGTGAAGGTTTTCTATAGTTGATGATCTTGGGTTATTCACGCCATCATGGTATTAAAGCCTCCTAGTTTGCAATATTCTTTCTCTAAGAGTTTTCACTAGAGGAGTTAAGATTGATTTATTTTTTGGAATTTGAAATTTTCTATATTTCAAAATTGCCTCAATTTTTATTTTTCTTGATTGTTGGCAAATGAAATTGCAATCTAGGCACATCCTTTTCATTTGTTGTAGTCACCAATTTTTTTTTCTTGAGAGGAGTCTCTTTCTTGTGATTGTTTAAGGTGTTCATATTGCAGGGCTGCAAATTCAAGCATAGGGCAAGGAACATTTAGATTCCTTTTGAAGTCCATTTTCTCTATTGTGAGGGGTTGATGGATTTTTATGTTTGGACCACAAATTTTGATTTGAATATTGTTGGAAAATTTTCTATAATTTAGAGGTGGCAAAGTCTTTTAGAGGGCATGATTTAAATTGTTGAGGCCATGATTTTCTTCTTTGGGGCTATGTATTACCTCTGGGAGTGCAATTTTCATTAGAAATTCTCTTTGAAGGCATTGCTATTTGGAGGTACCGTGACTCTGTGAAGAGGCATTTCTGTGTGAGCATTTATGTGGAGGATATTATTTTTTAAAATTTATTAAAGTTTCCCCTAAAATTTTTAGGGCTTCTCTGCAATTGATTGGAGTGGGCCCTAGTTCTCAAGTGTCTTTTGAACTTATTTGGTATTTTAATCCCACATTTGTTGCATGGGGAGATTTTTGGCTATTTCAATATCCTCTTTAATGGTGTGAGAAAATGATCACATGGTTGTTTTTGGCAATCTCTTGTGGTGAACATTGGTGTGATCAATAGATATTGCTTGGGTGATTGGCTACTTGTTGGTGTGATTTTGATCCTTGTGCTTGAACTTGGTGATTTGGAGTTCACTTGGCCCAAGAGGCTCCCTTATGTGGTTGTATGGTGTGACTGAGAGCTCTAGAAGTGCCTTTATAGGCCCCTTTTCTTTTTTGCATATCTTTTGCAAACAAAAGCCGATTTTGCAAACCACATATCAATGGAAAGGTACTTTCATCAACTTTATAGTGGTTGAGAAATTTCTCTCTCTTTTTTTTTTGTGGTTCTTTTAATTTTTTGAATTTTTATATTGGTCTCCGTTAATTTGTAGGTTTTGGTAGTTTTTATTTCTTGTTGAAGGTTACTATCTTTGCATTTTTAGAGATTTGTCATAGTTGTTATGGGGTTTTATTTGTATCCTACTATGATTATGCTAGAAAGTGGAAATTATAAACAATGGAGAGATGGTACATTGTAGCACTTGAGATGGCTTCATCTTTTTCCATGCCTATATAATCTTATTCCCCTTCCTAGTACTGATAGTAAGAAGTTTGCATGGAATTGCAAAAGGGATCATGTCCTATGAGTTATTACAATGCATATTGATGATTCCACATTAGATTTTATTGATCATTTTGAGTGTCCATATACTCTTTGGATTCAAATCTAGGAAATACATGGAGATTTTTATATTCAACCATTCCCAGATGATCATATTTTTATTTTCTTGTGCCTCTTAATTTTTCATATAGGATACCCTATGATCATGTTGCTATGAAAGAGTTTGATTTTTTGGAATACTTTGAGTCTTCAGAGGAGTAGGATGAGGGTTCTTCAAATTCTTCTTGTTGTCCATCAGGGACAATTGATGTACGTTTGCCTTCAGTGATTCATTGTGCAGAGTCATCAATTGAGAATCCTATCATTCATGTTCATTAGGATCATTCATTTTGTGTTGATGATTCAATGCACACATCCAATTATTCATCAAAACCAGTATCACATTGTTTTCCTAATTGGGATTCTTATTTTTTGGACATTGGTTGCTTGTTTGTATAATCTCATATATTTCAGATTTGGAGGACAAATTTTAGGGTATATCCCTCCTATTTGATGATAGTTGTTGGTTGTGCTCATAAAAGGATATGATAATCACAATAAAACCTTTCCTGGGAATTGGACATTCCAACAAGTGACTAACATCTCTCTATGGACGTTCATTTACTTGTCAAACCAGGGGACGTATACTTTAAATGGCGCAGAAAAATATATGCACTAAGAACTAGTTTCAGTCAAAACTTAGCAGAAATAAATACTTAGAAGGGAATTCTATCCACACTACAGGAAAGGTAATGCAAAGTTCTTTTAACTCAACTATGATTTGATTAAAACAGAAACCATAACAACTACGACTGAAACACAAACTAAGAACTAGCCTTATGCTGCAGGAACAGGCACAAGGATGGATTCCCTATGCTGTAGGAGCAATACAAGACTGAGTTTGTATGAAAACTTCAAAGATGAAAGCTAACTGAAGATCAACGGAAAAGAATAGCTAACTAACTAGCTACAGATACTCACTAAGTGGGCCCCCTTAGCAAGCATCTACTGACTACACAGGTGCTGAACTCAGAACTGCATCAAGCTTTATTCATGAAAATAGAATGGTATACATTGCTTTGTTGATATAGAAACTAACAACAAATTCTGTCTCTTGTCAAATAGATTCTGCTTTTCATTATCATACTAACTCTTACATGATATTTGCTATCACTATGCTTCTATCTTACTCTAACTATCATCTCCCCTCTCACTCACGCAGGAGGAGAACTTTATTTAAAATAAGGAGAGAATCTAACTAACTAACCCTATCAAAGAAAGACGTGGATGTAAAGTGTATCCCAGAATCAAGGAACAAAATTCATAAATGAATTTATGTGTTCAACCCGATCTGGAGAGAATCTAGCGCTCCACTTTTTCTAGACTGATTGTCATTAAAAAATTTTCCCAACGGTTTCAGTCAAAGAGTCTTTGTCGGAGCTTCCTTGAAGTCGTGCAGGAAATGGACTTTACTGCAAGGCCGAGATCGGCTATGCTTGACTCGATCATTCTTCAACAACCTGCGATACAAAAGGTAACAGATGCAAAAGAAAGGGCATATGGCATATACACAATATCCATTCATTAATCACACATTTAAATCTAATTCATCATTCAAAAATTTTATGTGATATACCAGTCATTTAGGGAGTCAACAGGGTAATAAATGCAATCAAGTCAACACAATAAGCTGCAGGAACATGAAAGTGTTTTGCTAAAGAATATCCCCATAAAAGGTTCCAAAAGAGGTTTAAACAACCACGAATAATAAAAGTAACACTAGTACAAAAACAACAATATATGACTAAATAAACTACTAAAAATTGCATATAAATGACTAATTTTAGTCACGTGACCATTAGTAGTTTATTTCTGGTCATTTATAACATGACCAAATTTATGACTAAACTATTTTAGTCATTTATCTAGTCATTGATTTAGTCATTGATTTGGTCATGGATTTGGTCATTGATTTAGTCATTGATTTGGTCATTAATTTAGTCATTGTTTATTGTTAACTAGTCATTTATTTAGTCATGATAGTGATTTATTTAATCATATATTTAGTCATTAATTTAGTCATTGATTATTGTTAACTAGTCATTTATTTAGTCATGGTAGTCATTTATTTAGTCATTAATTTAGTCATATATTTATTCATTAATTTAATCATTTAGTCATTGTCATATATTTAGTCATTTATTTATATATTTAGTCATTAATTTAGTCATTTAGTCATTGATTTAGTAGTGTATTTAGTGCATTTTTAATTGTTGTCATTTAGTAGTTTATTTTATTAATAAAAAAGATCACTTATCAACTATCTAAAATATTTGCACAATAAAACAACATTGAGAAGGTAAAAATAACTTATTTTATTAATCAAAAAGATATTACATACAACTGTGTAAGCTTGAAATGGAGTTACAATTTGTTGTCCCAACATGAAAGAACTTGAAAGATTACAATGCATTGTTGAGAGAGAAAAAAACTAACTGAGATCTACTCCAAAACCTTGCCTTTATGTTGTTCAACAGCTTACAAAAGAATAGGAACATGACTATTATTTGATGTCATAACCTACAGTCCCTTACCATTGTAATTTTTGTTGATACTCTAACTCTCATTTGTGAATGACTGTTCTTTTATACCATAACCTACAGTCCCTTACCCTTGTAATGCATAAGTACATGATCTACATCTTTGCAAAGAAACTTTCATTCTATGATTGTGATAAAGCTCCAATCATCTGTAGGCTTCCCTCATTCTGATTACTATCATCTGATGACCATGTTAATTGTTACTTCATTGTTTCTCTTACCATTGAACTATCCCTTAAAAAAATTGATCATTTACCTCTTCATCTTCATATCTTGTTGGTTTCTTTATCACCAATCATGAATCCTACCAATCAAAGTAAATTTGAGTCATTTTCCACAAATTTCCTTCCTGTCAGCAACTCCAGAAAAACAATACCATAGCTATAAACATCATATTTCTCATTAAGCCTTGAGGTTCTTGCATATTCAGGGTCAATATAACCAATAGTACCCATAACATAGGTGGAGGTGTGAGTTTTGGCTAAGGAAATACACTTGGCAATGCCAAATTCTAACAGATGTGCTTCAAAGTTGTCTTCTAAAAGAATGTTAGATATCTTTACATCCCTATAAACAATACATTGGTTAAAGTCATGATGAAGATATGATAATCCTTTTGTATCACCATAGGCTATCTTTAAATGAGTATCCCAGTCTAATTTAATCTTCTTTGATGTTCCTACACAAAAATTTAAAATGTTTGTTAGGTTCTCCCCAATCTATTTTGATCTAATGGTAGAAATATTAATTGGACTCATATTTCATAAATCTATCATGTTTCTACATAACATCATTTTCTCACCATGTAGGATGTCCCAAAGACTTCCATTTACCATGTAGTCATAAAATAGAAACAAGTAAAATATAGAACTGCATAATACTGAAAGGAAAAAAAAAAGCACTTGGAAGAAAGGATGCTAAAGATATTCTATTGCAATTGGCACCTGCATTTTCTGTACGGCCTCATCTTTGTCCACCTGGTCCAAAACAAAAAGCATGTGAACCAAGTTAGAATCCCCACAAAATCATAAAGGAAAAAAAACTTCATATGCTGACAAAGAAAAGTAAATACTAAACAAAAACACTTCCCGAACTGCATTCACAAGCATAAATTTAGAAATATACTATTACTAGACTAGCACTTGCACCCATAAGAGGTTCAAGGGATATGCTGATAGGACATTAAAAGTAAAATTTAAATGTATTTTAATCTTATATTATTAGTTATACAACAATTTAAATTATGCACATTAGGATTACAAATATGAACTCTGATTTGTACAAATAACCATGGTTTGATAGGCCTACCATGATCAACCTAAATATACTCTAGAATTTGTACAAGCTAATGTTTTAAAAAGTGAAGAAAAAAATAAAATCCTATGTATGTTAAAAGAAGAGATATGTAATGCTCATAACAAGAATCAAGTTCAACCTCCATAGCATCTAGTAATCTTTTAGAGGATTCCTTCAAATTGGTAGCTTAATATATCCAAAGAACTGATGTTGAAAATAATTAAGATAATAAAAAAATCATTTTTTTGTGTGCATGCATCCAAGGAATTTGGAATGAGGGAATGTGGAGAGGCTGAGAGAGGCATTGGAGTCCACCAGCCATATCCTCTTGCGAGCTTCATTTAATGAGATTTTTCCCTGAAAAGAAACACTTAGTGTTAAACTTGTAGATACAACAAAAAATGGTTATTCAAACACTAGTGTGACAATGAAATGGAATAGCAAGAAAATATATTAAATGTAACCATCTTATAGTGATAACTAGAGGGAAGATGTAGACAAAATTATTTTAGAATGAAATAAAACACAACAAAAAATGATCTTGCTAGGTATAGTTTCACAAAATACAAAATCACTGACACCATGGAAAGTGACATACCTCACGATTCTACACAAATTATGTCATGTTGTCAACTATTTCAATGATATCAATGCAAAGAGTTTGGAGGAAAAATATTATGAAAACTGACCAAAGCAATAATCTTTAAAAGATGAGATGAACCAAAACCAATCTCCCTACAATGACTGCTTCAATCTATTCACAATAAATGAAAATTAGATTTCAATTACACAATAGGAGATTCAATTCATGCAATACCTCACATTCCCAAATAGTACCAACAATTGCTAAGTTGCATTGTGTTATACCTTTTACAATGGGGAACTGACGTGTTGTAGAGGTGAGAAAGATGATTATCATGGAATAAATGTTGCCTTTCCTCACTCAATGTGTAAAACTAATAAATGAACCTGCAACATAACCAGTTTAGAACCAATGAAGGTCTAATACAAAATTATACGCTCTAAGAAAAACTTTACATTGAACCACCCATGATATTTTATCTAAAAATAAGTTTTATTAAAAGTAATCTCTCTCACAAATGATTGATGCTCATAACATCATAGATCCAAATACAATTACAGATTCACATGCCTCTCTTATGAATCAAGCTCATAATTATTAAGAAGCAGGTGGCTTTATTAACCATTCAAAAATGAAAAAGTTTCCAATGTGTTATAGACTAGTTCTCTTCTTTCTTCTTATCTTAGATTCTTGTAGTGCTCTTGGGTAGTATACCCATGTGCTGGTCACTTGTTAGGTAGGTAGGTAGTCTTTTGAGTTCACCTTTGTAGTCTTTCTACAATGAAAGTGAGTTCTTTATGGTTTTCCATCTATAAAAGATTGAACAGGTAATGAAAGAAACCTAGTGAAATTAAACACTTGTTACAAAAAATAGATTAGGGCTTGGGAAAGAATGAAATTCAATAAATAAGAGATGCCATAAAGGTCTATTGAACCTAGGCATTCACATTGCTTAAGGAAAAATATAGTAATGAGCTGAAAGCCTTAAGCACGGTAATGTAAAAGTATAAATGAAATTTACTCATTTCAAATATTTGAGAAAATTTACAACTCATAAATTTGTTCTCAAAGGACATATGGCCAAAAAATATTAACAATATAATAATAAAATATGAAACATTCAACTATTTTATGTGAAGAAATAAAAAATATTATAATAAAGAAATGAATCATAGAGAATGGTTTAGAAGATGGTTTGTCTTTTTTCCTACATAAAGCTCATGAAATGTTGTACATGGCAGAAGAAAACCACGAACCTTAGGTGCCAATACCTTTATCAAAATCCTATTTTTTTGACATCAATTTAAATACAAAAATAATTTACATACAAGATGACAAGCATCTAAGATTCTAATTCAAAACAAGGAAGTCACACTTTGTAAGGATGGTTGGTATTGGATATTACTTACAAAATTACACCAGATACAATCATTATTCACAATAATTATCTGGCTAGGGTAGTGAGAAGTGTTAGGATACAAGGAAGTTCAAATTAAAGTTAAAACAAGTGAATGAGCCCTTAACCTCCAAACAAAAGAGATAATAGTTTAAGAAAAGTGACAAGTACATTGAACTTGCATTAGAAAAGACCACATTACTCAAATGACAAGACAAAAAGACTAATGCAAACACAAAAAAACCAAGATAGGTCATAGAAAACAACCTTCTCAATACCAAAGAACATTGTAATTCCTAGAGAGATACAAGTGTGACCATGACCAGTTTGGCCTACTTCTAGAAATCTAGAGGTTGCAAATACCTGCTTGCCACAATTACTATAGAAGTTACATCAATAGTAGACATAGTTTACAAGATAAGAAAATGAATTATATCAAGGAAAAGGATCTGGAAATTGTATCAAGCAATAGGGAACTATTTACATAGTAGACAACTAGACCAGAGGCAATGCAATTTCCTCCATAACCAAAATACAATGTATAGCTAGAGCAACAAGAGAGATTTCTCATCAATAAGACATTGTCTTATCCAATATAGACAACTAGTAAATATAATTACAACACAAGTTAGGTGGATACTCAACTCGACAGTAACAACTAAGCAATTATTCAGCCAATGTAAGCTTGAATCACACACCAAATTTTCAAGTAAATAGTAGCAAATAACTCATTACTCGTTGAAATACTCACAAAGAGCTCATCAAAGAGCTCATCAAATTATCAGACAAATAATCAAATTGATTTGCTGAATTTCTAACTCTATATATTTTAGGGACTAAGTTCTTTAAACATTTTTTAAGTACTTTTAGTACTCTTACTCTTCACCCTTGCTAGTGTGTGTTTAGTACAAATCTAGCTACTGTGATAGATAATCACAAAAAAATACATGTGCAAAGAGTAGATACAACCATGACCTAAAATTTTGAAGTACAACACTTGTAAAAGCACCCACAATACCAAAATTATCATTCAAAGGGTGATTGTCGGCTTCTCCAATTATACCAAATCCATCTGGTATGAGTTTCTAAATAAAATGGATGATAGGATTTAGTAATGCATGTAATTAATTGTATTCTCATTTTCTATACTTACCTCTATTACAAAATATGCTTGTTAACAGAAATACCTACTCCATGAACTCCTATAAAGCATGTAACTACTCTCTCGAATTAATATTAGTTAGTTTCTATGGTCAAAAACATAGTTACCAAGTACAAAAAGTTCAGTTTGGAAAGAAGAGAAAAAGGTTTAAAATATCATGATTTCCTAAATGGTCTAATTTGATCTAGATAAATATAAAAACTAAAAATACATTTGATAGTATATATTTTTATAAACCTAACAATATACATACACACACATACAAAACAATTCATAAGAACTAAGCATAGAAGCATTAATCGTTTGGGGAAAAAATCAGGAAAAAATCAGATTTACAAAAAAATGCAAAAAATTGAAGAAAAACAATCAAACTACTTTAAAAAAAAAAATTAATGGCATTTCCATAGCATACAGACATTGAGAGAAAATAAAATACAGAGTTCAATCCATGAATTATAGAAAATAGATTTTCATTGGTTATATTCATATCACTGATTACATTGGACAAAACATACTACAACTGCATAAATATCAGATGGTGACAGTTGTCAAAATGTTTATTACAATATAGTTTGTGACATTGTACAAAGTCAACCTATAAACTAAGTACAAAGTTCCAAAAAAATCAATTGTACCAAATGACGTGCTAGAGGGCAGAAGCTCCCGATGATGAAGCTCCTTGTCTATGCTACCATATTTTTCAAATAGTTCACTGCCTTGCTGCTATGGCAAAAATCCTAAAACGGGTGCTTTTGAACAAGCTATGGATGCTTGGAAAAAATATATCAAAGCATAATAGTAAGCAATAGCATAGACAAGAGAGTGAACTGTTTGAAAAAATGCCTCAAAGAAATGTGGTCACGTGGTGATGGAATGCCATGACAATCCATATGGATTATCATGGTATTCCATCACCATGAGACCACATTTTTTTGAGGCATTTTTTCGAACAAGCTATGGATGCTTGGAAAAAATATATC
This sequence comes from Sequoia sempervirens, assembly GCA_007258455.2. Taxonomy (NCBI): domain Eukaryota; kingdom Viridiplantae; phylum Streptophyta; class Pinopsida; order Cupressales; family Cupressaceae; genus Sequoia; species Sequoia sempervirens. The sequence continues at coordinate 312,632,392 of VDFB02353493.1, read as the reverse complement.
AAAGCATAATATTAAGCAATAGCATAGACAAGAGAGTGAACTATTTGAGAAAATGCCTCAAAGAAATGTGGTCTCATGGTGATCGAATGCCATGACAATCCATAGCATTTTATCATGGCATTCCATCACCATGAGACCACATTTCTTTGAGGCATTTTTTCAAACAATTCACTGCCTTGCTGCTATGGCTAAAAGCCTAAAACAAGTGCTTTGGAACAAGCTATGGATGCTTGGAAAAATTCTGTCAAAGAATAATAGTAAGCAACAAGCTATGGTCTCATGATTTTTTTTTCGCACAAAAATAAGCGTGATGTTATTCACATTTTTTTGTAGGTTTTAAACATGTTTTTTGGCAATTTTTTAGTTTTAAACGGGAAGAAATCGTTGACCAAAAGGTCAATGATTTTTTCAAAAAATCAGGGAAAAAACCGTCCAGCCTGCAGATTTTTTTAAAATCGCGATTAATCGGGATTTTTTGTAGATTTATGCTTCTATGCTTTGAAGTAGTATGGGCATGTTCCAGGTTTAGAATCTAGATGGATTTTAGTTTTTTACTCATTAAATTGTTTTCTAGTCACATTTTTTAGGTAAGATTTTATTCATTAATCAAACCAATTCAAAAAAATTGTTCCAAACCCGATTTGAACAAGATTTGACCAAATCTGGTAACTACAGTTTGACAAAGCCACAATTAGGAGTTTGTTTGTAGAAAATGCTATTGGGATCTTTGTTACATATGTAGAAAATGCTACTGGGAACTTTGTTACATAATTACAAGACTAAATCAATTCATTTCAAAAGCTAATGACCTGCCCTTTTGAAGAGTTTATGTATGTGGTATATCATTTGTAATTGTTATATTATGTTTGGCTAATAGTTATTCAATGTCATTCATAGATTCAAGCTAGCACAAGAGACCATGTTATTGTTGATGTTAATTATCTTCCTTCTTTCAAGGAAATTCTAGATGAAAGTACTATTCCAACATTTTGGGAAGCTATAAGAGTTCATATCAATCTTTCAAATCAAAATATAACTAAGGTTTCTCCCCACCTCTTTCCAATAAAAAATAAGCTCCCTTTGACAAGACACATCCCAAGGACAACGACCCTTTGTAAGAAATGGAATAAAATAGTGATCAACACTCCATTATTTGTGTTATATCCACTTGTTCGTATCAAGCTTATCCTTGAATTTTAATTTTCTTAGAGAACTTTAATTAGCCTTGGGAATTGATCCAAAGAATAATAACGTAATATTTGCTAATAAAGATTAAGAGTTGCAAAACATAAAGAATATGGTCACATAAAAATAATGAAGTCTTAATGTTTATTAAATGAGGACTTCTGTCACACTTCAAGACAAAATTCCATTTACAGTTGATGAGGGAAATAATTTCATGTACTAAAAAACATGAGGTGATTGGAGCATCATTTAGAAGGCAAGGAGTGTTCAAGACATGTGGTATTAGCACCACCCAAACCTGTAGTTTGAACACCTCCAATGCCCTATGGAATGTGTAGCCATTGGGTGTCATAAATCTATTTGGGGAGCCATGGAGAGAAAAAGATGATGGAGTGTGGAACAAGCAAACCACAAAGGGTAGACAAATCGTGTGGAAGATTACTAAGGTTGTGGTCATAGTTTGGAAGGATAATGCCAAAGATGAAGATGTTAAGAAATTACATTACAGTTCTTGTTGGAAGTAACATAGGATGTGAGTGTGGAGTTTCCTATGGGAAAAGTAATGCTTCTTTACAACCTAAAATAAACTGCCACAGTAAGAAATATGAAACATCTTGTTTGACTCAGTATGTTTCCTTTTTTCTAAAAAGTACATTTTCTAATTCTTCAAAAAGATTTTTTATAGATCTAAGTTATTGATCTTGGTTTGGGTTCAAGGGTGCAATTTGTGGATTTGGTAAAAAAAAATCAAGTTTGATTCATTTTGGTTTTGTCCATACAAAAACTTGTAAAAACCATAAATATATGCATATTTGCAGCAGAAATTAAGCTCAATATTTTTGAAAAACATGCTCCTATGGCTTATAATCCCCATTCTCCCTTTAGGTTTTCATTTGCATTCCTTATTCTCATATAGCTATTCTACATCTGATATACTTAATTTTCCTTTGCATTCATTTTCAACATTCAATTTAGCTTATTGCTAGCCTTGCTTGGGATCATCCATTGTAGCTTAATGGCCTCTCTCATCATCTAGTCCTAATGTCATCTTGCTTGTTCGATACTCCTCACTTGTTCCCCACTTTCTTATTGACAAATCTCTTATTGTCTATTTATCACCTATTATGTTACCGACAACTCACTTAATGCCCATCTTATCACCTATTACTTAAAGCTAGACATATTCTTAGAAATTCCTAGATTTCAAGCAACCTTTGGCTCTCCTACTTACCTTCTCAGTTGCCTTATTTGTAGATTCTACTTTTTTATACCTATTTTATAAAGGTTCCTAGTGCACAAGTGATAACCATTTGATTGCAGCCAAAAATGCCTCATTTTTGCAAAAATAATGAAAGTTTTTCAATCATATAAGCACTTCTTAGTCACTTATGAAGCATATAGATATTCCCCCTCTGGTTTTCATCTTTTAGTCAGTCACTGTGACATTCCAATTGTCTCTTTCAATCCCCATCTTTTCCTCACCCATATTTCACCCTTTAAGGCACACCTAGGTCAAATCTAATATAGTAGTACCCTATGATAAAGGTACAATTCTAGGGGTATCTAAAAGTCTAGATCTTAGGACACTGATGCAGTAATATTCAACACTAAATGCTTGAAAAGAGTAATGTTCAACACTGAAGTAGTCCTACAATGTAGCTATGGAAGAAAAATATGTCTATTAAAAAATTCAAATAAAAATGTTTAACTACACTCCTAGTGATAAGAAAATGAGGCTTACCTTACATCTGCTGCAACATAAATAGTCAAAGATAAAGCAACGTGAGAAACTTATTTGAATACAAAAGAATTTGTTAAACCTCATGTCATTTAATTAATACTATGTAGAATCCATATGGTTATCTTCCATTTTTCTCCCTGAGTAGTACCCATTTCACTCTTTCTCATGGCTTCTGCTCCTATGATCATCCTCTGGCATAGGGGATGTAACTATTGTCCCTACAAAACACCAAGTCTAAGACATCATAACATTTAGAAAGAGAATTGTAGGAGATCATTGAGACCCAATAGAGGTGAAAGAGTCTCGTAAATAAATAAAGGAGGTTGCTTGCTGCTAGTTAGGGTTAATTGTTTTAGAATGAAATAAAACACAATAAAAAAATGATAACAACCATACAATTTAAAAATAAATAAAACTCATTGAGACCATGGCAAGTGACTTACCTCAAAATTCTGCACAGATTGTGTTGTGTTTTCAATGATGCCGATGAGAAAAAATGGGTAGAGTGTGCAAGAAAAATTTATGCAATGTTCAGAACCCTCCTACTTTGTTTGAATGGGCAAACCTAACTTTGAAACTGCACTTGGATTCTTGTTTGTAATTGAACGTCTCATATTTTCTGCATAGGTTTCACACAAAATAATGATTTGATATTTTAACACCACAAAGAGTTTATTTTTTGGAAGATTAGATATTGACAAAATGCCTCTTGAAGAGAGGTTATCTCATGGAATGCAATGGTTGTAGGATATGCCCAAAATAGATTTTTCCAAAAATCTTTAGGAACTTTCAAGCAAATGCAATTGGCAGGTGTAAAGCCAAACTTGACAACCTTTTCCAACATTCTCCCTACCAATGCTAAAATAGGAGAATTGGAACAGGGTATGCACATCCATCAAAGCATAAAAAATAGAGGAATTTTTTCAGACGTTGCAGATGCAACTGCCCTGATGGACATTCATGCAAAATGTGAAAGCATAGAAAAGGCATGTGAACTACTTGACAAAATACCTCAAAGAGATGTCATCTCATGGAATATGTGGGTGAGCTTTGAAATATGTAGAACCTCATGAATCTAGATTGTTTTGCATTAGGAAGGGCTTCTCAAAACTTCAAAAAGATCAAACCCATGATTTGTAGAGGACGAGACTTGGGTTATATTCTAACATACCTGATAGCTCATTTATGGTTCTCAATATATATTCCCTTTCTAAAAATTGTTGTAAACAAGTCTCATCTATAAAGATCTCAACCATAAATGAAAGAGATGTAATGTAATGCAATATGAATCATTTTCCCACATAATTTCAGATGATGAATGTTGTTTGTCCTCTTGTAAATAAACTCATGGGATCTAATGTAATGTGTCCATCTTAATAAATTTGTTAGTGGAGCCTTTGTATTGTAGAGCATTGTATAGGAGGGGTTTTACTTCTAATTGTGTCTATGGTTCAAAATAATACCAAGAATGCATTATGGAGGGTAAGTATCAACATCAAAAGGTATTTAAATTTGATAGAATAAATACTCTGGTCATCCCTCCATTTTAAGCTCAAAAAATGTTCACATTGCACTTTGCAGTTCTTAGCCTTTTGCAACACAAATTCATTTTATGAAAAATAATTACAGATGAAAAAATTATATTTTTTATAATTTTTTCACCATGGATTGGACAGGGTAGGATTCAGCTACCAAAAACAACAAAATTATATAATGATATAGCCACCCTAACCTTCTTCATTTACCAATTGTATTAGTGTCATGAACACTTGTGGAAGTGTCCCCAACAACAATTATGCAAGTGTATTATCGGTCCTACAACACAACCAACAGTTGCGTCAATGTATCAATAGGCCAACAACAAAAAATAGATATGTAACTGTACTAGTAACCTAGCTAATGTCACCAAAAGTCATACCCTGCAAAGTGGCAGTGCTACCCAAATAGGACAACACAATCAAAGACAACAAATAAATGATGTCTTGTCCATTTCTTGATGTTTAATGGTTATTTAGTACACACATCACAAATATTTGTATATGCAAGTATCAACACCTAATTGTAGAGCCATGACCATATGAGTGATTGAAAAAAATGAATTCAATTGTAAACAGTGGAAGTCTAGGGGGAAATCACAAGTTGATAAAACTAGAAAAATGTTGAATTACTATAAGAAAAATCTAATGATATTTATAAATTTGAAGGAAGAAAAGCTTAGTGATGACACTACCAAGCTTTTTTCTACCACACATGGGTTTCCAAGGTAAAATTCCTTTGTGTTACTGTATGTTCTTGTTTAAATTTTTTTGTTAATGACAATGTCTCATTTCCAACAACAAATTGACAATAATTCAAGTACAATGTACATTCTAAAGTGTTGTCATTTAAGTTTCTTTTCAAGTTGAAAATATAGTTCATGTTTTCAATCTGCAATTAATTGTCAACAAGTAAAAATTTGAGAAATTACCAATGAATCTTAAGACAATAATGCCAATTCTTACATTCTAGCATCATTCTAGTGTTTGTTCAAACTATCATCTAAAAGTAATTACACACTTCCTATCATATAGGAATGTTTATATCTCTTAGGCTAATGTTATAATTCTTATTCACTATGTGGTAAAGAAACACAAATATATAACAACCTCATACAATGCTTGAACACTTATTATTCCTTTGCAACTCATTAATGGATCCCAATGATATTCAATAAGGAACTTAACTATGTTAGTCAACCAGATACATCTATTTATTTAGGGAAAGATTAAAGATTAGGACAAGTTTTTGAAATAACATAGAGTAAAGGTGTTTTTAATACTTCTCATACCTGAGGTCCAGAAACGGCTTAGGTGGACATATGGTTGCATTGTGAATGAAGGACATGTTATCAGCTGTAAGATGCCCTATTGTGTTAGAAAAGAGGAGAAGAGAAGAGAAACTTGTCCATTCAGTGATTTTTCCATTCGTCGTTATGTGGCAAAAGTTCGGCAAAGAGATGTTGAAAAAAGCTGGCCATTTCATCCACAACTTTCCAAAAGTAGACTAAAGTAAGGAACAACAAATTTACTTCCATCATTTGAAGAGAATGTTATTTAATTTCAGGAGAAATCTAAGCAACAAATAGATATTTCGAAGGACAATATAGTCACCCATGGTCAAGTCAACGTTATGTGTAAACTAGAAATTGTAGTACCATATTGTGTTAATAATAAAAAGCCTGATGAGATGGAAGACAATTCAACATTTCATCTAAGGGAAGATGGAACATATGAAAGGGGAGAAGAAGGTGGAGCAAATGAAAAGTGGGCATGCCATTTATTGGGAGGTATAAAATCAGAGGAAATTCTTTCAGAAAATAATATAAATAAACAAAATCCTGAGTTGGAAGCCAAGTCACCATGTTTTTTAAGGGAAGATGAAACAAAGGAAAATTGGGAAGAAAATAAAACAAATGAAAGCATGGCAGAAGGGGTAACAAATGAAGCTGTGGCAGAAGAAGAAACAAATGAAAAGCATGCAGCATACCACTTATCACAGGACATTAAATTAGGGTTTTCTTTTTTAGAAAATAGTCTAAATAAGCAAAAGTCTGAGTTGGAATTATCATGTCTTTTAAGGGAAGATGAAACAAATGAAAAGGGGTCAGGAGATCAAACAAAGGAAAAGGGGGCAGAAGGGAAAACAAACGAAGGGGTGTCGGAAGAAGAATCAAATGAAAAGGGGGCAGAAACCAATTTATCAGGGGACATAAAATTAGAGGAATTTTTTTCAGGAAAGAAAATAAATAAGGAGAACCCTGAGGTGGAAGCTAAGTCACCATGCCTATTGGGGCATACAAAATCGAAGGAAATTCTTTCAGAAAATAAGGCAAGCCAGTAGGCACAATCTCTGACACTTGGTAGTTTTGTCCCGGTTATTGGTGGTTTTGAGTTCACCCATCAGATTATTCAATGGAAAAACTAAATCCTAACATGCGGCCTCATGTTCCCAACTCCCGAAAGGGATAGGGCTATGCACATCAAAGATCTTATTAAAAGAGAGGTTTAGCCCAGGTAAGTTTGCAAAGGGCATAATCAGCTGGGAAGGAACTCAAGTTCCTTGTTCCTTTCGAACATGTAGAGAAGAGAACTCTAAGAGATATGCAACACCTGAGGGAAATAAAATTTCTCCCAAAGAATAGGACAATGGTCAAGGGTTAGAAATTTTTTTAGCTAAAATGCCAGGTATGCAAGAAGATTCATCTAAATGTAGGAAAAGGGCACTAGAGCTTCCACCTGGTGCAAATGGACACCAACATCAGAAGAAAAATCCATCTGCAAATCAAACATTGACTAAGGACCTCAGAAGAGAAACCAACCTGAAAGACCAAACATTGTTATCCTTGCTCTTCCTACATTTCAACGCAAGAAAACTTGAGTTTGCACCAAAAAAAATGCTTAAATGAACAAATAAGGGAAGTAGACCTGAGGCAGATAATGTATTTTTAGACTCCAAGAAAAGAATTGTTCATTTTTTGACACTTGAAGTAGAGAATTTTGAAAATTCCATCACTCATAGACATCATGATAGACTGGGTTGATGGGAACCATAATACAGTTTTTGGATGTGATATTCTGCAAAAGCAACTAGACAAAAGGAAGATTTGTTATTGAAATGTCTTTAATAAATTATAAGGATATTAGATGCTAGTTGTGTTTCATTAATTGCTCAGTGATCTTGGTCAAACTAGTTGGCAGACAAGCCTCCTTAGAAGGATTTTGGCTACCAAGAAACTGGAAAATGGGAACAAGGATGCTATAAGCAATCCAAATTTTATGTTGTTCTAGAGAACCTGAGAAAAAGCAGATGAATGGTAGTTGAGTTTATGCAATTTCAAATGTATTGTCAATGATTGTCAAAAAGATTTGGGTCAGGACGGTTATAATTTACAAGGATGTTACTTTTTCCCTCCATTTTGTAAAGGAAAAACAAAATCTTAGTTCCTTGTATATATATAGTAGCAGCCAAATTGATAATTTCAATTTGCATTTGGTCCCCAAATACTCTGTTCAAAAGTCCCTTGAAAAATTATCAGTGCCTGTCATGGGTTTTGGAGGCAGCCTCCATGTCAATGCTATTTTGAGAAAATGTTATCTAAGGCTACAATGATAAAGATTCTATGGCACTGTCTTGGAACAACTTTTTCTTCATATTATTAAAAATAAAAATTAAAAAAATCAATAAATTCCCAATGGAATAAGAACCAGCCAAATGCAATGTTCTATATTTTTTAATTCTCTTACACTTATTTCCACACATTTTAGATTCAGATAATTCCTAGACAATCTTCCATTGAGCCTCATTGCTAATCTGAAGAACTTTAAATAGAGATTCCCACCTTGGATCAGTGTTATCTGATCCTAACATGACAAACTCCTGGTTCCTAAGAATACCTTTCTAGGATCCTAGGGTGATTGTTTCGAGTGAATGGACATTAAAAACAATTTTGAATAAAACTCATCCACTGGATAAAGCTTATCTTCTAAAATTGAATTCTTCTAAAATAATATAAATCTTGTTTTAGAAGTATCCAAAAATAACTTGGCTCTAAACAAATTTGATTAGTTTTAGACATTGCCTAAAAATAGTAGCTTGCACTCTTTCTAATATAGCAATCACAGGGATGATTGTAGTGGCTGTTTTGATGGTAAAGTGAATTCTTGTTGATTGCTTCCTTTCTTCAATATGTACTCTATGAACACTTTGACCCACAGCCTTCATTTCATCTATATCTCGTAATGCAATACTTTGAAGCCTTGACTCATTAATATTCAACACTTTATGATTCTCAACAATCAACTTTTCATATTTTTGTTGTCCCTACTCTTCAAACCCAATGATTTTCAACAACAATAATTCCTTCAACTATGCTATTTTTTCCTCATCAAAATTTGTAGAGCTTGGAAAGTCTATCTTCATATGCTTAGTGAAGTCCTTTTATATCTCACCTTTTTCTCTTATGTTTCCTACTGTGTTCTTCACAGAAAAAGAGATGGAATCTAGGAATGAGCTAATCCCATATGTCATTCCTTCCAATTTATTTATTATTTTTTTTAAAGAACTAACAACAATCTGTGTAGATCTTTACAAAGAACCTTGTGGATTTATGCCAATCAAAAGAATGATTTCCTGGTGAGGAGAAAAATGTCAAGGCTTATTAAAACTTTAGATTCCACTTCAGCCATGTATTTCATGTTAGGAATATCCTTGACCCATTTTTATGGCCTTTCTCCATCTCTTTTATTGATTGCTCAATCATCTCCTTCTAGATGTCAAATCTACCACACAACTTCACAGAGTTATCAAAAAAATTCATCTCTCTTAGCAATTACTTTTTGATTCAAGATTCCATTGTTCTGCCATATGATGCAATCTTATAAAATAGTGGACCTGATGGAATCTTTCAAATCTAGTGAGACTGAATAATTGCTTGGAATGGGATTGACAAAGTGCTGAATAAGTAAACTGTCTGATATGTTCTTTCAACTCAACCTTGTCCTTTCCATCCTTTTATATTATTTCATTCACCAAAGTTGCTATATCCAGCAGATAAAGATCTGACTGCCTAGTGGTTTTACCCAAGGGAGTTTATGTGATCGTGTAATCTGCTAGTTGCACATCCTAAATATACACATCTGGTGGAGATACTGCTATTTGAGCAAAGATGTCTCCTTGATCATTCATCCTTATCATGGTTCAGATCTTTTCCCTTTGTGCTAGAGAAACATTGAGCAAGGAAGGGATTGTTGTGATGTTCACCAATGTTGTTCCCACTATTTTTCTTCTTTTTTTTTGTTTACCATCTTAGCTAACCACTTCAGAGCCTGTATCTAGGCTTCTTTCGATTTTCTCTTTTGTGGACCTCAAAAGGGGCCCGCTTGTGGTAAGAGCAGTGGATCTAGGTGGGTATGGAGTGCAAATGCCAACAAAGGAATAGTGTGGGAGCACAAATAGGAATAGTGGATTGAAAGGAAGTAGGTAGTGTGTTAAAAGTGGAGGCAAAGGTGTATAGGGAAAAGACAAAAGAGTGGACGAAACCCCAGACGAAGGAATAGGAGGAGAGCTAGGTTTTGAAGAGGGTGAAAAAGCCTTCACTTTTCCTGCTTAAGCAGTAACAATGGATTATGATCTGCTCCCTCTATCCATTTCTAGATTTTTAGTATACACTAAATGTTCTTTTGATTTCAAATAATGTATATGCTAATAAAAGAAATGTAGTGACAATTTTTGAAGTCACAATACAGGATAAATATCTGTGATAACCAAATTTATATATGGAAAATAAAGCAGACTTCACAAGAACTTTATGCCAACAGAAAATTAAGTGGTTAGCTAGCATTTGAAACAAATCAGGCATCATGGATATTTACTTTCTCAGCATGGATTTAAAAAAAAAAAAAAACTTGCCTAAATGTAAGTCCAACATTTGTGTTAGCATAAATGATATATTGATGCCCACAACAGCAAAGGGATACTCCCATGTAGATTGCTTTCCTTCCTGGTTGTGCAGTAACTTTTGGAATGATTTCTACATTCAAATAATAAAAATATACATCTCAGTACAAAATCACATAATATCTAGTTTGTTTGATCACATAAACATGTTTAATATATTACATTATTTTAATACATTCTTCAGAAGAAAAAATAAAAAAAAAGTAAAGGTGTGCATATATATGTCATACACTATAAGGCAATGATATTAAATACCGATGAATTACACAAACTATAAAGAAGAAAATACAAGGGTGCATACCAGATATTTCTTGGTAAAACAAAGTAGGTTCTCCAATGTGATAAATTTGCCGCCCCTGGAAATAGAAGATAACAAAAGTATCTAAGATTCCAACAGCAGAATGATTGAAATTAAATGCTTAGTCTTAGAATTTTTTTGAAAAAGTTAAATATTGACATCTTGAAAGTTTAATCCCAAATTCTAGTGTCTGTAGACCTACTCTATCATTTTAAAATGGCATCTCGCAACCTGTAAGTGCAGTCTCCTAATAAATTATGATATGATGCATCTCCCAACCTATAAGTGCAATCTCTTGGTGAGTCCCACACCAACGAAAAGCCCAAAAACACTTGGCTCTACACATAAGTGGCCACAAAGACCAGAAACCTAACACAGACTACAATGCCCTTGTTCAATGTCTACAAACAAGTCCTACAAATGCTGAAAACCCTATTTGCAAGGTAACTAATCAATAGAGAACCTACCCCCTTTTTAGCTAAATGCCTCATTCCTACTCAAATATAGCTCCCAAAAATGTTGAGCTACTTCTAAACTACAAGCCATTTGTCCCCAACTCCTACATTGCAAAGTTAAGCTAATCACATCACTTACTTCACGGTAATCTGGAGGAGGGTTGTTGGCTACATGACTGGAGTGACGCACCACCACCGCTCTCTCCTCAGTCCTCTACTTCATGGGAGTTGAAGACCTATATAAAAGAAAAACATGAATTTCTATATTAATTATACCATTGAGCACATGAGTTTGATAGAATCACAAACATATATGATCTCATGGACTACAATGGTTGCGAGATTTGAACAAAATGGATTTGTCCAGAAGACTTGAAAAACTTCAAACCTAAAGCAATTAGTAGGTGCAAAGCCAGGCTTGTCGAGATTTTCCAATATCAAATGAGGGGGGGAAGAGGAAAATGCATGTCGAATAAGGGAGGGAAAATGAACTAAGAGAGGGAAATAAAAAAATATATTTTTAAAAAATATTTTTTTTATTGTCTTAATTTAAGACAATTAGAAAATTAAAAATATAATTTAAACATAAAATATGTATTTGAGACAAAATTAATATATTGTCTTAAATTAATGTCTTAAAACCCCTCTTTATCTAGTAGTGCTTAAAACGTGGGCGCTGAAACACCAAATTATTGATTAAACTTCCAAACTTCTCTCCAACGTCTAATCACAATGTTTTATGCCAAAAATGAACTGCCTAAAATACCCTCCAAATGCATACACAACTCGACCAAGGCACCAAAAATACCTATTGCTAAAATGCACCAAAAAAAACTATTGCGTGGAAGGGATGAAAAAATTAATATTCATTTTTAGGGGAAAAAAAATCATCTATCTACATTGTCATTTTAATATAGGTTGTGAAAATTAAGATAAGCATGACGTGCTCCTAAAATTACTAGAGTTCAAACTTGTATAAAAAGATAACATCTATAAAAAATATCAACACACAATTGATTTCATAGATTATAAAATAATTCTATTTTTAAAAAGTAATTAACAATATAAAGTCTAAAAGAGAAAATTTTCGCATACCAAAAGCGATCATTGTTATTTCTATTTCGCATTATTAGGATGGTCGATTTTATTAGCAAGCGAAGATAGAAGTGAATCAATCTTCAATTTTAGGGAAAAATCTTCATTTTTAGGGAAAAATGTTCTTTTTTTAAAGGAAAAATCTTCATTTTCAGTAGACTTGACCATTACGTTTCTACAATCCATGTAAATTGAATCTAATTGCTTCTAGAAATAACTACTTGACCTTATTCTTTTAAAGCACTGATTCTAGAAATAATTACTAATACAGACATTATGTTTCTACAATCCATGTAAATTGAATCCAATTGCTTCTAGAAATAAATACTTGACCTTTTGAAATGAAAGTGTCTGCAAGATAGCCCTCAAAATGCAATTGGATTGTTTAAATCATATTTTATTAGTGAAATTGACCACAATTTATGTTTGATACATTTGACATGCTAACACAACAAGAAAATCAAACTGGCTTCAAATCATAGTTAAAAACATTAATGAGTGATTAACATAATGAGTAATAAAAATTAAAGAATGTAAATGTTAATTTCTTTTATAAAATATGTGAAGGCCTTAAGACTGCACTGAGAGGCAATGCCTTCCACGCAATAGGTATTTTTGGCACCAAGCAACCTAGGCGGCCAAATGGTTCACTTAGGTAGGGGTCCCATGAGGGGGGATTAAACTCTATGGATTATGATCAAATTCGAAAGAAAAAAGAATAGAGGAGTAATAATCATTTATTTAGTCAATTTTTATTTATCTGATATTAGTCATTTATTTAGTCATTTAGTTGTGATTTTACCCGATGACCAAATTAGTCAGCTATAAATGACCAAATTAGTTATTTATTTGCCAAATTCTACTAGTGTTAGTCACGCGACTAAAATTTTTAGTCCCGTGACTAAAATGTTTAGTCACGTAGTCATTTATTTGCCAAATTCTACTAGTGTAAAGGCATTAAAAGTTCATCATAATATCCAAACTATGAGCACATTTTGGGCTCATCACTGCCCCTTACTTAGCCTAATCCTGGTCCTCCAGCATTAACTTTTCTGGCGGTTTCTCTGAAATTAGTGGTTGTTGCATGACTCTGAAATGGATTTCCAAACCTGTAATAAAATCCTCTGAAATCCCAACACCTTTCATACCTACGGTCCTCTAAATCATCATTAAGATTTGTAGCCTGGTGAGGATAAAGGGGCCACACTAGCACAGGAGGTCTGAATGTCAATGGCAACCATAGTTCAAATCTCTTTTGAAGTCCCAACTGTATATATCTACTTGATTGTTTAAGAGTTACTGTGAAATTTAAGGGATATGAGGTTCGGATCTTCTTAGTCCAACGGTTAATCTTTCCCACCTTTTCTCACTTCTGGTGTATGCCAGTCTCCAAAATGAATATGACTGTTCCTGAAATTCATCATATACCTGTTTCCTGATATCAAATATCTTCTCTTTGGCTGGAATATTATTAATGCCATATGTCAGAGCAAACCAGTCTTTCAACATTGCATGGGGGTTTGAACTTTGAGAGCATAATGGAATAGGCTCATTTCTCTCAGCTTCCTCATATATTTCCCATTGCCTACCATAATTCACTTCATTTGCTACCCATGACATAAATGATCTCAAATGGATATCACTAATATACAGAAGAGGGTTCCATTATGTTTCTGATGGAATTAAGAAGCCATGTAAATAAAATTCACACAGAGAATTTCTTAACCAATTAGGGGCTTCCTGATATGCCTCGTAAAATTCTTTAGCAGTGTGAAGTATAGGGTCTTCATTTCTGGAAATTCTCATTAGTTGGAACCATAAAAACTGTTCCTTAAGGCATAGAGCATAAATTATGGGTGGTGGTCTACATTCCATAATCTGACCAGTTACTTTTAACATTTTATCCATTTTTGTTTTCAACTCAACAATTTCCTGCTTCTGACTTTCAATTTCCTTTTTCAGTTTCTTCCTTTCTACCTCCCATAGACTTTGTTGCATGTCAGTTTGGGCTATGTGCCGAAAATTTAGGGTTTGCAATGTAACTATTTTCCAGTTAGCTTTGACATATTCCAAAAACTCAATCAAAAACATCTTCTTATAAACAACAATGGCTTTACAAGTTCCAGGGTGAAATGTAGCTTCACTAGGCACATTCAATTGTTCAGTCAATTCCTGCTCTTGCTGGAAGATGAATTCTTATTGCTGCAGTGAATAAGACTGTGCTTCCTTCGAAAACTGCATAGTAGCGGTAGCAAAGTCATCAAGATTTGGTAACCCTTGCTCATTATTCCCTATTTCTTTTGTCTCAACTTGTTCCTCTTCAGGAACGAATGAACTTTGTGCAGCATTTTCGGACACATTCTAAGAAACATCAAATTCAGACTCTACAGACCCTTCTGAGATTACAATAAGCTCTGATTTAGGTGAAGCAGGGGAGATTTTACATTGTTTCCTTATGGAAACTCTTCTTGGCATTGGTGCGGCTACAAGAGATGTTCTGGTAGCTTTCCTTTTTCTGGTCTGCTTAGAGGGCTCTGCCTTGCCAGAGGATGATGGTGAATTGGTGTTAGCAACAGGTGTTGCTGTAGGAGAGACGGCTGTAGGGGAAAGTGCTGCAGGAGAAGAGCATTGCCTTTTTCGAGAATGAGGGTCAAACTCTGAGGTTTGTTCTACCCCAGATGACTCACCTGCCTTTGTTTTTTTCTTCTCTCTCCTAGTGGCAGACCTAGTTTGTACCCGAGCAGAAGATTCTGGTGGGGGAGCTGCAGGACCAGGTGCTACAGGAGTAGATGACCCTTGCCCTGTTCTACTGGTAGATGCAATTTCTTTCTTCTTTTTCTAAGGCCGTGCGGTAAGTACCCTAGGGGGTTGTGGAATTTGCAAGCTATTTTGGGCAACGAATTGTTGCCATAAAAGAGGTGAGACATCTCTCAAAGAGTTTTCAATCAGTAATTTGATAAGGCCATGGTGAGCAACATAATTATCTTTCCCTTGTTGGGTTCCATGGGCACTTTTTTTTAGAAATTTGAACAGGAAATTTGAAACATTTACAACTAACCCATGCCTCATATGACTTAATAATTTGAAATGATAAGAATGCAGATAGGAGAAACAACCTTCATAGGTTAAATACCTGATTATGTAAGTGGTGTATTCTGAATAAGGAGGAGGCAACGTTACCCACTTGCATCCCTACTTGGAGACTTCCAAAGGTCCATCAGTGGGCATTGAAAACTCAGCCCTTGCAGTGGGAGCATCTAAAGAAAAATTTTCTCCAATGGCTGGAAGCCTGGTTACTTCAACAATTTTTTCTTCAGTTGCAACAACCGTTAGACCCCATACAGTGGCTTCCCCTTCAGAAAGGGTTCTCAAAAATTCTCCAGCAGCCTCCTCATCAAAAACATTTAAGCTTAAGAAATAGTTTAACCATCCACAGATGCTGAATGCGTGGACTGTTTGAGGATTTTGCAATAATAATTCATGAGCTACAGGCTCATGTCGCACCAGCTGACCACCCATATTCATAGTTTTCCCTTAGCTGAACTCAATTCCTTGCTGAAAATTCAAATTCTCTGTTTCTCTTTCTGCTCTGGTTTTTCTTCTGTCGTGCCGTCATATTTCTTTCTTTTCCAAAAATGAACTTTTTAAACAAGCAGTCTTAATCATAATTTACAA
This sequence comes from Sequoia sempervirens, assembly GCA_007258455.2. Lineage (NCBI taxonomy): Eukaryota > Viridiplantae > Streptophyta > Pinopsida > Cupressales > Cupressaceae > Sequoia > Sequoia sempervirens. The sequence continues at coordinate 312,616,449 of VDFB02353493.1, read as the reverse complement.
GAAAAATATGCAATAAAGAAGGACATGCGATCATATTTGGAAAGTACTAGAAGAATAATAAAGAAAGGTTATTTGCGCAGTTATGGCAGCGACGAAAAGATAGGTTTTAAAAGGTGGATTACCTTGCCCCCTACTAAGAGTATGACATATGTCCTCACATGTACAAAAGAATAGGTGGAGATCAGGTAATAATTACTGGTATTGTCATAGCAGTAAATGAATAGAATAAAATAAATCAAATATACGATAACAAAAGATATGGTGTGCCTTTGATATTTGCATGCACATGTGAAGAAAGATGACGGCGTCAGCATGAGTTGACAGTTGGGAATGATATCTTAATTAAGGGTGATGCAGGTAGATGAAGTGGATGGGTGATGTGGGCGGACAAGATGAATAGATGGAATGAATGGATGAGATGGATGGATGGATGGATGGAAGATAAAGAAGTGAGGTGGGGGCGATAAATGAGAATGGAGAAAAAAGGGTTTCCTTTTAAAAAGAAAACCTTTATTATGAGCATGTTTTTTCAAAATTACAGTGAAGCTGCAGGAGAAAGGCTAAAGCCTTCAGCTGCAGGAAGAGTAGGGGGAGGAATATGAATGAACTGCTGCATGAATTCTTCTTTTGAAACTGGTTTATGGTACAACCAGAGTCGATGGCCATTAACTAGCATTTTGAAATAGACTGGATCAATTGTCGCCAGTTGTACAGCTCCGTTGTCAAACACATTCTCAACTTCATAGGGACCAAGCCAGCATGTTGTGAGCTTACCTTGGTTCCCTTGATATCTGGAATCATATAACAGAGCCCAATCACTAGTAGAAAATTTCTTGGTTTTGATGTGTTGATCATGCCATTTCTTCCTTTGCTGTTAGATTGCTTCTGTGTGCTGCAGGACTGCTTTTCTTATTTCGTCCAAGGCATTTAGTTGTAGTAGACGGTCCTTCTGTGCTTCAAATATTTCCATATTGATTTCAAGAGTTATCCTCAAAGTTTTGTGCTCAAATTCAATGGGCAACATTGTTGTTTTCCTATAAAGCAACGCAAAAGGTGTAAACCCAGTTGTTGTCTTCCACGTAGTTCTGTAGGCCCAAACTACTTCAGAAAGTCGATTGCTCTAATCTTTTCTATGGAGCTGCACAGTCTTTGTTAGGATCGCCTCAATTTCCCTATTTGTTACCTTCGCCTGACCATTGGCTTGAGAGTGATAGGGGTTAGACTTCCTATGTTTGATCTTATAGTCATTCATTAATGCAGTGATTAGATTTGATGTGAATTGAGCTCCCTGATAAGTTAGAAGCTCTCTGGGAACTCCAAATCTAGTGAAAATTTGTTCATACAAAAATTTAGCAACCTTGTTATCTCGAGCATGAGTCATAGCTTTTACCTCAACCTATTTTGTTACATAGTTCGTACAAACTAGAATGTATGACTTGCCATTTGATGGTGGATCAATTGGTCCCACAAAATCCATTCCCCACTTATCAAAAGGGGTGACTATTACCTGTGGATATAGTGGCATTTCATCTGACTTGGTTGGTCTTCCCATACGTTGGCATCTGTCACATTTCCTTGTATAGGCCACAACATCTTTGTATAATGTTGTCCAGTAGTACCCTATTGTAAGAATCTTCATTGATGTTCTTTTTGCTGCAAAATGTCCCTCACATGGTTCATCATGGCAAGCATGCAAGATATCATAAGTCTCATCTTCTCTTACACATCTTCACATCACTTGATCAGGTCCAATATAAAACAGACAATTTGCAATCTATGAAAAGTTGAAACTTTTCTCTATTAACAATTTTTTTTCTTTTGGAGAAAAATGAGCTGGTATTCTATTTTCTACTAGATAATTGGCAATATCTACATACCATGGTGTATGTGTAGTAATGGAAAACAAGTGTTTATCTGAGAACCTATCATCAATGACCCCATGTTCATCAGGTGCAGCTGATTGAAGTTTTGATAAAAAGTCAGCTACAACATTAGCTCTTCCTGGTTTGTCAATTATTGTAATATCAAATTCTTGTAACAACAGGAGCCATCTTGTCAATCTACCAGAAATGGCAGGTTTTTTCATCAGATACTTGATTGCTGCATGGTTAGTATGGATGAATATCTGATAACCTGTGACATAATGCCTGAATTTATTCAAAACATACACTACTGCAAGCAATTCCTTTTCTGTAATAGTATAGTTGAGCTCAGGACCTTGAAGGTTCTTGTTGATGAAGTAGATGGCATGATCAACTAAATTTTCTTTTTGAATTAAAACTACTCTTATACCAAAATCAGAGGCATCAACATGTATGTGAAAAGACAAATTCTATTTTGGACCTTGAAGAACAGGGGCTTGAGTAAGCAAGTCCTTTAGTTGCAGGAAGGATTTTTCACAGGCCTCTTTCCACTCAAATTTAGAATCCTTAGTTAATAAGGCATAAAGTGGACTGGCAATTTTACTGAAATATTTTATAAACCTTCTATAATACCCTATATGGCCAAGGAAACTTCTAACATCTTTTTATTTTGTAGGAGTTTGTAAATACAGAATAACTTCAATTTTAGCGGGGTCGACCTAAATTCTATTCTTTGAAATATGATGACCTAGAACAATACCTTCTTCCATCATTAGAAAACACTTCTCACTGTTTAGAGACAAATTTTGCTCTTTGCACCTTTTCAATACCTTTTCTAAATTCACCAGTGCTTCTTCAAATGTGATTTCATAGGTGGTGAAATTATCCATATAAATCTCCATACAGTCATGAGATATATCAGAAAAGATACTAATTACTACTCTCTGAAATTTTGCTGGCGCATTGCATAGACCAAAAGGCAAGACCGAATAAGAAAATATTCCCCATGGATAGGTAAAAGTGGTCTTATCTTGATCCTCGGGGGCAATTTTTATCTGATTGTACCCACTATAACCATCCAAAAAGGAAAAATATATTTTGCCAGACAGTGAGTCTAATACTTGGTCTACAAAAGGTAGTGGAAAGTGATCTTTTTTAGTGGCATTGTTCAACTCTCTGTAATCTACACACACTCTCCATTTTCCACCTTTCTTGGGAACAATAACTAATGGAGAAACCCATTGACTGTCAGAGATTGGATAAATAAAACCAGCATCAAGCAATTTTTGAAGCTCAGTTTTAACTATTTCTCTAAGTACTGGATTTACTATTCTTTGAAGTTGTCTAACTGGTAAACAATCTTCTTTGATATATATCCTATGAGTACAAACTCGAGGGTCTATTCCTTACATGTCTCCATATTCCCATGCAAAATTTTTATGCTAATCTTGTAGCATTTTTAATAAGATAGCCTGTTGAGATTGTGACAGCTTGCTATTGATATTCAAATAGTGACCTGGAGGTAATTCTATCTACTTAGTAAGATTACTCATAGAATCTATAGGTGATGTTTTTACTTCTTGTGGAAGCAAGTGATGAAAAATTGCTAGAAGTTTAGGCAGTGAACTCTCAGAATTTGGTTGTTGCAGGAAATATTGTAGATGGCTACCGAACTACCCATATCAGAGTTGTACTATGGAATTTGAAAAAGAAAAGCATCCTCAATCTGAAGTTGTGAGAATGGATCATTTTGAAGCATCATTAATTGAGTCAAAGAATTGGATTCTTCAGTTTCTTCCCCCTCATCTAGCCAAACAGGTTGGGACAAATCTAGTTGAGGTCTAGCAGGTGGATACAGAGCCAATTTTTTTGTGGACTGTCCATCAGAAATGATCATATCTCTAGAGTGGCATCCTATAAAAGTATCAGCAGTTGCTAACCATGGTCTACCAAGGATAACTGGATACCCTACTAAATTTTTCTTAACTGATAATACTGTGAAATCAGCTGGATACTCCCAAGATTCAAGAGTGACAATTAAATCTTCTACCATCCCATCAGGTTTAACTGTGGAACTATCTGCAAGCTGCAGAATTGTGGGTGTAGACCTAATGTTTGAAATGTTCAAGGAGTCCATAGTATGCTTTGTCATAACATTAATAGCAGCACCTAAGTCAATCAAAATATTTTTTACAATTTGGCCATTTATATGTATTTGCACTATAGGACTTCCAGGGTCAATATACTTTGGGATGACTACATTTCCCAACATTATATCAGCCAATTTCCCTAAGACATGAATTGTTTGGGGATCCTTTTTCTTTCGTCCAGGCTTCTTCAAACAGGCCTTTTTAATAACTTTTCCAAAAATGGGTACATCTTTAATAGCCTAAAATAAGGGGATTTGAATTTGTACATTTTTGAGTTGATCCAGAATGTCAAAATTGGGTTCTTCCATAGATTTAAATGCAGTACCTTGCAACCTCTGAGGAAAAGGTGGTTTGACTTGACTTTGCAAAATAGGCTCCTTAGAAACAGTATCAGGGATAGGCATATGCTCAGGAGGATCAGCAGGTGCAGTAGATTCTTCAAGGGAAGAATCTGGTATTTCAGTAATTAGAGGTAGTTTTGGAGTAGGTAAAGTGGTTCCAGACCTCAAATGGATGTCATTAATGTCTAAGGCATAAGCTTGATATTGGTTGGCTTTGGAAAGATATGTAGGCTGCTGTGGCTGCTGCTATTGCCTATTATTGGGATTTGGCAGCAGCTGGGTAGGCATAGGCATTTTTTTTTTAGGTCCAATATTTGTGGCAGTTGCTACAGGAGGTGGCATAAGGGCCTGTGGTTGTGTCTGTGGAAGCTGCAGGAATCTAGAGGACTAGTTTTGCCATTGTTGAGGACCTCTCCATTGAGGATTTTTTTGCCAATTACTTGAAGGTGGGGTCCATTGTCCTTGTGGCTGCTACCAACCTCCTTGAGGAGATTTCCATTGTGGGGTTTGATAATTAGGCCAACTTGGTTGAGGTGGTGGTCTATAGGCATGTTGCCATTGGTTATTATAGCCAGAATAAGGATTACCAAAAGTTAAATGATCTTGAGGCATACCTTATCTTTGGGCCCATGGTCTCCTTTGTGCAACAAAGAACACTTAATCATCATCACCTTCTACTGGCTTGAAGTCAGTAGGTAGTTGCCTAGCTTCCAAATTAGCCACCATCTTGTATCTGCAGTCACGCTTCTTCTGTCTGCAATATGGACAGAACTCAGCCAAAACTGCCTCAGCTTCGTCATGTTTCTTCCGAGCTTGCATAGTGTCTAGTTGTGTAGCCATATTATTAATGATGTCTTGCTTGAAGTCAGACAACAAGTTTGTTATCTCCATCCGAGAAACTCCACCAGAAGAAGACTTCCCCACTGTAGCATGATGACCTTGACCTTTCTTAACTATTGCTCGAGAGTAGTTAAGACACATTTTCTTTATATCATCCCAAGACAGTTGAGCTATATCACCTCCTCCCATCAGGTCTAGGGCGTCTATACAGGCATCACTAATTCCCCTTAGAAAGAGTAGTTTATGAGAGTCCTCGTTGAGAGTATGGTTTGAGTTCCTCTTTAGTGAAAATAAGAACCTTGAAATATAATCTTCTAGATTTTCATCCTCCTTCTGTTGAATTCAGAATATGTCATCTCTTTTACTGGCACTCTTACAATATTCCTTATACTTCTCAAGGAATTTTGTCTACATGGATGCCCAACTGTCAACAACACCTCTTCCTAGACTCATGAACCATCTGAGAGCTCCCTCCTTCAAGGTGGAAGGAAATAACTTCAGATTATAGGCATTTGTATTGTAGTCATAACTGCGACAGAGGACATCAAACTCAAACAAAAAAGTTTCAAGGTCCTCTGTGACTAGGCCATAGAATTTTGGAAGTAGTGAAGAAGGTATATTCTTAAGATTGTCAGTATCTCGTTGGGGAACAATGGGAAACTCAAAAGCAGGAGGTGGATTATTTGCCATGTTTGCTTGCTGGAATAACAGAGCGAATGGATTTTTCTCAGGTTCGTTGTTAGTTGGGTCAAATGGTAGTTCAACAAACAGGTTTTCAGGGAGGAACCTTCCTAGTGCGTCTCTTCTTCTTCTATGCATGCAATACGATGAATTGTGGTTAGAAATATTTTGAAATTTTTTGACTAACAAACTAAACTAATACTAAAAATTACTTCTAACAAATCCTTAGCTTAACGACATCCCTGGTAACAGCGCCAAAAATGGTCACGCCCATAAAAGGATATGATAATCACAGTAAAACCTTTCCTAAGAATTGGACATTCCAACAGGTGACTAACATCTCTCTATGGACGTTCATTTACTTGTCAAACCAGGGGATGTATACTTTAAATTGCGCAGCAAAATATATGCACTAAGAACTAGTTTCAATCAAAACTTAGCAGAAATAAATACTGAGAAGGGAATTCTATCCACGCTACAGGAAAGGTAATGCAAAGTTATTTTAACTCAACTATGATTTGATTAAAACAGAAACCATAACAGCTACGACTAAAACGCAAAATAAGAACTAGCCTTATGCTGCAAGAACAAGCATAGGGATGGATTCCCTATGCTGCAGGAGCAATACAAGACTGAGTTTGTATGAAAACTTCAAAGATGAAAGCTAACTGAAGATCAATGGAAAAGAACAACTAACTAACTAGCTACAAATACTCACTAAGTGGTCCCCCTTAGCAAGCATCTATTGACTACACAGGTGTTGAACTCAGAACTTCATCAAACTTTATTCATGAAAACAGAATGGTATACATTGCTTTGTTGATATAGAAACTAACAAAAAATTCTGTCTCTTGTCAAACAGATTTTTCTTTTCATTATCATACTGACTCTTACATGATATTTTCTATCAGTATGCTTCTATCTTACTCTAACTATCATCTCCCCTCTCACTCGCTCAGGAGGAGAACTTTATTTAAAATCAGGAGAGCAACTAACTAACTAACTCTATCAAAGAAAGACGTGGAAGTAAAGTGTATCCCAGAATCAAGGAACAAACTTCATAAATGAATTTATGCATTCAACCCGATCCGGAGAGAATCTAGTGCTCCACTCTTTCCAGACTCACTGTCATTAAAAATCTTTCCCCACAGTTTCGGTCAAAGAGTCTTCACCGAAGCTTCCTTGAAGTCGTGCAGAAAATGGACTTTACTGCAAGGCCGAGATCGGTTGTGCTTGACTCGATCATTCTTCAACAACCTACGATACAAAAGGTAACATATGCAAAAGAAAAGGTGTATGGAATATACACAATATCCGTTCATTAATCACACATTTAAATCTATTTCATCATTCAAAAAATGTATGTGATATACTAGTCATTTAGGGAGTCAACAGGGTAATAAATGTAGTAAATTCAACACAATAAGCTACAGGAACATGAAAGTGTTTTGCTACAGGATATCCCCATAAAAAGTTTCAAAAGAGTTTTAAACAACCACAAATAATAAAAGTAAAGGCATTAAAATTTCATCATAATATCCAAACTATGAGCACATTTTGGGCTCATTAGTTGTGGTAAAACTATTGTCACCCCATTTCAGTCTCTAGATATTGTTCAGGATCAGATTCTAGTGGTACCTTGTTTGCCACCTTCTGTTGTGATTGGGCATGGTCCTAATTAGTTTATGGCATCATTTTCCAAGGTATTGGTGGCACATGAATAGATTTTAGAGACACCATCACATATTTGCATGCTTCTTTGGGAAGCATACCTACATTTGTATTTAGTTTTGTTTCTTTTGAAAGGGAGACAAGTTGTTTGTTGACATTGGATCATATTTTTTCTTCAAACACTTACCATTTTTTTAGGTGATTACACATTGTGGGGGGGGGCTATATAGTCTCTCTCTTTCCCTCTTATGGGGGGCTATTGATTGTATATACATGATTTATGTAGTACTTGGGGGGTGTGATTAATTCCTCCATCCATGCATCAATTTTGTTTTGTCTTCACTTGTTTGGAGAGGGGGTTTTTTCCACTAGGTTTTCCTCCCTTTCTCTAGTTGCAAGAGATTTATTTTTTTGCATTGTAAATGGGTACCTAACATGGTTATGTAGACGAGACCCATACTGCATTTTTCATCTTCATTCTCCCTAAGTTGCACTTAATGGGGGCTATTAGAGTAGATTATATTTACACTGAAGCTTACTTAGGCTTGCATTTAGTTTAATTTTTCATTTATTAATCTAGGTGGTTTATGCCCATGTGGGTAGTTTTCTTACCTGTCTGCATTTTCATGGATTTAAAAGCCTGTAACATTATGTAATTTATCATCTCATATTTTTTTGCTCCTTGTTTGGTGAAATGGCCTCAAGTCTCTCTCGCTATTTTGTGAAGGCTTTTTGTAGTTGATGATATTTGGTTATTGACTCTATCACTATCTTCCCATCTCTTTCTATCCCTCTCTTTTCATATCTCATTATCTCTATTGTGTCCATCTCTCCCTCTATATATTTACCTCTATGTATATTTTTCTTTGTCTCTCTCTCTCACCCTATCAATTTTCTATAGATTTAATTCCTACATATTTTTGAAATAATATCAATAACTTATTCAAATTTTTATGTCAAATTTTCTTACTCTGATTTTTTCTAAAATTTTCACCACTTAAGAGCCCGTTTTTTCAATGATGATCCTACACATGCCCCACACATAGTAGATATACAATTTGGAACATATTTAGGGCTAGAGTCTATTGAGTTATTTTTGAGCATATCAATGATGAGGACCTTTTGGATTTACTTTGTCATTTTGAGAGCCCTCATGCTCTTTGGACTTACCTTCAAGAATCATATGGAGATCTTGATACTCTGCCATCTCACGATGACCCTTCTTCCAATACTAGTGTGTCTCCTTGTTCTTTAGAGAAGAAAGACCATGATTTTGATCCTTTGGAGGTTGTTGAGACTTTAAATGAGGTTGTGGTTTGCTTCAAAGGTTCCAGATTTTTTGTCAGAGATACTTGATCCACCTTCATTGAATAATTCCATCATTCTTGAGCAATGAGATTATGATTGTCTTCTTGATTGGCATTCCTATTTGTTGGACATTGGTTCCTTGTTTGTGGAGTCTCATATCTTAGATTTGGAGGACACATTTGAGGGGTTATCTCTTCTCTTTGATGATAGTTATTACACAACTATTTTCAAGCCATCTCTATATTTAGATATTGTTCAAAATTAGTTTCAAATGGTACTTTTTTTTTCACCTTCTATTATGATTGGGCATGTTCTTGTTTGGTTTGTGGAATCATCTTCCAAGGTCTTGGAAACATATAAGAAGATTTCAAAGACATCATCATACATCTTTATGCTTTCTTCTTTCAATTCCTATATGGAATGGGAAGCATTCATGCCTTTGTACTTGGTTTTGTTTCTTCCAAAAGGGAGACAAGATGTTTGTTGACATTGGATGATGTTTTGTCTTCAGGAACTTAACATTTTTATAGGTGATTACACATTGTGGGGGAAGGGCTATATAGTCTATCTCTTTCTCTCTTATGGGGGCTTTCATTGGTTGTATATAAATGATGTATGTAGTTCTTGGGGGGTGTGATTGATTCATCCATCCATGCATCATTTCTATTTTTCTTTTCTCTATTTTGGAGAGGGGTTTCTTCCCACAAGTTTTTTCTCTTCATCTTTGATTGTGAGAGATTTCTTTTTGCATTGTAAATGGGTAACTAACATGGTTATGTAGCTCAAACCCATATTGCATCTTCATTCTCCCTATGTTTTCACTTAATGGGGGTGTTAGTGTGTTTATTTCTTCACTTAGGGTAATTACTCCAGGTGGATTTTTCCCATAAAGTAGTTTTCTCACCCGTTTGATATCTTCACAGATTTAAAAATCCTATACAATATGTATTTTTCACCATATCAATTCATTCACTCATTTCTTGGTGAAATATCATATGCTTCTCTCTATTTCATGAAGATTATTTTTGTATCTACTGTGCTTCTAGGAGGTGGATGACACCAATAGGTAGGTTAGAGGAGTTTCCCTAGGTAATATGGTAGTTTTAAAAAATAATTGAATTAAAAATATAAAATGACATGAATTAAGTGTGGAGGGGGTCACAACTTTGGGAAAGAGAGTATAGTTACCAAGTAAAATGAAGATTGTGAGAAATGACATAGGGTCACACCATAGAAATCGAGGTTTGAAAAATATATAAATAAAATGTATGGAGAAGATTAAAGAGAGGGAGATTAAATGTGTCAGGAATAGAATGTAATAAATGAACTAAATAGAAAGGGGGAAACTTGAAAGCATTGAGAATATGAGATCAAATCCAAGAGAATTAAAGAATAACTTTATGAAGCATATCAAAAATGACATAGTAGCTGAAAGTTGAGTGGATTGCACCACTTTTAAAATGAAAAAAAGTTGAGTTACAAAGAAAAATTTGAAGATATAGAAGAATTCAAAGAATAGGAGATTTGATGATTGCCAAGAAAATTAAGCATGCAACTTGTAATTTTTTGTAACTTGTGTTCAAGGTTTAATCTATTAAATTATTGAATTGTAACTAAATTTTGATAACATTTAAATTTCAGTCTCATTAAAAGTTGAATGACTATGATGTTTTTAATTTGTATCTATTTTATTTTTAAATTTGTAATTGGATTCAATTGAAAAATGAAATTTTTAAAATGAGTTGTTTGGTTATGAGATCAAGTAGCTTGATAAGGTACCTTTATTTCATAATGCATTAAAAGGAATTACAGCTAGAAGATCACTGGCATGGCAAGAATAGTAGTATTATTTAAAGAGTTGATTTGTTAAAAGTCCTAAAGTTACGTTTCCTAGAAAAGATGATGTAAACACATCCCCAAATTATTAATAATGGGTGAAAGATAATTGGAGAGTGTGTGAGTATTTTTTATTCCAATAGACATCAAGCTTGGGTAGAAGATGCACATATAGTGAGGTGTTTCTTCTAGAATTTGTTTTTTGGTAGAGGATTTAAGTGAGTGAGTTATTTTTACAAGTCAATCATTTAACTATTGAGGGACATGTGGCCCTCTAAGAAAATTTTTGAAGTGGAAGAAGATGCATTCAAAATACAAGATGAAATAGCTCATGGGGAGACCTTTAAGAATTTTGTTATAGGGACAATATTGGGAAGAAGAGGGAAATAGAAAGCTCCATGAAGAATTAAAAAATATTAAGGAAATATTAGATGTATTGGAGATTAACTAGTACAAAGAGAATAAAATAAACAAGAGAAGGTTTGAAGAGTGGTGTGTGAAGAATAAAATACACTTGAAAGATGATAGTATAAGGAGGAGCAAAGAAAAAAAATGTTACAACTCTTGGATACAAGGGATATAGGAGGAAAAATATGTAAGAGCAGCCTAAACAAGTGTAGATAGAACAAGTAAGGAGAAGACAAGAAATGAGTATGAGAAAGAGAGGAAACATGTGTAGATAAACAAATAAAGCCCATGTATGTGTTAACATTCTATTAAACACAAGTAGTAGAGAAGTTGGCGAAATGTGTCATGTGGATGGCACTAAAAAAAGATAAATTTTCATGTTAAAGGACGAAGAAAGAAATAAGGAGAATATAAAAAATAATGTCTTTTAAATCATATACAATTGGAGGGATAAGTTGTAGTAGGAGGAATCACATGTGTAATATGTTATTATTTTTAGTTGTGTAAAAATGAATTATATGTTGAGTTTTCTACAAAAGAGATGAAGCAGATTGTGAGTAAGAAAATAGGTGAAGAAAATATAATTGTTGAGGAAAATAATGGTATAAATGTAGTAGTTGTGGTCCTTCAGAGGACATGAATGTATTGGAAAGTGTAGCTGAGAGTGAAGATGTTGTAGAAGTTACAAAGCAAGAGGTAATGCACAATACTTATCATTCTTAAAATGAAGAAGAGAATGAGTAGTATCAAGAATAAAATATTATAGTACATATTAAGGAAGAGGAAATTGTGATAGTAGAAGTTGTCGAGGTAAAGTTTATTTTTTATGAGTTTTGTGATGTTTTATTTGAAAATAATTTGCATGTTGAGATGAGCAAAGAGTTAGATAAGGAATATTGTTTAGTGACATAGTGGAATACACATGCTACATATATATATGTATGTAGAAGTTGTGAGAGATTCTGCATGTGAGATTTGGTGGATGTCATCAGTCTGTGGTGGGATTGATCCCACAAAAGAGGACAAAAGAGGAGAGAATATTGGGAGGAGAAGAAGAGAGAGCCTTTGGTGGGGGAGGATAGTCTATGATGGATGTGATTACATGATAGGAAGGAACTGAATAAGGTGCACACTTTATGGATGAGGATGACAAGTTTCCCAACCAAGTGCTAGAAGAAGTTGAGGAATAAATTATTTCTATCTAAATAATTGATGTTTTTTATTGAAGGTTGTCTAAAACTTGAAATTCTAGTTCTACTAATCAGCTCCATTTTGTGAGATATGTTTATAAATTTCTTACTCAACACATCTGATGCACAAGCATCTGGGTGCACTCATAATCAACATTAACAGATAATACTATAGTTTGGTTTATTTATTTTAGCTTAATTTTTTCATTTTTGAAATATCATTGAACTAAATTTTTTTGGTTGATTTTGAAATAATTTGAGTGATTTTTTTCATTGATTGAAAAACATCATATATTGATATGCATTTGAGGGTTCATTTCCTATAATTTCATCAAGCCTCTTGAAGATAAATCATGTCAAATAAATGAAATATTTTACCTAGTCTAGTGTATTAGTGTATCATTATTTTTGTGAAATAATATTCACTCAAAATTTCCATATGGCTATTTTTAGAAATTGCAAATAAAATTAAATAATTGTAAAATGAGAATTCAAATGATCAATGTCAAAACTAGCAAAGGAGGAGTCGAGAGTTTTAGGAAATAATGAAAAAAATCAAATGAAAACAAAGAATATGCTACGGGGAGTTGAGTAGATATAAGATCATTTAAAATTTAAAATTGGAATAAAAGAAAATACAGATAAATGGGTATGTGTAGGATCATCATGGAAAAAACAGGCCCTTAAGTGGCAAAAAATTCAGAAAAATCAGAGTTAGACAACTTGATGTAAAAATTTGAATAAATTATCTATATTATTTCAAAAATATGTAAGAATAGAATATGTAGAAAATTTAATATATTTTCTAAATTACTAGGTTTGTTTAAAACCAAAAAAATCTATTTGGTGAAAATTTGAAATTTCAATGTAGTGGTACTTAAATTTTAGGGAAAAAATAAGAAGTAGGTGTTTGTCTGACCACCCTAACCACAATAAAATGATAATATTTTCTTATAATATTTTATATATAAGTAGAGGATTCATCCCCCGATTTGATGCATATTTTTTTGTAATTTTTTTCCAAGTAAATAATTAATTATGAATTTTTTATTACAAAATTTTAAAAACTATAAAAAATCATATGTCTGACCACCTTAACTTGGTCAAAACATCATGAAATTCATTTTTTCTTTCTTTAATCCTATAGTATACGAATCATAGAATGTGATGCCTATTTTGGATTCAAAAAATGTGATACCATTTGAAAGCTATAGATGTTTTTCACTCAGCCTGTCAATCAGGACTTTAGTCATAATTTGAATAGAAATTGAATAATAATTACTTATTAAATTCAAAATAAAGTATAATTTATATTGATGGAAAGATGAGAATCTCCTTTAAAAACCCTTTTTGTTTCATCAATTTTGGGTAAAAAAATAATCATTAGCCACATACCCATCATATTGCCACTTGTTGGGTCATCATGATCTAGCACATACCCAAATCTAGATGCATGGAGCTATGAAGGGGAAAAAGAATAATATTACAATTGTAGACACCAGAATTTTACCATTTAAAGTTGGTAAAATTTACCTTTATTTCATCTTTTTCAACTTCCTATTACCATTAATTAAATAATATTATTATTGTTTAATTAATATCCATCATTTTCCTAAGGTATTCTAATGTATTTAATTTTTTAACTAAATATTTAATTACCATACCTCTCCTCTTTAAATTAAATAAATAGACTAATGTATTTAATTTAGTCACTCACCTTATAAGAATTAAATTTAATACTTAAGTACCACCACTTTCTCTCACCTAGCCACATCTTTCATAATCCTCCCCTAACCCTATTCCTCCTTGCTCATCCTATCATTAGGATATGCATATTCATAGTCCTTGATTAGGAGGTGTCACATCCTCCAACACGTGCATGTGGATTTCTAATCCTCATCATTCACTTAGTCACCTACCTAGTTCTATACTTGAACAATCAAAACCCTTGATTAATTGACTTAATTATCATGCCATGTACTACATATCCCAAAGTAAACCATTTATTAATCTCCTTCTCATCTTGTAGAAGAAATATTCATTCCCCAAGGAATTTTTAATTCCATTTTATTCACCCAAGGGTTTTGAAGTAAATTTTAACTCCTTTCTCTTCCCATATGGATTATAATGAAAATTTCAATTTCATCTTGTCAAATCCTCCCATGATTTGGGAAGATTGAACAAGAAACACCTTTATGAAATATTGTCAATTGCCCATGGCACCTCCAAGTACCCTTCACATCCTCTCATACACCCACATGATGACAAGTGTCATCACCTCAAAATTTGAGATGCCTCAAGGAATGTCAACCCTTGATCTATTCTAATCTTCAATCTCAACCATGCATTCCTCTCTCCCTTGGCTAAATGACTACACTTAGTCATTTTTTCCACATTCAACACTTCACGAACATGAGCTTTCAGGCCTTCATGTAACCATAGCCAAATATTTCCATATTATGATGAAATTTGATAGAAAAATGGCTTTATGCTGCCAAAATTGGTATAAAGTACACATTCGACTACATAAAAGGGGTAATCCCATCAACAAGCTCAACTTGGACTCCATTATTATGTGATTTTTTGTAGGTTTGAGTTTCATCTTCACCCTTATCTTGAGTGTTGGTATTGGTTTTTTTTATTTTTATTGATTTTATTTTATTTCCTTCCATTTTAGTTAGCAAAAATTAATTTCACATATTTAAAGTATGCTTGGTAGGATCCACATCATTGGTTATTTAATCTGTATTTTTCATCTTTCTTATTTTCAAAGTCAAAGGTTTTAGCTACAGAGGAGGATTTGTTGTATGGGTGTATATTCCTGCTTCATGGATAGCTTCAACTCATTGAGGGGTGGATGTGCTTTTCCTCTAATCCCCTCTAGAACTGATTTCCTTCATAGGTTGACTGATTCCTTCATTGATGGACACAAATTACTCAAGGGTGAACCCAAATTCTACATGGCTAGATTTACAAAAAAAATCACTAGAAATCTAAAAAGGTGATTCCAAGTTCTTCAAAAGAAAAGATGAATTGATAGTTAAATTTTCAATTCTATAGAGGTATTTTTTCTTAATAGGTAGCTATAATTCTTCAAGGGTGATTTTGCATCAAGGGAAGCTCTACTCTACTCATAGGAAAACTTGCTAGTAACTTTTCCTATATTTTCATTTCAAAATTTAATTTTGTTGACAGCTTATCATTCATCCACTAACTATGTTGTTGGTGCTTGTGATTTCTTCATGTTTTATTATATCCCCATTTTTCAAAGATCAAAGTAACTAAACTACTCATCCATTTTGTGTACAATGATCAATCAAATATGTATAAGTATTTTTTACACTATCTAGGCACACTTGGCTTTCTAAAGGGACTCAATTAATTTTTTTTTTATGTTTGGGGTTTTTCATTGGCCTATGCTCTCCCCTTGTGCTATGTGTGAGCCTAGGGATCAAAAACCATGAATTAATCCAAGTCCATCTATGAGTCCACCTAGGAATGCTAGATTGCACTTATGCTCTCTCTTGCACTATGTGCAAGCTTGGGTATCAGAAACATGTAGCATATCCTTCACTTTTGGGGGATTTCTTATGGATTTCATCACCCCTAGGAATAATATCTACCACATGAATTGACAGGGTATATAAAGGGTGGAGAAAAATGGTTGTACTTGAGTCCAATGTGGTCACGTTTACCAAAGTGTTGATACTTGGGTGATTTTAAGTTAGGTGTGTAGGGTTGGTTTGGGTGGCTTAACTCATGTTCTCAACCCATTATTTTGATAGTATAGTGCTCACAAACATGCAGCATGCACCCTCCTAGCTTAGTACCCTTTATCCATTTCTTATCATAGTGTAAGGTATAGTATCATGATTGATGCTACTCACCATGTATCCCATTGAGTAGAGGTACAAACTCTTTGGCAAAGGTCTTAGGACCTCAAAAGAAAGGGATAAGGTTAGCCCATTGTTACTTTATACATATGCCACTAGATCCCTATCTACCAACTCTCACTGAGTGGCATTGTTTTGACTAAAGATATTTTGTAATTACATGAAAATACTACTTCTTTCCAAGATATTGTACAACAAGTGGTAGTAGAATATAAAGTAGTAGATGATAAATCCATGACCAAGTTAATGAAGGTATAGAAATCCTCAAAGAATTAATAGTCAAAGAAGATATTCTTGCCTCTAGGGATATAGATAAGCCCAAGGAGTGGATTGAATATTTTGAATTCAAGAGAGAGATCATGGATAAAGCATTGAAACAAATTCCAAAGATGAAAAATAAATTTCCTGATGTCCTTGCTAGATGTATATTATTTGATTGGAAGAAAACTAAGTAAAGAATACCCAAAGGTTGATCAATTGAAAAAATGGTGGAAGGAGTTGTATTCTCAGGTTGAAGGTGGATCCATCACAAAAATTCAATTAGAGGATGTAGCTATGTATCTCACTATTTTACACAAATATCAAGATATGAAAAATTATTGGGATAAAGTTCTAAAAAATATGAAGATGAATTAAGATCAATTAGTTTAAGATTAAATTTTATCCCAACTACAAGTTAGGTTGACATACATTGATTATTGCATAAGTTTCATGAGTTTTCTAGAATGCAGAAAATGGGGAAAGAGGACGACTAAGGGTAGTTACCTCAACTTTTACAGTGCATACTGCACCAACCAACTAGAGAAACAAGTTGACCACCTAGAGAATAGTTCCAACCTATTTATTTAATATTGATGTATCATTTAGGAAGCAGTTTTAAATACTTTATTTCAAATTAAATGGGTATTAAAATTATTTTAGGCTGAACTATCTTGTTTGACCTATGTTAGGCACCTATATTTTATTTTGTTTTGGTCAACCTTATGTGATTTATAAAAAAAATATATATGTATGAGGTCTCTCCTCATTTGAAATGTTGATTCTATAAGTTTTTCAAATCTTGGTTGAATTTAATATATGAGAAGACATTGGCTTGGTGATCTTTTATGTGTTATTTCATCTATGTCCATGGTTCCTATGTTTCAAAGCTATTTTAATTGATTAGTTTCATATTTAGTTTAGTACTTTCATGATAATGATAAAATATTGAAGGTGTTCGAGGAATCTTTGGTCCATACTACTGGTGGTTTTCTGATTGTAAGTTACTCTGCATAGTTAGCCTAAGCCTAATCTTATTGCAACAATTCAATTGTGGGTGTTTATGCATTTCATTCCATTCTAGATGTATGTTTCAATGCTTCATAGTCTAAAAATCTTATGAACTTTTGATTATTGCACTATTTCTATTATACTATATATTTTATCTTGGATAAGTGAGAATTGGTTATTGAGGATTGTCCCACCTTGAATATTGCATTGTTTTCATGATTGCACTTAGGTTTTAGATTCTAGAAGTCTCTCAAAACCATTTCCTTTTGATATTTCTTTGAAATAATTGTTAGAGTAGGATTGAAAACATCAATAAATTGTCACATTTTATGAAAGTATTATTTTCAAATCATAGATATGGGAAAATTATTTGGTTTTATATTCACTTTTAGATCTTGTAAAACCCTTATTGTTGACCTAAGAGTTTCAACTTTTGTTTTACCATAAACTCCCTTTTTGATTACCATCATTATACATCAACACTAAGTTATTTATGCATTTTCAATACTTGAAATTAGAGACCTTGGTATTGTTTCTTGAAGTTTACTGATAGAGATTACCTTTCAAGAGAGATACAGTACTTCTACTTTATCTATGTTGTGCAGTGCCAAAAATACCATCGATGGGTTTTCCAAAAATGTCTTGTATTGTATGATGTTATCTTAGCATGTTTGATGTTCTCCATATTAAATTTTTATTTACACATAATTACCTAAAAGGAACTAATCTACATAAGAAGCATTAAAGGCTAAATTTTAATTAATCAACTAATTCACACCCCATATCAGTAGATTGTTGTGCTCCAATAGTAATGTTGTGCCCATACTTGGTTGTTTTTCCAACCTTCTTTCTAACAAAGCTCCATCCCTTGCCATGATTTGCTACAAATATCATAGGGGTTTTCATCAAGTTTTGCATTCTCATCAATATGGTGGCCAAGCATGGGTGTTTGGTACATTTAAGGAGGGATTTTATCTTAGATTTTCATGCCTAGAAGTTTCACGATTTTACTAGGGTCTAAGCATAAATTTGAACCCAATGGAATGTTTTATTCCATTATCAAGACTTGTTACAAGACAAGGGACACTTGGGTGTGTGGCTCAAGAAATATTTTACTAGAATGAAATTGTTCTTGCATAGCTTATTTGGCTGAGTGCATGGTTATATTTTGTAACTTAGGCTAGATATTTTGAAATTTTGGGTAAACCCTATGTAGGTTAATGTTTGTGCCTAGTTGATTCTTGGGTTATGCTTGAACCATAAAATAAAGTTTTTTTTTTTTCTTGGGGTTCAAAGGTTAGTTCTCTCTTGGAGAGTTCTATGTATTGGTATAAAGGATGTTATGTACAGATATTGCTAAATGCTGACATGTGAAGATATATTTTTGTAATCTATTACTTGGAATTTCCTCTATATTATAAACTCTGGTATATATGAATATGCTTTATCATGCAATTTTCTCTAACTATGATTAATGCTATGCTTTAATCTAGGTAATCAAGGGTTATAGATCAATTTTTCAAGCATATTTATTGTTCTAAATTAGTTTACTAGTTTGCTATTTTTCTAAGGGATAGAGTAAATGCTTTCCATGAATTATTGGGTATGTTATCATTTGTTAGGTATTATTAAGTATTGTTGCATAATAGATTTTCCTAGGTCTAATTATCATAAGGTGATAATCTGGTAGAAATCCTCATAATATGTCTAGTTTTGTCATCCTAAAATGAATAATATATGACTCCATTGCCCAAGGCATGCACTAGTCTTGCATAGTTTTCCTCCCCCGTCCTCTAAAACAATATTTATATTCCAAAAAAATTCCATACTTTCTTAGTTTAGATTTTCTTTTAGTTTTCCTTCTTCATACCTAAACTTAAATGAGAACAAGGGTTGTAACTAGCCTTACAAGCCCCTACCATTTGCATGAAGCTTAGTTTGTCTACATATACTTGAACACCCACCTAGGTCTTGTAGAGCCTAAAGTGCAGGGGAGAAAAGTGTTAAATACATATCTCATTGATTGGCCCCTAATCTTGAAGTCCTTGAGCATAAGAGTTGGTTTTCCTTTAGAATTTTTTCAATGTTCATCAAGAAAAAACACTAACAAATTGGTGACTCTACTCGGGAAAGAGAAAAGAGTCTCTAGGTGAGAAATTAAAACTCAACTCTGGCTCATCTAAGCCATTAAAATATTTGGTTACTTAATTAAGAAATATAGAGGAATATCCATTTGGTAGAGATGAGATCTTTTCCAATCTAAAGTTTTGGGTCAAATGGTCCAAAGGGACCTTCATACTTGAAGAAGGAACTTGTTGTAACATTTCTATTTGTGTTGTTGAATGTTGGTGCTTCGCTAGTGGAGAGAACTATGAAATAATTTGATCTTGGAAGGATCTCCCTACTGCTTGAAGATCATTTCCTATTTCAAAGAGATAGTAACTCTACTATCAAAATTTTACATCATCAAAAGAGTTTGGTTGCAGTGGTTTTCAGGTATTTATCTATTGCAACATTTTGTATGAAGGTCAATAATTAAATGTTCTAGTAAATATTGTTCCTTATTTATTGCTTTAAGGTACTACTAAAAAGGGAATTTAGAAATCATATATTATAAAGATGATAGTTGTAGAGGGATAGATATTCTTTTGCAAATATATATAACCAAATGGGTTCCCTCTCTATAATATATTCTGCCATGACTGAACCGAAATCATATCCTCAAGGAAAATTTTTCTTTATAGAAAGATATAACCCTCTGAATTTCAATAGAATCCAAGGTTACCACAATATGTTCCCATAGAAATAATTTAATACTTCCCTAAATTTAGAGGCATTCTAGAAGAATCAACATCAGGAAATCTATAAGTTTTCACCAATTTGATGGTGGATTGTTAGATAGAAGAGGAAGATGTGATAATGATTTTTTTTGTAATAAATTTACAAAATGATTGTTGGCACTAGTTTTATAACAAACCTTTTCATTCTATTTTTCCATGGAATGAGCTTGAGATACTATTCATGAATCAATTTAGTAAAGTGAATAACGAAGGCTTATCTAATGGTAGGTTTTTGCAAACTCAATAATTTTTTGAAGAGGATAGTGAACCTATTCTTGAAATTTTTTCACCTGTAGCTGCATTATGTGATATAGAAATATATGAGGTTAAATCCCTATAATTTTCATGATAGTTTCATGAAATATTTTTTTCTTTACCAAAATTAGATAGGCTTGATGACTCAGTCCGTATTGATTTATTTCGTGAAAGACTTGAACTAGATTTGAGTACAATGCCACAAAAAAAGGAATCTTTATGGATTTAGAGTGATATATCAGTGGATTTCTATTATTTATAAGATGATAGAGAAGTATGGAAATAATTTCCTATCTAGGTCGTGTGATGGTAATTATTCTCGATTTTCTTATATGGATTTGGATGGTATAAAAAAAGGTAGTAAATGTATCTTGTTGTGGTGAATATTTCTCTTTTGAGTAGCCCACAAAGGAAGTGTGTGTTGATGAATGGTTTTGTCACAACAACCAAAGTGTAAGGTATGATGAAGTGAAAAAAATATCCAATGTCATGCCTTCTAATAATTTTGAAACTATAGAAAGAGAGATCCAACTTTCTATATTAGATGAAGGTTATAATGTGTGAAATTGTATTTATCTAGAGAAATCATGCATCGTTAGTAGCAATGGTGAAACCAATAATTATTTCTAGTTAGATACTATGGGATATGACTCTATTGATTTTTTTGGTAGTATGGAAGAAGAAGAAGATATGTATGCAAGATATTCATTCGATGAGCCAGTTTAGGTAGTTGATCACATTGGGCATCCATATCATGGTGATGTAAGTGATGAAAAAGAAGCTTCTTACTTGTTTGATTTATCACCTACTTCACTCCCTTGTTCTAGTTTTGAAGTTGTCACTAGGTTTTGAAGTTGTTCTACTAAAAAGGGAATTTAGAAATCATATATTATAAAGATGATAGTTGTAGAGGGATAGATATTCTTTTGCAAATATATATAACCAGATGGGTTCCCTCTCTATAATATATTTTGCCATGACTGAACCACAATCATATCTTCAGAGAAAAATTTTCTTTATAGAAAGATATAACCCTCTGAATTTCAATAAAATCCAAGGTTACCACAATATGTTCCCATAGAAATAAATTAATACTTTCCTAAGTTTAGAGGAATTCTAGAAGAATCAACATCACAAAATCTATAAGTTTTCACCAATTTGATGGTGGATTGTTAGATAGAAGAGGAAGATGTGATAATGATTTTTTTGTAATAAATTTACAAAATGATTGTTGGCACGAGTTTTATAACAAGCCTTTTCATTCTATTTTTCCATGGAATGAGCTTGAGATACTATTCATAAATCAATTTAGTAAAGTGAATAACAAAGGCTTATCTAATGGTAGGTTTTTGCAAACTCAATAATTTTTTGAAGAGGATAGTGAACCTATTCTTGAAATTTTTTCACCTGTAGCTGCATTATGTGATATAGAAATATATGAGGTTAAATCCCTATAATTTTCATGATAGTTTCATGAAATATTTTTTTCTTTACCAAAATTAGATAGGCTTGATGACTCAGTCCGTATTGATTTATTTCGTGAAAGACTTGAACTAGATTTGAGTACAATGCCACAAAAAAAGGAATCTTTATGGATTTAGAGTGATATATCAGTGGATTTCTATTATTTATAAGATGATAGAGAAGTATGGAAATAATTTCCTATCTAGGTCATGTGATGGTAATTATTCTCGATTTTCTTATATGGATTTGGATGGTATAAAAAAAGGTAGTAAATGTATCTTGTTGTGGTGAATATTTCTCTTTTGAGTAGCCCACAAAGGAAGTGTGTGTTGATGAATGGTTTTGTCACAACAACCAAAGTGTAAGGTATGATGAAGTGAAAAAAAATCCAATGTCATGCCTTCTAAAAAATTTTAAACTATAGAAAGAGAGATCCAACTCTCTATATTAGATGAAGGTTATAAAGTGTGAAGAGATATTTATCTAGAGAAATCATGCATCGTTAGTAGCAATGGTGAAACCAATAATTATTTCTAGTTAGATACTATGGGATATGACTCTATTTATTGTTTTGGTAGTATGGAAAAATAAGAAGATATGTATGCAAGAGATTCATTGGATGAGCTAGTTTAGGTAGTTGATCACGTTAGGCATCCATATCATGGTGATGTAAGTGATGAAAAAGAAGCTTCTTACTTGTTTGATTTATCACCTTCTTCACTCCCTTGTTCTAGTTTTGAAGTTGTCACTAGGTTTTTGCATGGGGATAACATAGATGCAACTATACATGAAGATGAAAATCTAAACATAAATGTTGTTACTGTGGTGCATGCTTTTGAAATCTGCAAAACTAAACTTCATAAAAGGTTAGTAAATCACAAATTCCTCAAGAATGACCCTATGAAATGCCTTGCAAATGCTTAAAAAATGCAACAAAGGATGAAATAAAACTAAAAGCATTATGAAAGCAACCACAAGTTACCTATTCCATAGTGGATTGGTGTCACATGTGCTAGTGACCCTTTCCCAATCCTTGATCAAAGCTCAAGATGATGTAAATGCAATGGAAATGACAAGCAAGATGAGTTCTCAAATTAAGAGAGTAACCTTGCATAAAAGCTGTGTAGATCATGGAGTTGTGAAGAGATTGTGAAGGATTTGCTAAATGTTGAAGCTTCTATTTAAGGATTTTCAAAATGCTAAGTGTTGAAGAGAGACCAATGTGGGACTAAGATTGGAACAATGAAAGGAGGACACTTGTCATCATATGATATGACAATGATGTGCAAGATTAGGGAAATGTGCCCATGAGAGGGAGAATTTGAATTCAAATTTGAGAGTAAATGCTAAGTGGGGGACAAGAAAATGAGCAATAAATGCAATGTTGGAGGGACAAATCAACTTTCCTTTGAATTCAAAGTTGAGGGAATATTCCCCATAAATGCCATGTTGATGGAAAATATTGGATTTAAATAAATCAATAAATTGATTTATGTGTGCAAGTGGCTAAATCTAGAATGCAAGTGGGTGAGATTAGCATTAGATCGGGATTAATTAGCTAGGATGATGATTAGGATGAGTTTGACCTCTTTGACTTAGATATTTGATTTATTTAAATTAGAAAAGGATGGAAATGACTTTGGATTTAATTAAATAAAAGGCTTGATTTATTTAATTTAAACTGATGACTTTAGGAGATTGATAAATAAACTTGATTTATTTATCAATCTGATTTATTTGATGAGGGTGATGGGATCAAGTTGATTTATTTGATTTAAACTAATGACTTTAGGAGATTGATAAATAAACTTGATTTATTTGTCGAATGGATAAATATGACCTAGTTGAATGCATTATGCCAATTTTGTGTGTCTACATTTTACCCCTCTTTGAAGCAATGTACTTGTTGCGTTGGTTCAAAGAATAAACTTGCCGCGATCAAAATTAAAAAAAATCTAATTTTTTGGATGCCCCATTGGAAAGAAGTACACTGGAACATTGCCCCCTCAAGAGATTGAGCGAAAAGATTCGATTTGAGGGTCGATCTCACGATAAAGAGGTTCAAAATGGGTGGTTATGGACGATGATGAAAATGAGATAATTTTAAGATGCTTAGAATAACAAATCTATATTATCTTAAATGATTATATGATGTAAGATGGATGAGATTGATGATGTGATATGTTGTGATTATGCAATGGATGAGTTATGAGATGCTTAGACTAACAGATCTATATTATGATGATGATGCATGTGAGATGATATGTAGAATACTAATGGTTTGTGGATGCAAGATGAATGCGGGATGGATGCATGATGGATGCACTGGTGATGATGATGTTAGTGCAGAAATGAGATGATGACAAGAGGATCCCACAAGTCAATGATTTGATGAGACTTTATTAGAGATGATGATGATGATAGATGATGATGATGATAAATCATGATGATAAATGATGATTTTCTTATCAAAGATTGGGATTTTAAAAGGGCTACTTACCTTATGTTTGATAACACGCGTAGGTATGATGCATCAAAGTATAAAGAACCAGGATGGCGTTGTACCTAGTGCGATGGACTTTGACTCGACAAATAGATAGGAGTATTCTTGTTCACTCTTGACATACGGAAACCTTGTTAGGGCGTACCTAACAAAGCAAGTATTCGCCAAGTTATTGTACAAGAACGTCCAACAAGCACAGCAGACTAAAGATAATGATCGTTTCCCCATTCCTATCTCTCTAAATCCTTCGTTTGGATATCATCGAGAGGTCCTTAAAATGAGCGTAATAAGATAAATCAAAAGAAAAGACCATGTACGCAAACAAGTCAATGTTCTTCATACCTCTAGCCAAAGGGATTTGTTTTGATAGGATAAGAATCCAAAGTGATATCCAAAATGATGCCCATTTTCAGAACGATATATCCTAGGACATGCATTGTATAGGATGATGATGGTTTGATAAGTTGATTGATAGGCTATCGATATAAGATTGACTGACATGTTTGTGATTGATCAAGAGTTTGATTCTGTTTTAAAGGTTTGTTGTTTCGATTTTGATTTTATGATTGAAGATTGATTTTGCTAACTGCTACAATTGTTTTTGTTTGTGTTGCCAAAGGATGAACATGATGATCAGTTTATTATGGATGATTGATTATTGCAGGTGCAAGCGAGATGAGACGGATGGATTTTTTTTTTCAATAGTTGGATGTTTTTAACATTTTGAAATGTTTTAAGGCTATTTTTTTATTTTGGATTTTTTTGAATGTTTTAGGATTTTCTGATGTTTTGATGTTTTTGGATTTTCTGATTTTCTGACATTTTTGGATTTTCTGATTTTCTAATGTTTTTGGATTTTGATGTCTCGGGGGCTGATCAAAGATTAGCCTTGCCTACGTTCAAGCTCAGAGACGACGTAGTTCGACAAGACGACCTTGTTTTTGGATTTTTGATATGTTTTGAATGTTTTTGGATTTTCTGATGTTTTGATGTTTTTGAATTTTCTGATTTTCTGATGTTTTTGGATTTTCGCATGATTTTGACAATTTGAATATGGACATGTGTGATGATATCAGTGCTCTATTTATGATTTTTGTTGAAGACCAAGCTAAGGTTGATTGATCGGATCGATGGATTGATGATGATGATAACATTGTTGAGGATGCACAACAATGCAAGGATAGTGTTAAGCAACACAAGGATTGAGATGTTGATCGGATTGATGATAATAACATTGTTGAGGATGCACAACAATGCAAGGATAGTGTTAAGCAACACAAGGATATCCTGAGATAATTATTTTGTGATTGGATTTGATTGATTATGATTGATGAAGCTTGATTTGGAATAAAAGTTGTTCGAATGATTTGATGTGGCATTTGAAGTACAAATTAGATGCAACTGATAGTAATTGTTTGGATCGATGTTCGATGAAAGATGAAGATTGATAAGGAATGTCTTCTCGTCAAAATGTGCCATGGGCTAGTGATTTGGATTCTTTCTCAAGTGGTTTGACCAATTTGATCACATTTTCCAATGTTTAGATCACCACATAAGTTTGGAGGATATAGACCAAGATTTATTCTAGAAGCAAGATGTAAATATCTGCCCCCAATGTCTAGCAATGTATGGAATGCCATGGACAGATGCTCGAATAGGTGTATGGATGCAAAGGATGCCAAGCATTATCTTGCAATAGGATACAATGTTCAGATAAGGTTCAATGCTCATTTGGATAATGCTTCATGGCTCAAATAATGCTGGGGTAGGACAGGATCAATGAAAATGAACCATGTCAAGATTTTTATCATAAGCAAGTGTAAAGTGTGCCCCAAACCTTCATCAAGATCAAGATAACTTGGATGATGGATGCTCATGGATGGAAATAGATTGGAGAAATGGTTCATGGATGAGTGGATTTATTATGGATAAGATGGATGGAATGCTCGATTTATTACGGATGGGATGAGATGCTTTCAACTAGTCTGGCACACATAGAGGCTTGATTCGACACATGATGCCTATTTGCCAATTTTTTGTCATGGTCTTTCCCAAAGTGTCGTCCATGCAATTTTCACTAGAGGACGATTTTTTTCTTTACTGTTTTCAATCCATTTTTCAATTTTTTTGGATTTTCACTATTTTTTGATTTTTTTGGTTTTTTCTAAAAGATTTATGCTGAACCACCTGGTGTTGCTGATGTAGATGCTTTTGTCATAATGTGCCATCGGTATCCTACCTGAAGGAGTTGTTTTGCTAAGATATGTGCACTTGAATATAACTTTTGAGATTCCTAATTTGCTTTGTCGATACTAGAGTTAACTCTGTCTTGGTGTGCACATTGCGATAAAGTGCCTTCAGAATCCTTATGATGAAGGGTCATTTCCAATACATGGTCAATGTAAGAATTGGATATTATCTATGGAGGCGTGGATGGAGTGTGTTTAGGGATAAGAGATGGATTGGTTGACAGTTTGGAACCTTTGACTCTCCAAACTTAGGAAGATGAGAAATGATGGGTGGATACGAAAGTGTGCGTGGAATTAGGACCAACTGCTTGATACACTTTGTACATCACTTGAGAAGCTTGTTTTTTCCTTTGCAGACATCTTTGATGGATACTTTTCCCATTTTTAGTTTTCCCCATAGTTTCTTTGACTAATGGAGTTTGATAGGGATGATCTTTCTTTGTATGCTTTGGTATCCATGCATATTTGATTTGTCCATTATGCTTCTCAACTTCTTTTGATTTGATAACATTCTTTGTGCTTTCATTCAAATGTTTCTTTTGACGTTGGTTCCAATTCATGGATGGGGTGATAGGTGGATGAAGATTCGTGACGTGGTTGGTTGTAGTATCGGCACTAGTTTCATCATAAGGACTCTTTGTGCTCCCTATGTTGACGTTTGCTTGAGACAAAGTTGCCCCCAGTATTGTGGAAGTAGTACCTTCATGCTTTGATTCTGCCTGTTCTGAGATCTCTTGTATAGAATGCACTCTCTGATAAATGACCACCGTAGGTGTCGTTGTTTCAATTTGCTGCTCTGCTAACTCTATATGTTCTATCTGACTTGTTTCCTTGAGTGGATAATGATGGATATCTTTATTCATGATGTCCTCAATCTGATTTTGGGACATATTCGATCCTGATGTTGACAACTCTGTTTGATTATAGGAGATAAGAATCTGCTCTTTTTGTGTAACACAATCTTGTTCTAGATGAAGATAATCTACGTGTCCATCCATAGAAAGTATCTCATGGGTAGATGGAGGAGTAAGTGCTATGTGGATGTGATCATCTTGTGTGGATAGGAGAATGTCCATTAGATCATTGTAGTATCTTGAAGATACAAATTCTTGATCTTGAATGATTTCAGAGTTGCTTTTGACATGTGGTGGATCAACTTCTTGACATGGATTAGTTTCAAAGGTTGGATTACTTATAAATGGTTTTTGGATGTCATCATTGTACATGGTAAGTGGTTCAATATCCTCAAGTGTCGAGTTTGGGGTTCTTTCAGTATCTGTAACCATGTGGTCAAAGGGGATCAACATGTTTTGAAAAGGACCATTTCTAGACTTTGGTGAAAGATTTTGATCATGCTTTGGAATAAATTCTTGAGATATGTTCTCTAACTCATAAGGCGATGTAGAGACATTTTCAACATGATCATAGGTGAACTGATTGTGTATTATGTCAATTAGATCAAATAATCCTAACACTCCTTGAAAGAGATCACTAAAAAGTGGCTCTTGATGTATGGTGAGTTGATCATTGGATTGTGTAGATACATCCTCAATGTGCTCCTCGATGGAGAGGTTTTGATCATTGTTTTCAACAATTGTGGTGGAGAGATTGTGAATGTCTTCGACCATAGAGTCAAGTGATGTTGATATTTCTTGAATTGGCTCATTGTCGAGTTTTGTTGGTGGATTTTGATCGTGATTCAAAAGTGACTCTTGACATATGTCAATTTGATCATTGGATGAAGTAAACGTGTGCTCAGTGATGGATTGATCTTGATCCTTGTTTTCAATAGTTGTCCTCTTTTGTGTTTGTGCTCATGTTGGTTGGGTAGCTTGAGAGGCTTGGGCAGCTTGAGATTGTTGAAGCCCTTGTTGGTAGGCTTGATGTACTTTTAGTGTGATGCTACGATATTGACTTATTGCACTTGGTTTTGGTGGTAGTGGTGGTGTATTTGGAATTGTGTTGGATGCAGTGACAAGTGATTGAGATACACTTGGAGCGATAGTGAATGTTTGAGATATGATGGGCATGATAGTGGTGGTTGGAATGATTGAAGGGATAGTGATGGTTGGAATGACCGAGGTGATAGGTCCTTGGGAGACCATATTTTGATTTGGGATCAATGTTGTTGTTTGATTAGATACCATCCATTGGTGTGATGTCGATGGTATATTCAAAGGATTTGACGTGATGGTTTGATTGACGTTAGGTGGATTGATTTGGGTGGATTGATTGGTGCTAGGTAAAGGGGGAAGCCCTAAACCAAGGAATGATGTTGGTAATAGTGGTGGAGATTTCCCTTGACGCAATGCCTCAACTATTTTGAAAAGTGTCACAATTTGATCTCGCCAAATTTGTTCTTGATTTTGATCTTGAATCCCTTGATATAGTTGATTTGGCTCTTGTTTAAGAATATTTGGAGTGTGTACTTGTGTTTGATTTTGGAAAATGTTCTCATTTGGGATGACACTCAGATTTGGCATGATAGCTTGAATTTGACCATTGTTTATGTTTGGAATATTTGTATGATTTGTAAATGTATTCATCCCAAAGTTTTTTGGATTCATGTTTCAAAAACTTGTGCTTGGTACATTCTCATTCAGCTTGTAGGGATTTGGTGGGATAGCATTGTTCATTTAAAGGCTCATGTTTTGATTGTTCAGTTGATAAACTTGTAGGTTTGGGCTTAGATTTACCATTGGGAAATGCGTTCCAATCTTTGATTTGGGCATACTCACACTTGTTGTTCTATTGAAATTTGTCGAAGGTAATGGTCCCATGTATGGATTGTATAAGTGTGAGTTTTGATAATCAATCGGAATTGCGAGGCTTTGAAGATTCAATTGATTTGGATTATTCGAGATGTATGGATCAAGTTTGTATTCCATGTTCTCCTTGTGTTTTGACCTTGTTGTAAAAGTGACCTCTAAGGTTCTTAAGACTAATGATGAGATGAAGGATGAAAGGTGTAAATGATATGAGTGTTGAATGTTTAGGGACTTTGGATCAATGCTAGACTTAGGGCTTGATTTTGATTGTTTGATTTGGATAGTGAACTTGTAAACCCTAAGATGTTGGATGTGATCTTTAGGATAAACTTGTTCAAAGGATGCATTCCTCTACACCTAACTAAACAAGGTGATTTTTATTTTGATGATTTTACCAAGTCTAGAATGGTGTTTCCAAAGCTCTAAAGTTGTTTGGTGGGGTGGATTTTGATAAGTGTTTGGATGGATGAAGTGTTTGATTTGATCCTAAGAGACTTAGAGAGACTTTGTTTGACTAGGCCAAGGTATTGAAGACCAAACTTTTCTCTAAGAGTAATTTCAAAATCAAAAGACCAATGTTTTGCATGAAAATCATATGACCAAGAGATATCAAGCACATGTGTGGGGTCCAATTTGTTATCTTTGCTTAATGAGTTCCTTTTACAACAAATACACTTCTTTATTAGGTTTCAAACTGAATGTCCCATGTCACAACTTATTTTTGTCCCACAAAGTGCTATGTGAAAGTTCCAAGAAATTAGGACAAGGGTTACCTAGTGTTGACCTTTATAAGAGAAAATTAAGATGTAAACCCAATTACTTAGAAACCTCTAAGGACATAATCCCAAGGGTAAGCAATAGTTCTTAGGTTTTTTCAAAGGTATTTGCTCTAACTAAGGGGTTTGAAATTTTGATGATGATGTTGAATGTTGGTTTTGCAATGTTTTTGATAAACACACTGTGTTTTCGAACGAAGAATAAGTACAAGCCCTATGGATGTGAAAGACAATATTTGTTGAATCCCCACATGGACAAGTCCAGCTACGCTTATCTTTAGCGAATGGTTAGATGCTTGACCCCACTGGCTCCCCTCCACGGCTCATTAACGTTAGTCAGGGTAGCCAAGCATCAACACCCATTAAAAACTCCCATGGCATGTTTTCCATTTCTACTAAAAATCGTAAAAGTGTGGGGCAGCTTCAGAATGACTGTTCATGCACCAACAAATAGATCAAGGATTTTGGCAAATTCTAGTACATGGGTTCTAATAAGGAATTTCTGTTCGTGGAGATTGACCCATACAGCAAGAGTCCCCTTTCGAATCCATCTTGTCGAAGCCAACCACGTGATAATGGCATTTAACCAATACCCACATTTATATCCCAGCTGGAAATACTCTTGGATTTAGAGTGTTACCGGTTGAGTCGTTCCCTTGGGTGAGTACTTTTTCCCCAAGGCAGACCCTCTAAGATAAATGAAAGCAAGCAAAAACACAATCTGTAACTTGATCAATCTTTGACGGCACAAAGAAAGAGAATATACACGAAAATGCCCCTACTCACACTCACACAACATATTGTTCAATTTTTAAGTCCAAATTGAAGTGTGGAGGTGATCACTTTATCTTACGCCAAAATCACCAAAAAGGCCCTTTTGATTCTCAAGATCACTTGGAAGCGCGAGAGAAGCACATACATCCTTTTCAATGACTTTAGTTTAAGTAAGTAACCACAAAATAAGGCAAACACACATTCATTTTATCCTTCCAAAGCAATTGCTTGATTTGTTTTAAGCACCAAATGAAATATGAAGATTGCTTGTCCAATTTTTATCCCAAAATGAAATCTAGTAAGTGTCTAAGCTTGAATTTTAACCTTTTGCGAATGGAAAATAATCAAATTGTTCTTTTTAGACCCAAACAAAAATTAGTGTCCTAGGAGTGAAAAGGTAACAATTTCATAAAGAAGCATTGAACAAACACTTAAAGTGTTTAAAAACACTTTGGTTTTTTAGAATATCCTCCTCCTTTCATTTTCCTTTGCTATCCTTCTCCTTGCTTTCCTTCATTTTGTACCTTGTTCACTTTTGTTTGCCTTCATTTTCTTTTGTACCTTGTGCCTTCGTTGTTTTTTTTTTTTTTGTACCTTTTCCTTTCACTTTTCCTATTCCATCACAAATAGGATTTATGTATGTATTGCAAAACAAAAAGTATACTTAAAAAAGGAATAACATATTGAAAAAGCACACAAGTCATTTATGATGGATTCAACTTAATGTCAATGAATTATTAATTCACCCCTACTTTTACGCATGAAAATTTGATTTTCTTTTGAACCTTGTATTCTTAAACCAAAATGACATATTTAATATCCATTGTGATCATTTGAATTCCTAAAAGACAAGCAATCCTAAATATTTACTTTGACAATGACGCACTACCTTAACTTTGTAACAACGCTGCACATCAGAAATATAACAAAAGTATGTATTACCAGCCACCGCGTGTTAATGGAGTAAAGTTTGCAGATGTGGACAATCAAGATCTACGAAGAATATTTAACTATCTACCTACTTCTGTAGGTGTACTTGTAAAAATATAGTCAACCGAGATCTTTACAAGATTTTCAAGCAAATGTATCTTGCAGGTGCACATTGACCAAGGCTACAAAGGTAATAAACAATGGTTATACTACATGTGTTTGTGAGCACAACCTCTGAGGTTAGAAAATGTTTATACTACCTGTGTGTGTGAACGCACCAAGATGCTTCTTCTTGTCTTGCTTGGCAACCCTGAGGTCTGTCCCCTCACCTTCCTACGCAAGCCAAAAAAGAAACTATGAGTCAATGCCATTTGCAGGCGTGAAGCTAAATTCCTCAACCTTCTCCAATGTACTCTCTGCCTGTGCAAAAAAGGAAGTATAAAGCCTAAGAAGTATTGATGACCATCCAAATTTGTAAGAAAATCCAAAAGGATGAAAAGGATCGCCCCCAATCTACAAGATCTCTATCAACTTGAGTAACAAATCATGACAAGACTAGCATACTAGACCAAACCATTAAAGAAATGTCATCTCATGGAATGCAACATTTACAAGATAAGCACCAAATGGATTTAATGCAAATGTCATTGGCATGTGTAGGACCGAATCCCACAACCTTTTCTAGCATCCTCCCTGCCTAGGCGCAAATGACAGCATATAACAGCACGCAGACTGTTTGATAGTTTAAAATCATAGAAAAAGCATGTGGATTGTTGATAGTTTAAATTTAGAAGCATAGACAAGATGTGTGAACTGTGTGATGGTTTAAAATCATAGACAAAGTGTGTGGACTGTTGATAGTTTAAATGTAGAAGCATAGACAAGACGTGTGAACTGTGTGATGGTTTAAATGTAGAATATGTGTGGCAGAGTGTAAGATAAAAAAATACAAAGTAAACTTCCAAATGTAAATACCGGAATGCACGTGAAAGGAAAAATGTAAGTACTAGAATGTAAATACTACAATGTGCATGATAGGAAAAATGTAAGTTCCAGAATGCGCGTGGCAGGCAAATACAGGAAGTGTGAGGCAAAATGTAGATATAGAATATGCGTGGCAGAATGTAAGATAAACTTCAAAGGGAATGACAAGTGACAAGAGAGAGAGAGATACAAAGGACAATAATCTAGTTTCTTTGTGAAAGGGCCAGAACATGAGACAAGTCACCAGACTTTACCATTACCTCACACTTCTTTCCATCTTTTCCTGTAGCCTCTGTAAATATGGAAAAAGAAATAAATGCCTAGCTTAATGTGTTATAAATCTTCTTAGAAAAGTTATGCGCTAACAAGGAATTTTCACAGTGACTGATGCACATCAACTCAAAATTCCTACGTACTTTTCTACACATTTAAATTTTACCAACAGGCAGTAACTCCGCGTGGGTGAAGGAGATCACATGGGAGGCTTTTTTTAATAAAATGTCAAAAGGTCATTGCCCTAGTTTTATCGAGTTAGTATATCTCATTTTTCTTTCTAGCGTGAATGCAAACATGTAAATGCTTTAATGATCTCTGCTTATAACTCTGTTGTACGACCTTTGTGTAGAAGGCACAATGAAACCTATAACTTATTTCGAATGGACATGAAGATTTTTCAAACTAATATCCTTACGCATGTGATAAAAAGAAGAAATAGAGATTGTGTCCAACAACTATTTTAAACAATTTTTTTAGCTGTATTTCTGACAAAGAGATGATGTAGTGTGTAGATAAGCGAAATCTTTCCAAAAATATGAATCTCTACATAAATATGTAGGATTTTTGTTCATAGTTACATGTAACCAAAGAAGACTTTATCTATCATCTATATGACATAACACACATTGATAATAAGCTAAAGCCATGCAGATTAATGTATTTCATAATATGATAATATGTTATTGCATAACAAAAACATAAAAATCATATAACAAGAACTTATTAAACAGTCAAGTCATTTATTGTGTAGGCTATTCAACATCTTCTCTCATGGCTGTGATAAACAAAACTGCCCTCCTTCTAGTGCCAAATGTGGTGCATACTTTTGAAATCTGCAAAACTAAACTTCATACAAGGTTAGTAAATCACAAATTCCTCAAGAATGACCCTATGAAATACCTTGCAAATGCTTAAAAAATGCAACAAAGGATGAAATAAAACTAAAAGCATTATGAAAGAAACCACAAGTTACCTATTCTATAGTGGATTGGTGTCACATGTGCTAGTGACCCTTTCCCAATCCTTGATCAAAGCTCAAGATGATGTAAATGCAATGGAAATGATGAGCAAGATGAGTTCTCAAATTAAGAGAGTAACCTTGCATAAAAGTTGTGTAGATGATGGAGTTGTGAAGAGATTGTGAAGGATTTGCTAAATGTTGAAGCTTCTATTTAAGGATTTTCAAAATGCTAAGTGTTGAAGAGAGACCAATGTGGGACTAAGATTGGACCAATGAAAGAAGGACACTTGTCATCATGTGATAGGCCAATGGATGTGCAAGATTAGGGAAATGTGCCCATGAGAGGGAGAATTTGAATTCAAATTTGAGAGTAAATGCTAAGTGAGGGACAAGAAAATGAGCAATAATTGCAATGTTGGAGGGACAAATCAACTTGCCTTTGAATTCAAAGTTGAGGGAACATCCCCCATAAATGCCATGTTGATGGAAAATATTGGATTTAAATAAATCAATAAATTGATTTATATGTGCAAGTGGCTAAATCTAGAGAATGCAAGTGGGTGAGATTAGCATTAGATCAGGATTAATTAGCTAGGATGATGATTAGGATGAGTTTGACCTCTTTGACTTAGATATTTGATTTATTTAAATCAGAAAAGGATGGAAATGACTTTGGATTTAATTAAATAAAAGGATTTATTTATTTAATTTAAAATGATGACTTTAGGAGATTGATAAATAAACTTGATTTATTTATCAATCTGATTTATTTGATGAGGGTGATGGGATCAAGTTGATTTATTTGATTTAAACTGATGAGGGTGATGGGATCAAGTTGATTTATTTGATTTAAACTGATGATTTTAGGAGATTGATAAATAAACTTGATTTATTTGTCAAATGTATGAATATGACCTAGTTGAATGCATTATGCCAATTTTGCGTGTCTATAGTTACAACTGATGAAGTTCTTTATGATGAGATGCCACTTGATGAGTGTGATTGAGTTAGTCACATGGATGCCTATGAATTTTTTTTTTATGGGATGTAACTCATATTCTTCCTCATAAGTAGTGGAATTCAAGTTAGTCATGGAAAATTAAGGGTTTTGGGATGAGATTCATAGATCGTTGCACATATGTCTCAACAGATTGTCAAGAAACTAAAATATAGAGACAATTTGAAGAGTGTATCTCTTCATTTAAAATGTTTCATGATTTGAAAGGATGTGTTGATGAAGTTTATGTCAACATTAATGAATCCATGCATGCATCTTTCAATTGTGATGAGAAACAATAAAGTAGTGATTTTCTAGTTGCTCTTGTTTCTCATATGTTAGGGATTCAAAGTTTTCGGTTTGACTTGTTAGAGGATGAGTTTCACTCTATGATTCAAGATTGTAAAGATGCATATTTTTCTCTGCCATATGAATTGGAGGAAAATTCTCTTTTCCTTGATTCATGTAAGGTGGTTAGCAAGTACAAAGGTACCATGGTTTCATATAGTGTTGATCATAGTTATCAATTTCTACCACTTGGTACAAAATCAAAAAATGTTGTTTGTGGGAGTGAGTTGGACTATGTTGTATGGTTACAACAAAAGGCTCAAACATGAAGCAAGTTTTCACTTTTTCAAAGGTAAAACTATGTTTTATCTTGCAGTAATGAGGTTACCTTTGCTACAATGGTCTAGAAGAAAAAAATTGGATTAAAGGAGATCAACTCCTTTGATAGGATGGTGTTTGATAGAGGCAAGTGATGGCATCCCTTTTTTCATTTCGTGGCTTGGGGCCAACAAATGAGGTTTGAAGGTTGTGTTTTCTTGATACCAAATGGATATGGCACCATGGTCTACTTCCCCTAAGATTTGGAATCTTACCATCCTTCACTAAGCATGCATCCCCCACTAGAGCCGCTGGTGGCACTATTTTAGCTTGTGCTACCACCTACATTAAATGGTCCAATTAGTGATTTCCAAAATAGGCTAAGTGTAGGCATTTCAATGTGTCATAATTTTGATTGCATTCTTCCTCTCATCCTTCCACTATCACTCTTTATCCTCTTCTCTCCATTTTCTACCTTGAAATTTCAGGTTTCACCCATTGGGATTAACCCTTATCCTTTTCCCTAATCCCTTTTTTTTGAAAATCAACTAAGAGTTGATTCTTCACGAGTCAAGCATCAACCATCACTTTTACCTCTTACCTTGGTTAAGCTAAGAGGTAGGACATTCCTTTGACCCCCAACCACCATTTTCCTTTCATGCATATAAGATTGGGTTTCCCCTTTTCTAATACCTTTATTAGGTATGCATATAGAGTCCTCTAGATGCTCAACACCCTAAGATTCTATTTTTCCTCTACCATTCTTCTTTCATTTCTCCTCTCCTTATTTCAATTCTCTTTTAATTATCAAGCCTCAAAGTTTACTTCCAAGTCATCTTTCTTTAAAAAATCCTAATTGCCTTCCTATACCTTACTGCTAAGCAGTAAGAGGTAGGATGACCCCCCGAAGTCTAATCTCTAATGCCTTTTTAGGTATCAAGGATTGACCTTCCCCTTTGGACCTTAACACCTTATGGTAATGTGTATGGAATGTGAAAAACCCCTAGTTGTATTCTGGGCATGGAGTGTTGCCATTCCCCTCTACCTCTTACCACTTCAAGGCAAGAGGTAAGCCATACCTCCAAATTCTAAAGCTCTATCATTGTGGTAGAACTCCACTATGATCTTTGAAGATTGATGTTGATGTTGATAAGCATGAGGTATGAGGAGACTCTGAAGTATGATAATTCTTGCAATTTTCATGATTTTTAATATGGCACAATTAATATTGTAGCTACCTCCTTAATGATCAAATTTTGATCAAGTAAAAGGGAAGGATCATCTTATGTGATTTTTTTTTATCTAACTCCATTTATGGTATTGTGGTGCCTATATCTAGTTATGTGTTGTCAACCTTCTTTCTAAAAAAGCTACATGCTTTGCCACATTTGTTGTGGATCTCATAGAGGTTTTCATCAATTTTTGCATGCTCATCCATGTGGTGTTTTGGCATGGGAATTTGGCACATTTATGGTAGGATTTTATCTCAGATATGCACATTGAGAAGTTGCACGATAGTTTTGGGGTATAACCAATGGGCTATTTTCTTCCATTCTCATGACTTTCTACAGGAGAAGGGACACTTGGGTGCATGGATCAAGAAATGTTTTGTTGTATTGAATTTATTATTCCTTCATGGTGTATTTGGGCGAAGGTATGGTCAAATTTTGTAACTTGGGACAAATATTTTAAAATCATGGGTAAACCCTAGTTATGTTAGGGTTTATGCCTAGTCGAGTCTTGGGTTATGCTTCAACCATAAAAGAAATTTTTTGTTGTTTTTCTTGAGGTTCAAAGGTTAGTTCTCTCATGGAGAATTTTGTAAATTGGTAAAGTGGATATTATGTATAGATATTGCTCAATGCCAATAGGCGAATATGTATGTTTGTAAGCCATTACTCGACATTTCCTATATATTATGTGTACCATAGAAAAAATGGATCTTCAAACATTTTCATGGTCATTTAGGTCTTTTTCCTATGATGCTTGACCTATTTTTCTTATATTTAATGTTGTAATGTGACTTATACATTCACATTAGGTCTTGAATATTCAAATTATTAAGACTTTATGATGTTTTGTAAAGGTGTTGTGAAATTTTGTAACACATTTCTAAACTTTTCTAGACTCTTCTTATTATAATTCATCTAAATATTTCCTTTTTATCCCTTACAAAGTCTTATTCTAAAGTTTTGTAAAGTCTTGTAACAAAATTTCATGTTTTTCTAGGCTTGTCACCACTAATTACACCTTTCTTAAGTTTTATTTGGCCCTTTATGCACTTACAAGCCTTAATTAACTATATTTTTTAATATAAACCCAACAAATATCATTAAATGAAACTTAATCCCTGACACCGACTTGCATGCCTTGAGTGGGACCCATTTGCCATGTGTGGAAATTGAGTCCCTCTTGGCACAAAATTGTAAATAATTTCAAATTTCTTTTGGGTTTTTATTCATTAAGACCTAAGGCTAGCCTATGATGTTATATTTTCAAGAAATTAGGGCATAAGTGTCTATAAATAAGTTTTTTTCTAGCCATTTTAAACCCTATTCATCCATTCAATCATCGTATTCCTTCTTCTATTCAAGCACTCCCTTAAGCATCATAGCATTATTCAATCAAGTATCTTGGAGTAGCCATTGACATATCATTATACTTCAACAACAAGGGTTTGGTGAGTTCATGATACTTGTATGCTATGTGATCATCATTCCTTTCTTACTTCATTTCATTTCTTTATCAAGGGTTTGATTGCCAAAGTGGGGTTTGACCAAGGCAAACCCCTATACTCTAACCCTTAACTATTTTCCCCCTCCTTTCATATGTTTTTGTAGGTCTTATAGGTATATTTTTCAAAGAGATAGGTGTTGAAAAGTGGTCAACAAGTCATCAAATCTATTCAAGTCAACAAAGACCTATTTCAAGTTTCAAGACATCATTCAACCTATTTTCTATAGATTTGAATCCATCAACCTGACAAGAAGACAAGTACAGATCTGGACCCACAGAGTTGACTTCAAAATTTGGAGATTTTTCTAGGTGGACTAATTTTCCATCTATGGTGAATCAGTCCCACTACTATGCTAGAAAAAGTGATTTATGATTTTTTCAGTTCCTAACATCCCAAAACCTATTTTAGTAGAGTTTAACAAAAGCAAGACTAATTTTCCATATATGGAAAATGAGTCCCAATGGTCACCAAAAGTATTTTTTGAGACATTCCAGAACCTTCCAGCATTAGCATTCTACCTATAGGTGTACTTGATTCAGTTTCATTAAGCTCTATTTTTATTTTTTTATGTTTCTAGTTCATTGTTGTATATCACACTGTGCTTTCAACCACTTCATATTTCTTAGGTTTTTCATAAATAATCAATCCATTTTATTAGTTTCTTGCATTTAGATAATTGCATTTAGGCCTATTTTCATTTTACCTACATTAGTTTGAGTGAACCACCTATATTTTGGGGGTTTATCTATCTCCTTTAAGTGAGAAACCTTAATTGAGAAAGAGATACATAGCACCAACACCCTAAAAATCTATAGTTCATTTTGGTGAACCTACTTTTTGTATATTATCTTTCTGATTTAAATCTACATTTACATCCTAGGATTCATTGCATTAGGTTTTGCATTGTTTTGCATCCTAGGGTTTACAAAATTGCATATTGAATATTTCATTTAGACTTCATTTTTGCACTTCAAAATATTACAAAAACTCAAATTATGCATATGCATCCTAGTTTTTCATTAGAATAGCATAAAAATCATTTTAAATTTTCTAAAAAATAACAAAAAAAAAATCACCCCTAGGCTCATTCACCACCCTAGGTGAATTGGTCTAGATGCATTTTCTGTAGAGCAATTTCTGTCATTTTCATAGTGTTTTCTACATTTTATTTTATTTTACTGCATTCTTGTTTTCATTTACTGAATTTCTATTATTTGTATTTTATTGCTTCTATTTTTCATTTCATTTGCATCTTCCTTTCCTTTAGTAACCTTTGCATGAGTGTTTGGTGCCCTATTGATAATACTTTAGTGAGAAGAAGTTCACGACTCATGGAATCCCACAATAACACACTCATTGTGGACCTTGGGTTGTCTCGAGCTACTACTCCTAGTATTGAAAATAGTGCATTAGGCATGGACACTACCTTTAGCAATAATGTGCCTACCAATAGCATGTAAGTTGACATATCAAATGCTCACATTCCGCAAGAAAAATTCATTCATTCATGGGGATTTAGCACATTTGCAATGAAACTTGTGTCTTGAAAATATTTCAACCATTGTGATTCATGCTATAGACAACATACATCAAATTCTCAAAAGTGATGATGGATTAGATGTTATGAAACAAATTGTTGAGATATATCAAAAATATGCTTCTTCCACCTCTAGCACATCTCAACCAACAAACACTGTGGTTAGCCAAGGAGTATCTCATATCTCTCCTCCTTCAACCATAGCATCCATACCCACCTATACCACTCCTCAAGTTACAACAACCATGTGACAAGTTAGTCATGTGACTCCTTTCACTATTCCAACTAGCATTCCTAGTTTTTTTGTGGCATCGAATGTTCCCTCCTCCAACACCTTCACCCCTCTTAGTGTCCCCTTCACTTGTCCCAACATTACATACACTCTATCACCATTCTCTCTTTCACCTCATACCACTTACACTAACCCTCTCATAACACAACCCTTTCACACTATTTCTTCCATACAACAACAAATATCCACCATAAACTAAAACCAAAACGCACCACCCACATACTATGTCTGTAGTACCCCATTATCTTTAGAAATCTTAAGAACACTGATTCCACAAGGAATTGAGAGGCATATGTTTGAGAATTATGGAGGAAAAGGAGGCAATACTAATCATGTCAATGCTTATACAACCTTAAGCAATGATTTTTTCCTTGACGATAAACTATTAGCTCTAAACTATTTTCTAGGAATTTAAAGGATACTACCTTGGAGTGGTTTTCCTCCTTACCCAATCATTTCATTCATTCATTTAATAAACCTTTTGATGCAGGCTATGTGCAGGATCATCATGGAAAAAATAGGCCCTTAAGTGGCAAAAAATTCAAAAATATTAAAGTTAGGAAACTTGACATAAAAATTTGAATAAGATCTATATTATTTCAAAAATATGTAAGAATAGAATCTATAGAAAACTGAATGTAGTTTCTAAACTACTAGGGTTTTTTTTTTTAAATCTATTTGGTGAAAATTCAAAATTTCAATGCAGAGTACTTAAATTTCAAGGAAAAAAAAGTAGGTGTCTGTCTAACCACCCTAACCACAATAAAATGATAATATTTTTTTATAAGATTTTAGATATAAGTAGAGGACTCAAGCCTTCATGTGATGCATATTTTTTTGTAATTTTTTTCCAAGTAAATAATTAATTATGATTTTTTTTATTACAACTTATAAAAAATATAAATAATCGCATGTTTGACCACCTTAACTTGGTAAAAAATTCATGAAATTCATTTTTTTTAATCCTATAGTATGTGAAGCATAGAATATGATGCATGTTTTGGTTTCAAAAAGTATGATATCGTTTCAAAACTATATATGTTTTTCAATCAGCCTATCAATCAGGGCTTTAGTCATAATTCAAATAGAAAATCAATAATAATTATTTATTAAATTCAAATTAAAGCATAATTTATATTGGTGGAAAGCTGAAAATCTCCTTTAAAAACCCTTTTTGTTTCATCAATTTTGGGTAAAAGAAAAGTCATCAGCCACATACCCTACACATACCCATCATATTGCCACTTTTTGGCCCATCATGATCCTACACATACCCTACATTTATAAGTCATTTCCAAGTCCATATGACTCCCAAAAAGATAATGGCTGATTTAATGCAGTGTAAACAAAATGTGGATGAAAATGTAACTAATTTCATTTCACACTATCAGTCATTGTATGCTTAGGTAGATGTCAAGATTCCTGATTCACATCTCCAAAAGATGTTTATTGAAAACTTGCAAACTCACATTCAAGATAAATTGACCATGATGAAATTTACTTCTTTCATCCATTTATGTACAACCCTTTGTGACTATCACAACTCAGTTACTAGTTGTGATGCAAAACCCACTTTGGCCGAGTTGAGAAGTCTGAAAAAAGAAACAAAAACAACTCACAAAACTTTAGAAAACAAAACAAAGGCTTCTTATAGTTCAATCTCCCTCCTCCACAACCAACTCAACCCATTCATAATCAAGTGGAAATTGTTAAAACAATAATTCCCTTTACCTATGGGGACCCGAAGAGATAATTTACCCCTTTACCTGATACTCTCCATAACAAAATGAATCAACTAATATAACAACAAATGATAACTTTTCCTATAGTCAAACCACTTGATCCCACTAAGCCTTTATCCCCCACCTTTAAACAAAATTCTTATTGTCATTTTCATTGCAAAAAAGGACATGACATAGAACAATGTAAGTGTCTCAAACACCTAGTGCAAGACCTCATTGATTCTGATCATCTATCCACTGCAAGTGTCAATGATTAGGGCAATAATCCAATTCCCCCCACAATCACAATTTGCAAATTTTTACCAACCCAATGTCTAGACACAATATATCATTTGTCAAAGCTAGTGAACATTCAAACAGTGATGTGATGAATGTTGATGCAAATACTGAACAACATGATCTTACTCCAAAAATTACCCATGTTAATCCTATGTATGAATTCATGG
The DNA here is from genome assembly GCA_007258455.2 of Sequoia sempervirens. NCBI lineage: Eukaryota > Viridiplantae > Streptophyta > Pinopsida > Cupressales > Cupressaceae > Sequoia > Sequoia sempervirens. The sequence goes on along the minus strand of VDFB02353493.1, from coordinate 312,573,863 downwards.
GTATGATAGACATTATCCCTTGTAAGGGCCCAACTCACAAATATCTTAATATCACTTTTTCTTCTCACGATATACTTAAAAAACATCCCAATGGTTCTCTTTACATAGTCGACTATATCAATGACAAGCCCACCAATGGGGAAATTAGTAGATCTTGCCTTTGGTGAGAATGTGATCACAAAGGAATTTTTAGTATTACATGATCTTTATCAAGATGATTATGAAAAAAAAAATGGATTAAAACACATACTAGTTTTGTGTGCCCTACAATCAAATTGATCACACTCCCATTACAAATTTAGGACCTAAGAAATTGGATGTAACATTATCTATCATTCCACAATCAGAATATTTTTTTATGTGGCTAGGTCATCGTTGGCTTCGCTTGATTAAAGTTGTTCCTTTAGTCATTCACAAATGTTTGAAGTTTCTTCTTGACAATGAGACATTTATTGTACACCATAGTTTATTTAATCCATTTTCTTCTAAATTTAATTTTTCCTTGCAATCCTTTTGGCCTAAACCTATGGAACCCATCACCCCTCACATAGACTTATTTTTCATTTCCTATCAAAAGTTCAAAGCCAAATTTAAGAATAACTGAATTGTCTCTTGGCCACATATCCTCATCCACTTTCAAAACTACTATCCTTGATTAGACAATGCTTCAATCTGAATCAAAACCTGAACAAACATTACAACATCAAGAAACACCAATAATAAACACTTCACCTTCTTTGTCTAAATGCCCAAGAGATAATGAAACCAACACTGTCATGCCTCCTTGCATTAAAAAAGTTTATAAAGAAACAGAGAAAGTGATTGACCCATATCCTTCTGTTCCTTTTGTTCCTCCTCCTCAAGAAGAAAAGGAACCTATGGTGGATCAATTTGCTCTTACACCTACACAACTTCAAAATAGAATCAAATGAAACCATGGTGCCAGGGAGTGTAGGCATTGACGTCATCTCCTTGCTCCTCAATTACAAACCAAATAAAATCAAGAAAATAAACCTCTGCCCTTCACAAAAGTAATAAATAATGACCCCCCTCCTCCATCACAACAAAAAAATCCAATACAACATCCACAACTCTTGATACACCCTTCATTGGAAATTACCATTTTTCCTCCTATCGTGATTAATCTGGATGATGATGATGATGAGGAGATCTCTAAAATAGACAAAGCAGTGCATAATTATTTGAATTCATTATTTTCCTCTTCCATGAGCTTAAATGAAGAATATCCTACACTAAGTAAAGAACCTAGTACTTCTCGTAGTTCAACACTTGCAATTGTCCCTTTATACAATCAACTGCCCTCACAATACACTAAACATGATTAGGAGGCAGATGACTTGTTAGATGCTTGACTTACATTTTCCTTAATTAGACTTTTTACATTTTCATTTTTTTTTTCTATTTTTATGTGATTGCATGTGCATATTGTGTGTTTAATTTTTTGTCTCTCTTTGTGCAAATTATTCTATTTGTACCTTCATTCTTCTATATGTCATACTTTACCTTTTCTTTTTCGCTTTTGTTTTGTGTTTTTCCTTTTGGGGATGACACAAAGTGTAGAGATGACCTATGTCTCTTCCATGTTGACCCAAACAGTCCTTTTACTCTCTTTTTTCACTTTTTCATGTGCTTTTCCTTTTGGGGATGACTCAAAGCATTAAGACCATAATGTATCCTTCATGTTGACCCAAAAGCTTTTCCTTTTTGTTCACCTTTTCATTTTCTTTTTCTTGTGTTTTTCTTTTTGGGGACAATGCAAAGCGTTGAGACTATAATGTCTCTTCCATGTTGAACCAAAATGGATTTCATTTTTCTTTTTTTTTCATTCTCTTTCTATCATTCTTCTAGTTCTATGTATTCAGGGAATGATGACAATTCCAAGCTCTTTACTAGAAACATTGCAGCAACAAATATATATTGACCCCAAATCCATAGATCCCTTGTGTTTGGTGTATTCCTTTTGGGGCTAACCCCTTTTTCTTTTTTTTTCTCTTTCTCTCACATGACACAGGCTGACTTAGAAACATATGACTTGGCATAAGGGTTTTCCATATTGGCTCCCTTATCTTGTTTGTTTTTGTATTTTTCCTTCACTACTTTAAAGTAATTTCTCATAGAACGATGTGTAGCAATTCCTTTAAAGGAGGTGCATACATACACATAGTTCATCTACATTTTTCCTTTTCTTGATTCTTAGTGTAGCCTTGTTACTTTATACAATGTGTTTTGTCATTTTATGGATGACATTGGTTGTAGTGTCCTTCATGAGCATGATCTATCTTAGCATATTACATTCCTCTTGGTGGCTTGATGCGACGTATTGCATCCCCTATGTTGTGGATTTTCTATCCTTTGATTGGTGCTCTCTTGGAAAAAATAGACACAATGTTCCCTAAGTGATAGACCTCACATGAACTAAAAAACACTAATTTTTCATTTTACATTTATATGGCTACCTTGCATAACACAACTTGCATGCCTATGTTGCCACCCTACTTGTTCATGAGTTCTAAGCATATGAAGCTTTGCGTGTCTCATGAAGCTTGAATTGACATTTTCCTTTGTGGTACTTTATTAAAGTTATCAGGAGGTATAACTTTGATATGGTTGAGCAGGAATCCCATTTTGAGGCATGACTTTCCCCATAACCATGTATGTGTTTGTGAGTACATACCAACTGAGCGTATGTGTGCCATTGAAAATGGATCATTTGCTTGACATGGGATTAATTCATGATAAAATGGACTTAATGAGGTATTAATCTAGTTTTATAATACATTTTATGTATCCACACTAGGTCTTGGACCCTTATAAGTTGAATAACATGGTTTTAACATCTTATAAAAGTGTTGTAAGGTGTTGTAAGATACATTCACACTTTCTAAACTTAATTAACCTATTTCTTCCTAATTCAACATTATAAAATGTGTTTAATAACATTATTGCATCAATCTATAAGGTTCTTGAATTAAACTTAATGATGAACTAGTGTTGTAATGTGTCTTGCACATTAACATAGGTTCTTGTGCCTTTCTAGGCTATATGGACCTTATTTTAGTGTTGTAAAGTGTATTTAATCACACTTTCACATTGATTTATGTGTCCCAATCCCTATTTGAAATTTACATCATCATTAATAAGACCATCTTAACCCATATTGTACATCCTGAGGTTCAAATTGATAAAATGCCTAATAAAGTTGCAATTTAAACCTTATTTCCTTATCTCCTAGCTTCTTGGTTATTGTAATGGTCCCTATGGGACCCATTCACCATGCTTGGAAAATTAGTCTCATCTAGGTGGGACATAGTCACCATGTGTGGTGAATGGGTCCTATTTGGCCCCATTTTGACCTTTGAGTGGGAAAAAGTGAAATTTAAAGTTTAAGTTTACTACATGTAAGCTTGTAATGAGGTATAATTGGGATACTAAGGCACAATTGTCTATAAATAAGTGTTTTTTATCCTCATTTTACATCTAAAAACTCATTTTTACATCTCTCATCATTAATTTATCATCTATCTTCTCATCCAAGTCAAGCAAGTTAGGGTTTTTTCATTAGAAGTCATCAAGTTAACTTTCTAAAGCATTCAAGGGTTGAATCTTCATGTATCACTACAAAATTTCAAAATAAATCACCATGGAAAGGTAATAAATTCCATTTGGCATGTTTCATTACTTCATTTCATCATGTTGGTTTAATTACCTAAAAGGGGTTTGAGCATGGCAAACCCCGATGCCCTAACATTCAACATATCTCTATTTTTTCTTGTTTGTATGTATATTTAGGACTCTTGGAGGATTCAAAATAATTTAAGATCAAGTTTCAAAGTCATTCAAGTCAAAATATCAACAAAAAATCATTTTCAGGCCTGAATCTGACAGTTTCTGAAGCAGACACCTATAGAGGACAGAAGTGCAGATCTAGACCTACAAAATCAAGTCTTGACTTTGTAGATTCCTATAGGAGGACTGATTCACCATGCATGGTGAATTAGTCCCACTTGTAGGCCTAAAAACTAATTTTCTCATAATTTAGCTCCTAGTAGTCAGAAACCTATTTTTGGAACTTTTCACCAGAAGCATGACTGATTCGCCATCTGTCATGGATCAGTCCCTGTGTCCATTAAAACTAGCTTTTGGAACCTTCCAAAACCTTCCAACAATAGTAATCTACCTCTAGGTGTGCTCTATTCAGTTTCATCAATTTTTGTTTTCATTTCTTTAGACTTCTAGTTTATATTTGCAATCAACACTATGTTTTCCAGCATCTTACATTAGGTTAGTTTATGTTCATTTATTTAAATTTTTAATCATTCAACGACATCTACACACACTTCACATCAATATCCCATCCATCCTTACATTAATCTTGAGTGAAACATTATGCATTTTGGTCCATCCTTCCCCTTTTAGGTGCAAAACCCTAAAAGAGAGCAATGAAGGATTTGGGTACCAAAAGTCTTTCGTTTCATTTTGGTGAACCTACATTTTTAATTCTTCTCTTTTTTTATTTTGATTCCTTCATCTAGCCTTTCGTTGACCTTGCATTAGGGTTTGCATTAGTTAATTTGCATGCTAGGTTTCAAATTTTGGATTCATAAAAAGTGCATTTAGGTTGCATTTTTGGTATCTAATTTCATGTAAATTTTCTAAAATTTTACATTTTTCATTTAAGTCTACATTTTAGCACTCAAAAACCATCAAATTCAGTAATTTGTTTTATAAAAATCTGAAAAAAGTCCATACTGGGACTTATTCACCACCCATGGCAAATCAGTCCCTTCCAACCCCTGAAACAACATTGTACAAAACTTAGAACTCTACTTCAGCTTCTGTTTGGTACCCTTACCTACCTATATTAGTTAGTTTCATTTCTTTAACATGCATTTCATCCAATTTATCTTAATTTATCTCATTTCAAGCATGGTTTAAATTTCAAGTTTGCATTCTCATATTGTTACATGTTATAATCAGTTAATTGTCATCTAGAAATTGCATTTCATTTCAGCCCTTTGCATTGTATTTTGAGTTAGAATAGATTGTTATTTCAAAATGTTAGTCTCAATTTTTGCAAAATTTACAAAGAAAAAGTTAGTTCATGATCATGTTAATCATTGTTTCAATGCATTCCCTAGTTATGATAGTCTCTTAGCACAAGAGAAGGAACATATTAATGCTTGTCTTGAACCTACACTCCCTCACATCTCTCCCATTTGTGAGAACAAAATACAAATGTAGATAAACATGACTATCCTAATTGTACTTCTCCCAATGCCTCTCCTTTTAGTGACAAAGGTATCTTGGTGAAAGAAGGTACAATCATTGAGCATCATGAAGGTCTTGTTTATCCTTTTCCTCATTCCCCTTGGGAAGATAATCTAACAATACAAGATGAATGCATTTCCACCACTTTACCTAGTTTCCATTCATCTCCCAACACCTCCCCTATTTTTGACAATACTTTCATGAATGATCATGACCAACACATTTGTGAGGAGGCTATGTTGACATTAGATGAACAAATCTTTAAGACCTAGGACAATCCTCTTTATTTTTCTTCCCCTATTTTGGAAGACATTAATGGACAAAGGGAGGTAATCAAATATAATCATGAGAATCTTCTCGCTCCCTTTCCTAATGTTTCCCCCATCCAAGAACTCATAATTAATCAAGTGGCTCAATCATTGAAAAACAAGAATGTGACACTTTTTCTTCTCTTGATGCCCCTCCCACTTGAGATGAAGCTACTTTGCACATTTCAACCTTAGATGAATATATTAAAATCTCTCCTAGTAGGGTAGATAATATGGAACATGAGAATGAGACATTACAAACACTGAATGATTACATAAATTCTTCCCCTAATCTCATCATTATCAATAATCAAACACAATCAACCATTCATAATTCCCTTGGTTGTGATGAAGTTAATTTGGATGAACTAAGCCTTAATTTTCATGAAAATGTGAGTTTTTTTCCTCCTATGAACTCTCCTTCTAGGGAGGATATTATGAACCAAAACAAATATGGCATGCCCTTCACATAAAATGAAGAATCTCACTTGTTATGGGATGTTAGCAATATTCAACCTCACTACAACCTTTAACCACCTTCCAATAAAACTCGTTACATAGTTTAGCCACCTTCACATCCACTTCATCCTTCCAATACACCTCACTACACCCTCCTCCCACCTCAAACTAATGTATCGCAGCAATCAAGTTATAATACCATTGCTCAAACATATAACACTCAAAATAATCCTCACCCACTACAACCAATCCCACCCTCTTTACCTTTACCCAATCCTCTTAGCGCTCCTCGTTACATCCCACACACAATGGAGTATGATATTGTTGAAAAATTATATAATACTCCTACAAAGATTTCCATTTGAGATTTACTTCAGAACTCACCAAATTACAACAACATTCTTCAAATAGCCATAAAAAAAATCACAATTCCTCCTAGTACAAATATGAATGATTTGAAAACTCTCATCCACAAAAAGAATCTTGACATTACCTTCCATCAACATGAGCTCCCTCCTTTGGAGTTACATAAGCAACATGATGACTTTATGATAATTGCTTGATTTAATCACAAAGGTATCAAACACACTCTCATAGATAGTGGTTCTACCCTTAATGTGTGTAGTGTGAGTCTCCTTGATCGATTACATGTTGATAGGTCACAAATAATACCTGAATTTGTCTCAATTCAAGGATTTGATAATACAACAAAGACTCATGTAATCACTTTTCCTATTATGATTTGGGTGGTTACTTTGCAAACTCCTATTCATGACATGCCTTATGATCTTTTGTACAATCTTCTTTTAGGTAGACCATGGATTCATGAGATGAATATAGTACCTTCCACCCTTGATCGTATAATGAAATGTCTATAACAATAACATTTATCAAGTTGAAGCACTTAGATCCTAAGCCTGAAAGTTGCTTGAACCTTGAAAAAGGAGCTACAAGTCCTTTGAAAACATTATTTCCAACATCCTGGAACATAGATCCTCTTGAAATTGAACACAATGATGAGGTATTGCCATCAAAATTATTTGGTGACGATTGAAGATTCTTAGACTTCACGCCATCATTTATGAGTGAATACATAGTCACACAAAATAAATAACAACCAACCATCATGTCAACACAAAATTTAGATAACCTTCAAAAGCATCCAGCTCAATCACTTTAGACAATTCCACAAACTCCACAAAAACCCTTGACGAACACAACACCAAAAAACCACCTAATTCCAAAGCATTGAAACAACTTTATAGAAAAGGGTATGACCTCATGAAAAAACTTGGGTATAGTGGAAAAAAAATTTGTGCTCGAGAACACGGTATCTACAACCCTATAGAGTCAAACACAAAACAAACAACTCATGGCCTTGGTTATTCTCCTTTGACCAAGATCACCAAACTCTCACTCAACATCAAAACTATTACACAAGATTCTTCCAAGACTCTTCCTTATTCAAATAAATAACATTATATGTTTCTCCTTGCCATGCCATAGTTGTAGGATCATAACATACTCACTATTGCATGTTTTGCATCCATTGCAAGGGGAAACATACTGTCATCCACTTTAGGCTCACCATTTTCCCACACTAAGTGGTAGGGAAAGAATTAGACAACCTTATCCCTTGTATGTCACTTGCCGTTATCTCTTTCAACTACTCATTAACTTTTCATGAACATATAAGAGCAAGTTTCAGATGTGAATGACATGTCTTAAGATGGAATCACCTATGACATACAACCTTTTTTTGATTTTAATTTTTCCTTGACATGATGCAGCCTAACTTTGAAACATATGACTTGGCATAAGGCTTTTTAGGTTCCCTCTCATGTCTTTTTTTCTTGTTGCATTTTATTTTCTTCTCTACTTTAAAGTAATTGCTTATAGAATGATGTGTAGCAATTCCTTTAAAGTGGGGGGAATACATTATGATAATTTAGTTGCATTCTTGGTCCTAGTGTAGCCTTGTCATTTATATGATGTGTCTGTCACTTTGTGGATGACATTGGGGGCGATGTACTTCATAATTGTGATCTTTCTAAGCATATTACATTCGTCTTTGTGGCTTGATACTACACACTTCATCCCCTAAGTTGTGAATATACTATTCTTTGATTGGTCCTCTCTTGGAGACAATAGACACAATGTTCCCTAAGTGATTAACCTTGCATGAACTGAATAAGACTCCTTTAAACTTCTTTTACACCATTTTACATTTTGCAAATTTTCCACCTTGCATAACACAACTTCAATGACTATGGTTCCTTTTTATTTTTGTTCATACCATTTTTCCTTATGGTGCCTTGTTAAAGTTACCAATGGGTATAAATTTAATATGGTTGAGTAGAAACCCCACCTAACAGTATGAATTTTCCCCATAGCCACCTTTTTTGTTTGTGAGTGGATACCAACTGGCATATGTATCTTACGTTTTGGGCTTTCTCACCCTGCAGAAAACTAGTTTTGTGGCCCCAAAGTGAGTACATTTGGGCCTTATCACTCAGTGAACCATCATGTGTTCTATCTCCCCAAAGTGATTAAACATTCTCTTTTTCAAATATATAGCCTAGATATGATCCACAACTAGCTTGACAAATGATCAATGCTTGCCCATCCTTTTCACCCGTTCTTCCTTGCCATTGCATGATTTTGTATCTTGGGGGCTTGACATAGGATATTTGATCCTGGGGGCTTTTCCACCTCCTTTGATGTTTTTTGTTATTTCTCATTTGCATCTGTGTATGAGGACCTCTCTTGAATGTCTACTTTAGTGTGAGTTTGAAGCAAGTTCATCCTCTCACTAGAGTGGGGGCTAAATGTGCTATAAAAAAATGGACCCTTTGCTTGACATGGGATTAATTCATGATAAAATTGACTTAATGAGGTCTTAATCTAGTGTTGTGAGACATTTTATTTATCCATGCACTAAGTCTTGGACCCCTATAAGTTGAATAACATGCTTTTAACGACATCTTGTAAAAGTGTTGTAAGGTGTTGTAAGATACTTTCACGCTTTTCTAGACTTAATTAACCTATTTCTTCCTAATTCAACATCATAAAATGTGTTTAATAACATTATTACATTAATCTAGAAGGTTCTTAAATTAAACTTAATGATGAACTTGTGTTGTAATGTGTCTTGCACATTCACATTGGTTCTTATGCCTTTCTATGCTATATGGACCTTATTTTAGTGTTGTAAAGTGTATTTAATCATAATTTCACATTGATTTATGTGTACCAAGCCCTATTTGACATTTACATAATCATTAATAAGACCATCTATATTGTGCGTCCTAAGGTTCAAATTGATCAAATACTTGACAACGTTGCAATTTAAACCTTATTTCCTTATCGCCTAGCTTCTTAATTGTTCGAATAGCCCCTATGGGACCCATTCACCATGTATGGAGAATCAGTCCCATCCAAGTGGGACCCACTCACCATGTGTGGAAAATGAGTCCTATCTGGCCCCATTTTCACCTTTGAGCAGGAAAAAGTGAAATTTAAAGTTTAATTTTTTTACATGTTGGCCTGTGATGAGGTATAATCAACATACTAAGGCACAATTATCTATAAATAATTGTTTCTACCCTCATTTTACATCTAACAACTCATTTTTTACATCTCTCATCATTAATTCATCATCTATCTTCTCATCCAAGTCAAGCAAGTTAGGGTTTCTTCATTAGAAGTCATCAAGTTAGCTTTCAAAAGAATTCAAGGGTTGAATCTTCATGTATTGCTGCATACTTTCAAGATAAATCACCATGTAAAGGTAATCAATTCCATTTGGCATGTTTCATTACTTTATTTCATCATTTTGGTTTAATTACCTAAAAGGTGTTTGACCAAGGCAAACCCCCATGCCCTAACATTCAACATATCTCTTATTTGTCTTGTTTGTATGTAGATTTGGGACACTTTAAAGATTAGAAATAATTGAATATCAATTTGAAAATTCATTCAATTCATCTCTTCATCATTCAAGTCAAAATATCAACAAAAGGTCATTTTTAGGCCTAAATCTGACATTTTTAGAAGCAGACACTTGTAGAGGACTAAAGTGCAAATCTAGACCTACATAATCAAGTCCTAACTTTGTAGATTCTTGTTGGAGGACTAATTCACCATGCATGGTGAATTAATCCCACTTGTAGGCCTAAAAATTGTTTTTTCTCAAAATTTAGCTCCTAGCAGTCAAAAACTTGTTTCTGGAACTTTTCACTAGAAGCAGGAATGATTCACCATCTATGGTGAATTAGTCCCAATGGTCATTAATAATGACTTCTGGAACCTTCTAGAACCTTCTAGCTATAGTAATCTACCTCTAGGTGCACTTTGTTCAGTTTCATCAATTTTTATTTTCATTTGTTTAGATTTCTAGTTCATATTTGCAATCAACACTATGTTTTCCATCATCTTCATTAGGTTATTTTACATTCATTTATTTTCATTTTTAAGAATTCAAAAACATCTATACAAAATTCACATCAATATACCATCCATCCTTACATTAATCTTGAGTGAAACATTGTGCATTTTGGTCCATCCTTCCCCTTTTAGGTGTAAGACCCTAAAAGAGAGAAATGAAGGATTTGGGTACCAAAAATCCTTCATTTTAGTATGTTTCTTACCTTTTGGGCCTTCTCACCTAGTATAAATCCATGAGTTCCATCACCCTAGAGTGATTATACATTTTCTTTTTTGGACAAATAGCCTAGATCTAATCCACAACCAGCTAGAAAAATGATCGAAGTTTGATTTGACTTTTCCTTTTTCTCTTCATTTTCTTTTTCTCTTTCATATGTGTGTTCCTTTCTTCTTATGTTTGGTTTGACATGGGATCTTCATCCTAGGGTCTTGATCATCCCTCTTGATCGTTATTATCTCATCTTGCTAGCATAAGTGCAATTGGATCCCTCTTGACATGCATGGCTACTTTAGTGTGAGTTTGAAGAAATTCCATCTTCTCACTAAATTTAGGGCTAAATGTAGCATAGAAAAATGGATCTTTAGACATTTTCATTGTCATTTAGGTCTTTTTCCTGTGATGCTTGACCTATTTTGCTTAGATTTAATGTTGTAATGTGACTTATACATTCACATTAGGTCTTGAATATTTAAATTATTAATACTTTATGATGCCTTGTAAAGGTGTTGTGAAGTGTTGTAACACATTTCTACACTTTTATAGACTCTTCTTATTATAATTCATCTAAATATTCCCCTTTTATCCCTTACCAAGTCTTATTCTAAACTATTGTAAAGTCTTGTAACAAACTTTCATGCTTTTCTAGGCTTGTCACAACTAATTACACCTTTTTTTTATTTGGCCCCTTTATGCATTTACAAGCCTTAATCAAGTGTAATTTTTAATTTAAAACTGACAAATATCATTAAATGCAACTTAACCCCTGACACCCACTTGCATGCCTTGAGAGGGACCTATTCACCAATGGGTGGTGAATGAGTCCCTCTTGGTACAAAATTCAAAATAATTTCAATTTTCTTTCTATGTTTTATTCATTAAGACCTAAGATCGGCCTATGATGTTTTATTTCAAGAAATGAGGGCATAACTATATATAAATACCTGCTTTTCTAGCCATTTTAACCCCTCTTCACCCATTCAATCATCTCACTCATTCTTGCATTCAAGCTTTCACTTAAGCATCATAGAATTATTCCATCAAGTATCTTGGAGCAGCCATTGACATATCTTTAGACTTCAACAAGGGTTTGGTGAGTTCATGATACTTGCATGTTATTTTTTCATCATTCCTTTCTTATTTCATTTCATTTCTTTATCAAGGGTTTGATTACCAAAGTGGAGTTTGACTAAGGAAAACCCCTATACTCTAACCCTTAACCATTTTCCTCCTTTTTTCATGTGTATTTCCAAGTCTTGTAGGTAGATTTGTCAAATAGATAGATGTTGAAAAGTGTTTAACAACTCATCAAAGCTATTCAAGTCAACAAAGAACTAATTCGAGCTTGGAGACATCATTCAACCCAATATCTATAGATTTGAACCTATCCACATGACAAGAAGACAAGTACATATTTGGAACCACATAATTGACTTCAAAATTTGTAGATTTCTATAGGTGGAATAATTCTCCATCTATGGTGAATCAGTTCCATTGCCTGACTAGAAAAAATGATTTATAAGGTTTTTAGTTCTCGACACCCCGAAACTTGTTTTAGCAGAATTTACTTGAAGCAAGACTAATTTTCTAGTTGTGGTGAATGAGTCCCAATCTTCACCAATAGTAATTTCTAAGACATTTCAAAACCTTCCACCATCAGCATTCTATCTCTAGGTGTACTTCATTCAGTTTCATTAAGTTTCATTTTCATTTGTTTATGTTTCTAGTTCATTTATGCATATCACACTTTGTTTTCAAACACTTCATATTTCTTAGGTTTTACATGAATAATCAATCCATTTTATAAGTTTGTTTCATTTAGATCATTGCATTTAGGCATATTTTCATTGTACTTGCAGTAGTTTTAGTGAACCACCTAGATTTTGGGGGTCTATCTCTCTCCTTTAGGTGAAAAAACCCTAATTGACCAAGAGAGTCATAACACCTATACCATAAAAATCTACGGTTCATTATGAACTATGGCATATATGAATATATTCTATCATGCAATTTTCTCAAATTATGAGTGATGATGTGGTTTAAGTTGGGTAATCAAGGGTTATATCAAATTTTCAATCATATTTGTTGTTCTGAACTAGTTTACTCATTTTCCTTTTGTCCAAGGGATAGATTAAATTATTGCCATGAATTAATGGTTATGTTATCATTTGCTATGGATTATTAAGTTTTTTTTTTATAATAGGCTCACTTAGGTCTGATTATCATAAATGATAATCTAGTAGAAGATCATCATAATATGTTTGATTTCATCATCATAAAATGCATTACATGACTCTATATCATAGGAAGGCACTGGTCTTGCATGATTTTCCTCCAACATCCTTTGAAACAAGCTTATATTCAAAGCATTTTCCCTTCATTCCTAGTTTATATTTTCTTTCATGTTTCCTTCTTAAAACTTAAACTTAAATGGTCTAACTAACCCTACAAGTGTTTTTCATCTATATGAAGCTTATCTACTTTACATATAGGGATACCCACCTACATCTTGTAGAGCTTGAAGTGTAGGGGAGAAAAGTGTTAAATCCATCTCCCATTTGTTGGCCCCCAATATTGATTTCCTTTTGTATAAGGTTTGGCTATATTTTAGAGGGTTTTCAAGGTTCAATGAGAAAAAACATCAACACTTCCTATGCTACTATGAGTAGTGATGATTATTCTACCTTGGTTTATAACTTTAGATCATAGATGGGGTGATTGAGAGTCCTAACAATCCTCATTTTTAGTTCTATTGTTGGCCTTTTAGATATATAGATAGGATTGTTGGAAAATTGACTAATCAACTCAATGTTTCCATTTCTATAGAAAAATACAGACCCCACAACTCAAGGACTATAGGGTCTAGAGCCAATATACTAGTGAGAGAGTGGTCATGAATCAACCCTACAACTTTATAAGGTGCCTACTATTTTAAAGGAAATGTTGATTATCTAGTAAGACTTAGGGTAAGGCCCCCCTCCCCTACCTTTTATTTAGGATAAGGCCCCCATCCCATACCCTAATGTTTTCTCTTGTAGTGATGTTTCCCATTAATTGTCAATGTTACCTTGGTGAGATATCATAAAAAAATTCAATTTTCTCATGGGTAGGTGGCTAGAGATCTAAGTTGTAGAAGTCTCACAATCTCCAAAATTGATAACCTATCTGCAACAATACAAATTCTTCCAATCATTACTTTCCTATTGAATATCCATCCAACCAACAACACTGAAAAAACCAAAAACCCAAAACATCATATTCACACTAACACCTCAATTTGTTGATGAAAATAACTATAAAATTATTTAACCTGCTATTCTTTTACCTCAATCTTTAGAAGAAACACTACAGTTGAGGAATAACCAGAAAGATAGATCACCAACAACCAAGCCAAGAATATTGATCCATGTCCCCATCTTTGGGTTCCTTTCCGCTCACTCAAGATCGATCATGTATGAATAAATGCTTCTCTAGACTTTTATGAAGATATCATATACTCAAATTTGAATTCAGTTATTCAACTAAAATGATAATTTTAAAGGACCATTTTAACTCCATGAAATTCTTTGGGAATAATTTATAAATTTATAAATTTTTCTAAGAGGCTCCACACTATTATTAATAAAAATAAATTTTGGTATAAATTTTATGCAATGCTATTGAATGTTTTCAATGAATTAACTATTATAGCTCTTACAAAATCTTTAAGGCTTAATTATTTTGGAATCTCTTTTTGGGTTTCCCTTTGGGATGTTACATCCTTGTAGTCTTGATCTTTTTCTATTTAAATGTAAAATAAAAATCAAGCATTTTATACTTTTGATGCTCTCTTACATTTTCTTTGGTGGACGACTATACTAAAATATTCATAATTTGGTGTTGTATTCATGTATAAGAATGCATGAATTTATATTCATTTTAGGACAATAGGGAATACTCCTTAGAAAATATAAAATTACAAGAGAAGTCAATTATATATGATGATATAGTCATCTTAGAACATGTAATTTACAAGGTGTTCAATCTAGAATTAAAGGGAACACTTAAAAATTGATGTCTATGAAAGTATTTTCAAATATTGGTAGCTAGAGAATAAGTGCCTAAAATGTGAGAGGAATTAGCATCTACTATTTATTTCATAAATAGTTAGCACAAAATGTAGAGATGATCAAACATTGAGTTTGTAAGTATAAAATATATTTTTTAGTTGTGGACTAGATTTGGGACAGTGAGGTCAACCCAATGTAAATCGTAGATGAATATTTCGGTTCTATTGTACATACATATTTGTAACCTAAGATCTTTTTGTATTTTAAGACACATTGAACTAATTATCTTCATTCATTGTTACTCATTATTTAGTGACTAAATTAAAAAATATATGTTTATTTATTACTATATATAGTATGATTGTACTTTCTATTTGATATTGGTTAGTCTTATCAACACAAACCAAACAACTTATTTAATTTAGGTTGATTTGCACTCAATTACTTTGTGTAATTAATTAATCTAATTTAATCTTAAAAGAAAAATGCATTCCCATTCCAAATCTTAAAAAAATAAAATTATTAACATCTTTTAGTAAATATATATTAATATACCTGTTAACAAAGAAATAGTTTACTAGAATGCATATAATAGGTTTATTCAAGAGTAGGATAATCCTATTGAACTGTTATTTAAGATAATATTGCAATTCAATTAAAAGAAGAAAAAAAATGAATATAAACTAAAATGAAATGTAATACATAAATTTTTAAATAATCATATATTTTCAATAACCACATAGAATCATCATATTACTTTATTTTATATACATCTACATAATCTGATTTATCAAAAAATATTTAAACAACAATAAAAACACACACAAATCCATACTTATTTTAACATCAATTTACTAATACTTACTTATCACAATCTATAACATATATCGATATTAATATTAATGCTCCGTGAAATATCCACCGCTCATGACTTCGTAATATTTGTTGTTGTCGTAGTAATCACCGAGGGACACTTGTAATCATCAACATATTACAAATCAGCAAGTAGTCGAGAATAACAACATATAAAACAACCTATTAATCTTATTTAATAACATTTTGTTTCCATAGTCCATTATCATTAATAATCAAGATTTCTGGATAAAACTGTGTGCAATTTTTTCCATCAACGTTTCGGATCATACTCCATGATCCATCATCAGGATGATTAGCAGATAGAGAGAGACATGAAGAATAGATAGCAGACTTGGATAGAAATAGAGGAGAGGGTGGTGAGGGAAGGTTGTAAGGCACGAGAACCAAAAAGATGAGAAAGTCAAGGGGAGGAGAGAAATGATTGGAGAAATTGCAAAGAAGAAAATTAATGAGAGAACCTAAAAAACACAAAACTAATTCAGCAAAAGGACATGAGAACCTTTACATTAAAGAAAAGATCCCAAAACCAACTAAAGAAATTCATAAATGAGAGGGAAAAATTCAAAAGAGAACACTAGGGTAAAAATAGAAATCAAAGTGAACAATTGAAAGGAGAAAGAAAGAGACAAAGGTAAAAATATAAATTGAGAAAAAACATGATAATCAAAATCAATAAGAGAAAGATACAAGATTAAGAGAGAATTAATAGGAGACACAAAAGTAAAAATTACTAAGTGAAAAAAACCAATTTAAGAGACGTTTGTCTAATCTTAAAATATCTCAAATCTTAAATTAAACCATAAATTAAACCATAAATTAAACCATAGAAAAGATTAAGAGAAACTTAATATGTAAAATTAATGTACTAATATTCAAGAGCAGAGGAGAATGAATATTATTATTGCCTTCTTCTTCTTCAGAAGCAAACGCAAAAGAGACCATGAGCAAAGAAATCAAAAGAAACACATATATTATGCCCTTCGCCATGTAAGCAACTGCAAATGTATTCTGAGAGTAAAGGATTACCTGCTTATATACCTCCCCCACCAACTACTCTCCTTCGTGTGCTCCGCGTAATTTCCTTTATTTATAGTTTCTATACAACCTTTATTGCCACCACAAATCCGATTTAAAGATTCTTTTGGAGTAGTTAAATAAACGGCGATACCAAATAATATGAAATGATTTTAAACGTTAACATCGAAATGCCCTGGTGAACTCTATCATGAGTGGCGGTAAATTCATCTTTATTCTAATATTTTAAATGATTTATATATATATATATATATATATATATATATATATATATATATTCTTAAAAGATCTTAAAATATTGAATAATTAACATTAAGAATGGTTCATGCTGGTCAAATTTACAACATTGAAGATATTAACATTTTGAAAGCCACTTTTAAAGGCAGCGGCTATCCAGCCCCAGGAATGCACCGGGGCATGGATGTGCCGCTGCATGCCCATCCATGCATTTCGTACAGCGGTCGAAGAGTTTAACTATCTCGTACAAGGGAAATGAAATTTGAATACCACGGTCTCGTCAATACCCTGCCTGCCAGTGTCGTGGTACATAAAAAAGATTGCCGACAATAGGTACAAGTGGTTTTAATAAAGTTACAAAAAGTAAGTTTTGATTTACAAGTCATTTTAAGTTTAATTTTAATAAAAAAATTGTTTAAATTGTTTGTGTTTACTTTTTTATTGTAATTAAACATTTATATTTCAAAAAAATATGTTTAATCATTTTTTAAAATAATTTAAATTTTTAATAAATTTTATTTGAATTGTATTTGTATTTTAAGTATTTTTCAGTTTTTTAAATTATTTTTTATATTTCATATTTTTTTTAAATGATTTTATTTTTTTAATACTTTTTATTTGAATTGTATTTATATTTATAGTTAGTGTTATTTTAAAAAATGTTAATATTATTTTATTGTAAATTTATAATCTTTTTTAAATAATTTTTATGATTGTCAATTTAAATTGTATTTAATGTTTATCTTTTTATATAATTTATTTATATGTTTACTAAAATATTACATTGCTATAATATGTTTAATAATTTTTTAAGAATAAGTTAAATTTAATCCTCATAATTTTGATTAATTTAATGTTTAGGGATTATTCTCTTATTTAAATTGTTTATATATTTACTGTAAAAGATATTTCTACTCTTAATAATTTTAAAAGTGACATAAAATTGACTCATATAAACGTTTTAATTTACTTTTAAGTGCTTACACTTTTCTTTCAATTATTATTTTATTTGTAATTTTATTAAGAGCTTGTGTCTTTATTTAAACTAACATACATATATTAATTAATAATATATATAAAATATGCAGAGAGTTATCACAAATTATTTCTTTTTATTTTTTTTTATGTTAGAATGCTATTTTAATTAGTAAATGTATAGATATATGTTATAAAATAATTCCTTATTTCAATTATTTTCAAATTTAGAACCCAAAACCTAATTGAACCCTAAAGCTTCACTTTAATTCTAATCACAAGTTCTATCTTAGAATCCTAACTCTAACCCTTACCCTAGTTGAGTTGTAATCCCAACCTTAATTTAATTCTAACTCTAAGATTTATCTAAGAATCGTAACCCTTTGGGGTTTTAGGACTTAGAGTTGTTAGATGAAATTACTATTTCATCTAAATAATAATAACTTATAAATTTATTAACTCAAAAATTTGTAAATAATATGATGTTAATTTTATTTTCAATAAATAAATTTAAATGAATTTTATTAATATATAAAATAAAGTTATTATTTTAATTCTACTAATACTAAAAGATTTCATTATGTTAATTTTATTTGTATTAGATATATGTTTCATTTAAAAAATTAAACAAAATTTTATTTATGTAAAATATGATGTGTGTGGCATGTTTACCTATGTGTAATTTATTGTTTATCTATGTGTAGTTTAATATTTGTGCATCAGAGTGACCATTTAGGAAGTAGGTGTTGGGAGTGACTAAGTGAAAGTGGTATTTTTTTTATTGGTAATATTGATAGAACAAGAAGATATTCTAAAGATCTTTCTTGAAGCTACTTGTCAATTGGAATTATCTTCCACTATTGTTAAAAAAAAATCAAAGTGACTAAATCAAAGTGATTTTTGGGTGTTTTACGGTTCTTAGATAAAGCTTGGGGTTAAAATTAAATTAAGGTTAGGGTTACGGTTCTTAGATAAAGCTTCGGGTTAGAATAAGGGTTCCAATTAGGGTTAGGCTTATGGTGTTCAAATATAGGGTTAAGGTTATAATTATGATTAGTGTTTGAAATAGTGTTACAGTTAGGGTTAGATTTCAATTAGGATTGGGGTTAGGTTGTTCAATTAAGGTTAGGAGTATAATTATGATGAGTGTTAAAATTAGTATTATAGTTAGGATTGAACTTTTAATTAGGATTAGGGTTAGGGTTTACTTAGGTTTAGGGTTAGAGTTATGGTTCTAGGACAAACCTTCAGGTTAGAATTAAATTAAGGTTAGGGTTATCTCAGATAAAGTTTGGGGTTAGAATAAGGGTTCTAATTAGGGTTAGGATTCAATTAGTTTACACTTCAATTAGGATTCTAAGACTTAGGTTTCATTAGCGTTCAAGTTAAAATAGTCTTGAATTTCGATTAGGCTTAGGGATTATGTTCTAAGGTAAAGCTCAAGGTTAGTGTTTATGTTCAATTAGTGTTAGAATTAAGGTTGTATTTCAATTAAAGTTAGTGTTAGGTTAGGGTTAGCAATTATGGTTTATGATTAAGGTTTGGTTGCAGTTAGGGTTAGAGTTAGGGAATTGGAGCTTAGTTAGTGTTAGGGTTATCTTGGGTTAAATTAGTGATGATTAGGGTTTAATTATTGTTAAGATTTAATTAAGATTAGGTTTAGGGTACAACTGGTATATGTGATAAAGTTTTGGGTTAGGGTTATGGTTGGGGTTGGAGTCAAGGTTAGGGCTACAATTCAACTAGAGTTAGGGTTATAATTACAATTAACGTTATGATTAAAATTTAATTAGGATTTAACTAGGGTTATGGTTAGGGGTTATATTCAATTAGGGGAATTGAATAACTAGGGTTAGGGTTATAGTTAGGTTAGGGTTAGGGTTTAATTAGAATTACTCTTAGGGTTTTATTAGGATTACAATTAGAGTTGGTATTGTAATTAGTAGTATGGTTTGTGTTAGAATGAATATTATGAATAGGGTTAAAATTATGGTTAGGGTTAGAATTATAATTAGGATTGAATTCAATTACTATTAGGGATAGGGTTAGGTTTAAGGTTAGGATTACAACTCAACTAGGGTAAGGGTTAGAGTTAGGATTCTAAGATAGAATTTGTGATTAGAATTAAGGTGAAGCTTTTGGGTTCAATTAGGTTTTGGGTTCTAAATTTGAAAATAATTGAAATAAGGAATTATTTTATAACATATATCTATACATTTACTAATTTAAATAGCATTCTAACATAAAAAAATAAAAAGAAATAATGTGATAACTCTC
The DNA here is from genome assembly GCA_007258455.2 of Sequoia sempervirens. Classification (NCBI taxonomy): domain Eukaryota; kingdom Viridiplantae; phylum Streptophyta; class Pinopsida; order Cupressales; family Cupressaceae; genus Sequoia; species Sequoia sempervirens. The sequence goes on along the minus strand of VDFB02353493.1, from coordinate 312,553,695 downwards.
TACGTATTTTATATATATTATTAATTAATATAAGTATGCTAGTTTAAATAAAGACACAAGCTCTTAATAAAATTAGAGATAAAATAATAATTGAAAGAAAAGTGTAAGCACTTAAAAGTAAATTAAAATGTTTCTATGAGTCAATTTTATGTCACTTTTAAAATTTATTAAGAGTAGAAATATTTTTTTAGAATAAGTATATAATGCTAACTGTAAATACAAATACAATTCAAATAAAAAGTATTGAAACAATTAAATCATTTTTAAAAAAATATTAAAAATAAAAAATAATTTAAAAAACTAAAAAATATTGAAAATACAAATACCATTCAAATTAAATTTATTAATTTTTTTTTTTAAGTGATTAAATATATATTTTTTTAAATACAAATGTTTAATTACAATAAAAAATGTAAGGATGAACAATTTAAACAATTTTTTTATTAAAATTAAACTTAAAATGACTTGTAAATCAAAACTTACTTTTCGTAACTTTAGTAAAACCACTTGTACCTATTGTGGGAAAAAAAATTATGTACAACACTGGCAGGCAAGGATTGACGAGATAGTAGTATTCAAATTTCATTTTTGTTGTACGAGACAGTTAAATTCTTTGCCTACTGTATGAAATGCATGGATGGGCATGCAACGGCACATCCATGCCTCGATGCATTCCTGGGGCTGGATAGCTGCTACCACTTTTAAATGGAGCGAACGAGCGGGAAAGGGAGCGGGTGAGGATTTTTGAATTCCTCTCATGATACAGAGGGTGATGGCTCAAATTCAGATGATGAAGACGATGTCTATTTTTTTTGGTGGTTTGGCAATGGCGGCTGGATGTGGGGGGGTTGTGTTTTTGGCAAACACATTTCCCTATGGAGGAACTTGCTGCTTTGGAAGTTTGTTTTGTGTTTGTTTGGTCTCCTGCATTGGGGTCGTTGCAGTCTATTGTTCTAAGAAGGCTTGAGGTGCTTGGCTTCACCATGGGCTGTCTTGAGTGTTGCTTTTTGTTGGAGATCTCTCTCCTCTTTGTTCCTCCTCGTTATTGGTCTTTCTGGTGGATAAGTTGTTTAGCTTACCTTGGGATTGCCCTCTCGTTGGCTTTTAATGGGGCAAATGTTGGTGGGGTGCTGTTCATATGTGTGGTGTTGGTCATTGGTTCTCGACCTATTGTTGCTATGTTGTGTTTGCCTCTGCAAGTGCACTTGGGGGGCTTCTTTCTTTGGTCGGTCTTTTCCCTTAGAGACGGTGGTTTCTATCATGGATTTTTTCTTGGCAAGTTGCTTATGTGGAGGCTATGGCTTTTGTGTGTGGAGGGGCATTCTTGGCCCAAGGCTTACTAAGTGGTGATGTTGAGTGGGTTGCTAGTAGGGGTTGTCAACCTATCCTTTTCCTCAGTGTTGGTTTGGTGATTCCTTTCTTTTGGGGTCTCTCTATTTGCTGGTGGAAGCTGTTTTTGATGTTTTATTGGGCTTCTTTGCCTAAAGTTAGAGTTGCATTAGATAATGTCAGATCTGTTGTTGATGCTCCTTGGTGGAGTTGGTTTTTACATTTGGGTTGCTACAAGTTGCGGGCCTCCTTTTGCAATGGTGTTCAGTGAGTACTTTCCTAAATGCTTTGTTGTTCCTTTGGTGGTTGTGGAGAGCCTGCTCTATTTTGTGGTGGGGGGTTTTGTGCTTATGCATGGCTTCCAGGTTGATGGAAATGGTTATGGAGGTGCTAATGCTTGGTAGTGGGAGGGAAATCTGTCTGCTAGTTTGTTAGGTATCCCTTAAGATGGATGATGCTTTAGCTATATGGTGTTTTGGGTTGGTTACATTGTGGGCTGGGAAGCTATTTTTTTCCTTTTCTTTCTTCCACCTGGATGCCTTAGGAGGAGCTATGGGCCTGTACTACTGATGTTCCTGCTTGCTACCTATTTCTACAATTGTGGTGTTCTATTGAGGTGAGTATGGCTCCTATTGAGGTGGAGATGGTGATTGTAGGTTTGGTGGGAAATGCTTCTCTCCTTCGCTGGTTCCTATTGAGGTGGAATGTGCTTGCTCGGGAAGGAGGTTTTGTTGGTAGTCTTGGTCCCCACTACTTCCTCTCCTTTAGAGGGGATCCCCAACCTATTGAGGTGATCTTGGGGTTGGTGTTGGGTTGGTTGGTGCTTCTGGAAGAACATTTTTTGTTGCAAGTGGTGATTCTTACCCCTTTGTGGTTAAGAATATGTTAGGCTTAGGTTTGTCTATTTTGAGTGAAAGGTCTACTACAGGTCAGTTGTTGCAGATGGTTTGTGGTCTTTTGAGTGGAAGGTTTGTTACTTTCTTGCTACTGCAAGGCATTAGTTCTATGTGTTCAGATGCTCCTATTTTTCGTGCCAAGAATGGGTTGTAAGTCTATTGTTGGCTTGGATTGCTCTTAGTCCTTAGTGTCCTATCACTCTTGGTCATCTATGACTAGGTGTTGATTTTTATTCTATTGTGTTTCTACTGTGTTATTATGTTGATTATGCCCGGTAGGGCCTTGTACTAAATGGACAACACCTTTTTTTGTTGCTTTTAATTTCAAAAACATTAAGAATGGTCCATAAGTTATACTTTTTATTTAATAAAGTTTGATTTAATTAGTATAAGAAGTAATATAATTTAACCAATGTAATTTAGAGTTTTGGTAGATTATTTATTAGAATTTGGAAATCTTGAACTACGAACTTCACAATTTTGAAATAAAAATATAATTTCAAGTGTGTTATTACCACATTCAAATATTGTTTCACATTAAGATGAATAATGAATTGAAATTTTACCTTTTTAATAGATTTTTTTTTATTTGTAACTTTTAAAGTTTGGTTTTACCTAAAACTTTTAATATAAAATTACAAATTTAGGTTAATCAATTTTAGTCTTCGTTAATTTTATTTTTAATATTTTATTTGAACTACATTTCAATTTTTTAAATCTAATTTATATACAAATTTATAATAATTTTTTAATTGTCAATATTTAGTTTATCTTTCAATTTAAAGTAACACTTTTTGTAATATATTAATTATAGTTTTAATTACGAATTTTTAAATACTTCAAATCTACTAAATTAAAAGAATTTTTTTCCCTTTTTTTAATTGTTTATTAACCTAATAGGTTTATTGTTTATTATTATTTTTTTACAATTATTAATATTTGAATTTTGAGATATTTTGACTTTACAAATTTAGTTTATTGTATTTTATTTTTTAATTTTGATTTAAGTTTGAAATTTATTTTTTTATTTGTCTTTTTATGAAATTACAATTAATAGTTATAAGTAATTAAAATTAAATTAACTTATAATTATTTTTCTTATTAAAATTTTAACTATTATAAAATAATTATATTTTGAATTTTAGTTTTAATTTATATGATGAAATAAATTTCAAACTTAAAATTTAAAGTAAAGTTAGCAAGAGAGGCTAACTTTTGATTATTCATTTCATTCTAGCAATCCAAAGATAAGAGGTGTTCTCAAGGAGTTATGTTTAGGGTAGCATGTCATTTGATTAATGATATAATAATTCTTTTTAGGACTTGTTCAATGCTCCTATTCACAATTAGGAGGAAAATAGATAGATAGAGAGAGATGAAAGAGAAAGGAAGAGAGAAGGGAGAGGGAGATAGAGAAGATATAGATGCAAAGGGAGAAACAAGAGAAATAAAGGAAGATAGAGAAAGAGGGGGGGAAATGAGGTGAACAAGGAGAAAGTGAGACAAATAAAAAAAGACAAAGATATAGCGAATGTTAGAGAGAAACAACGATAAAAATAGATGGATAGAGAGAGGGAGAGGGAGATACAAAAATAGAGAAGAGAAAAAAAGATAGGGATAGAAAAAAAGAAATAGTAAGAGAGACAAGAAAGGGAAAGGAGTAAAAGAGAGAAGATAAGTGACATATATAGATATAACAAGATAGAAAGATAAAGAGAAATTTGAGACAAATATACATATAGAGGTAGAGACATCAAGAGATAAGGAGAGAGGAGGAGATAAATAGGGATCTAGAAAAATAGATTAAGGGAGAGAGTATCTCTCTCATACCTCATCTATCTTTCCTAAGTTATTTTATCCCTCTCTCCCTATCACTCCCTCTTTCTATATCTCTCTAGTCATCTCTCTATTTCTCTTCCTCCCACTTTATCTATTTATGCAAATCTATCTCCCCCTCTATCTCTCTATATCTCCCTCACTCACACACACGCTCCTTGTTTCTCTCTCCCTATTTATATCTCTATATCTATCTTTGTATCTTTCCCCCTCTCTATCTCTCTCCCTCTCTATATACATCTCTTTCAGGCTATACCTCTCTATCTACATCTAATTTTATCTACCACTCTCTCTTATTCACTCAATATTTTTTTCTCTATATCTATATTCTCTATTTCTCTCTATCTACCTTGTGCTCCTTCTATCTGTATCTCTTTCCATCCATATCTCCCTACCTCTATCTCCCTATCCATTCCTATCTCTCTATATCTCCCTCTATCTATATCATTCACACTCTCCCTTCATTTCTATTGAGTTATCTCTCCCTCTCTCCTATATCTCTCTTAATCACTTCATCTCTCCATGTCTCCTTTATATATTTATATTTTTCTCTCCCTCTCTCAATCTCCCTCTCACTCCTTTCATTTCTTTCTATCCATATCTTTCTCTACCTCTATCTTCCTATATCTTTATCTCTCTCCCTATAGATCTCTATCACTTTCCCTATTCATTTATATCTATCTATATCACCCTCTATCTTTATCTCTCCCTCTCCCTCTACCTCTGTATAGATATACCCATATCTCCCTCCCTCCCCCCTCTTCTCTTTATTTCTCTCTCTGTAATTATCTCTCTACCTCTCTCTCTCCTCTTCTCTTTCTCCCCCTCTCTACCTATCTCTCTACCTCTATCTCCCCTCTACCTATATCTCTCCCTTTCTCTCCCTCCATCTCTCTATCTCCCCCTCTCTCTATATATCCCCATCTATTTCTTCATCCCTCCCTCCCTATCCCCCTATCTATATCCCTCTTTCTCTCCCTCTCTCTATTGATCCCTCTGTGTCCCTCTTTCTCTCCATCTCCCTCTTCCTAGACATCTATATATATTGCTTTGTCTCACTATATATATCTATCCATATTTCTTCTTTCATCTCTCCCTCTATCTCTATCTCATTATCTCTCTATCTCTCTCTACCCCTATAACTCTCCCTCTGTATACCTCTCTATATATCACTTCCTATCTCCATCTTTATCTTTGTATGTCTCCCTCTCTCATTCTCTCCCTCTCTCTCCATCTCTATATTTTTATCTCTTCCATCTATGTCATGCCTCTCTCCTCTCTCTCTCTCTTTATATCTCCCTCTCCTTCTCTCTATATCCCCTTCCTCCAACTCCATCTCCATCTATATCTTCCTCTTTATCTATATCTCCTTACCCCTATCTCTCCCTCTCTCGCAATTGCAAAAAAAACATGAGCCCAATGGTAATGGAGCTTGATTATATTCCTAATTCAAGGGTTTTGTTTCATTTGTGTTTGGATCCTTGTAATGGATGAATAGTTGACTTTAAACTACCGCTTCTCTTTTGAGTTCTTTTTTGCATGAATAAAATCATTTTATAAATGGCCTACCAATTGATCTCATGTACCACATAAATATATGGAAAATATACACTAATTTTTTTTGTATTTCATCTTCTATATTGCTTCAGCATATCCATTGCACACCAGGGAGTGATTTCTAGTAAATATATATTTTCAAATAAGAATATTAATAATAATAGATCAATAAATTGGGAATTGACTTTTTATCTTTTGAATAGGTTTCATTTAATTTTCACTTATTAAGTTAGGTGTTACTTATAAATTTTAATATATAGTTATAATTTTAGTCTTAACAATTTTAATTATATAGTTTATTTTTATTTTTAGTATTTTATTTAAAATACAATTTTAGTTTTTGAATTTCAATATATCTAATAAAATTTAATAATATTTTTTTATTTGTTAATATTATTTGTAATATATAAATTATATTTTTAGGAACAGAAAAAATAGTTTTACTATTGTATTTAATCATTTATTAACTTAATAAGTTTATTACTTTCATTAATTTTTAAAAATTGTTATGTTTATTAATATTTAAATTTTGATATATTTTGACTTTCCATTTATTTTATTTTTTAATTTAGATTTAAGAATGAAATTTATTTTTATTATTTGTCTTTTTATGAAATTGCAAATAATAATTAAAAATTATTAGAAATATTTTAATATATAATGAATTATCTTTTAAAAATTTATTTATTATAGAATAATTCTATTTTGGATTTTTTTTATAATTTATATAATAAATTGAATTTCAAACTTAAAATATAAATTAAAATTTATAGAGTGGGAGAGAGAAGGTAACTTTTTATTAGTCATTCCATGCTAATAATCGAAGGATAACATGTGCCTATGAATTTATGCTCAAGGTAGTGAGTCATTTGATTAAGGATATGATAATTTTCATTTAAAACCCCTTTAGTGTACCCATTGCATTATTATGTGGAAAATAGATAGAGATAGAAAGAGAGAAATAGAGAAATAGAGAGGAAGACAAAGAGATACAAGAGATAAAAAGAGAGATATAGCTACAAAAATAAAGGTATAGCTATAAAGGAATAAATATGGAGAGAAAAAGAAATAGAGATATGAAGAGAGATAAATAAAGAGGTAGAGGAAAAGATATAAGAGGGGAGACATAGATAGATATAGTCACATAAAGAGAGAGATAAAGAGATAAAGAGAAATAGTAGAAAAATATAAATATTAGAGAGGTGGAGAGATCAAGAGATAAATAGGGGTAGGAATAAAAGTATGAAGATAAATATAGGGATAGGAAAATAAAGAAAGAGAAGAAATGAGAGAAAGATAGACAGAGGAAGAGAGAGATTGTAAGATAATACAAAATATAAAGATAGAGAGGCAGACATAGATATAAAGAGATCTCTCTCTCATTCTCTCCCCATATATCTATATATAAGGTGTTAAAGTCCACTTTTTGATCAAAAAGTGAGTTTTTTCCCTGATTTTTAGAATTTGTCATATTTGACCTTAAAATTTGAAGCACTTAGAGATTGAATCTTAAAAAAGTCATTAATCATAGAATGTAGTAATCAAAGTATAGTTTCCAAATATGTAATTTATTTTAATACCCAAATGATAAAAATTGATTTTCAATAGGCATGTCTAAAAACAATTGGTTAAAAGTCACTTTTTTTACCATACCATGCACATGTACATCATCCTTATTTTCACCAAAATAATCATAATTTAAAAAAAAAAAATTCTGAAAAGATTTGTAACACACTAAAGAATGCTCACAATATTTTTTTGTAATTGTTTTTGAATATTTTTTGTTATCTTTTTATTGCCCATATTTGCTATTTTAAAAAAATTTCATGCACGTCACACATAATATGACCTAAACTTATCATTTTATTTTATTTTTCAAATTGAAAAGAGTCATTTGAATCTTTCTTATGTATATATATTTTTTTAAATAAAAAGTTAGTAAAATACTAAAAACCCTTGATATTCCAAGTTTATGGACAAGTTTCATTGAAAAATATTTGATAAATAGAAAAAATAATCAGATTGTAAGAATAATTACATATTTTGAATGTACACAATCTCATCTATAATTGGTTTTCATTTTATCAAAAAATCATACAAAAATGTCTTAAGACATATGTCCAAAGTCACTCTTTTCTACTAACATTGACATGACCTTCAAGTTGGAGGTCAAAGTAGGTCCAAATCTAAGTGTTGATTCCCCAAACCTTTCTTTTGACCCAAAAGTCATAGAAAAAATCTGGCCAAAAATTAATTTTTTTAGAAACAAGATCCCATTTTGTTTCTTTAAAATTTTAAGTGTTTACGAAATGGGATCCCATTTGTAAACAAGATCATGTTCTATTTCTTTTTTAAAATTTTAAGCCTTAATGAAATGCAATCCCAATATGTAAAAAATGGGACCCAATTTCTAAAAAATGGGATCTAGTTTCTAAAAATGGGATCCCATTTCATTTTTGGGTAATTGCAAGAAGATGAGTCCACAAAACATAAAAAAAATTTCCTTATGGAAAAAAACAAAATCAGCTTATAAAAAATGGGATCCTACTTTTTAATAAATGAGATGCCATTTAGATTTGGGATCCCAAGCCTAAAATCAACAAATGGAACCTCATTTTGAATTTTTTTTTCCATTTTTGGAAACTTTCCAAAATGGGATCCTATTTTGAAAAGTTTCCATTTTTGGATTTTTTTCAAAATAGGATCTTGTTTTGAAAAGTTTCCAAAAATGGAAATTTTCCAGTTTTGACAATTTTCAAAACAGGATCCCATTTCGTAAAAGCATATGGCCCTAGACCTGGTTTGACTTGCAAGTTGAAGATCCTAGCAATGTCACAAGAAAATAGTGACTTTGGGCATACATCTGAAGACACTTTTTTCAGAATTTTTTGACAAAATTAAAACCCATTATAGGTGAGACAGTGTAGATTCCAAATATGTAACTTTTTCTATAATTGGATTATTTTTTCAAATTTTCATTGAATTTCTAATGAAACAGGTCCATAAACATGAATTATCAGGGTTTTGTAGTATTTTAATAACTTTTTATTATTATAATTTTTTGACGAACGGATTGCATGAAAGCGTACTTCAGAAAATTCATTTCAATTGAAAAAAAATTCAAAAAATGATAAGTTTAGGTCATCTTATGTGTGACATAAACAACAATTTTTCAAACCACCAGAAAGGGTCAATAGAAAATTAACAAAAAAAAATATTCAATAAAAAATTACAAAAAGAATATGGAAATCATGCTTCAGTGAGTTACAAATCTTTTCCTAAAAGGATTTGGAAAAGTATGATTATTTGGGTCAAAATATGGATGATGTACACGTGCATGGTATGGTAAAAAGAAAAAATTTAAATAGTGGTTTTTTGAAATTCCTATTGAAAAGCAATTTGTATCATCTAGGTATTGAAATAAATTATGTATTTGGAAAGTAGACTCTAAGTACTACATTTTATGATCAGTGACTTTTTCCAAGATTCCATCTCTAACTACTTCAAATTTTAAGGTCAAATGTGTCAAATTCTAAAAATAAGGGAAAACATTTCCACTAAATGGCCAAAAATTTGACTCAACTTCTTGCCAGCACCCTTTTCCCGATTTTAGCTTTTTTCTATGTCTAAAACTTCCACTAGAAGTGGACTCATCTTGTTTTATTTACCCTATATCTCCCCATATGTTCCTCTCAGTACTTCTCTCTATATGTATCTTCCTCTCTCTACCTCTCTATATAACTTCCAGTACCTATCATCCTATCCCTCCTCTCCCTCTCATTATATCCCTCTCTCTTTGTCTCCACCACTTTCTATCTCTATTTCTCTCTCTCCCTCTCTCTCTCCATTTCAATCTTTACCTCAATATCTATCTTCCTCTCTATCACTCTCCCTATCTCTATCCCTTACCTCTCCTTACATCTCTTTCTCTTTCCCCTCTATCTTTCCCACTATACATATCTATCTCTCCATCTTTCTATTTGTATCTCTCCCTCTCTCCCTATCACTCTCCTTCTATATCTCTCAACTTCTCTATCCTCTCTCTATTTCTCCCTCTCTCTCCCTCGTTTATCTATTAATATTTATCTCTCCCTCTCTATATCTATCTTAATATCTCTCTCACTTAGACACACTCTCCTTGTTTTTACTTCCCAATATCGATCTCAATATATCTTTGACTCACACATGCACACATTGTTTCTCCCTTGCAATCTCTATGTTTGTATCTATATATCTATTTCCTATTAGCATATTGTTGAAATTGATATCAAACAAGGATCACAGATGAGATGGACCTGATCCTGAAAAAAGATGTTGACATTAATGCGAAAGTGTCATTGATGTCATAGAAGAGATTAGAAGTAAGATGTATTGATCCTAGAGGGAAGATGATGGCATAATGAAAAAGGGTGTAATTGATGTGAAAAGGAATAATAATGGTGTGCTTGGATGTTATGAAGATTAGAGGATGTGGATCTAGTTTTGGAAGAGTTGGTGTAGAATGATGAAGATGTGAGCATGTATCTAAAAAAAGTTTCTAAGTTGCTCAAATGGTTACAATATTGACATATTGTTGTAAAGAGTTCTTCCAGAAGATAGAGGAGAAACAAGAATAAGTTTTGATGTGGGTTTTCTAAGTACATTCTAGGTATATGATTTGCAAGTTCAAATTATGTGTTGAATTCTCATAAATGATTAGCTCTTCTCTCAATCAAATCTAGAGTTTGCAAATAAACCCTAAGCTTTTTGCAATCATGGTAGTCTAATAGGTTTTCTATTTTTTGGTTGATTTCCTATTGGTGTTAACTAGTCACATAAGTTACAACTTATGTCTTTAAAGTCATGAGTATTACCAACCCCTTTCCTATAGTCTACCAGCCCAACAAATATGTATTGGCCATAATGCTTCCTAAGTCAAAAAAGAAATATTTGTCTTCACTTGATCAAAGAGACAACACCTTATTGGTAGGAGATATTTTAAGTCTCTTTGACACACTGATGTTAGGTTAATCAATGGTGGAGATCAAGTGGTTTTTAATCAACAGTTGCAGGAACCTCACCAAAGAGAAAGGAAAATATTGATGGAACCAAGATGATGGTCCCTTTGATGTAATGAAAAATAGAAAGGGTATGCAATAAATGGTGGAGATCAAACTAAATTTTATCAATGATGGAGATCAAATGAAGTTGTTCGAAGAGACCTTTAGATATTAGAGTTAGTTGCTTTAGAGTCCCTTTGAAACTACAGAGGTGGTATATGGAGTTAGTCTAGAGTATGATATCAGTAAGAGAGGTGGCACAATGTGATTTTCTGACATGTCAAGTCACATTGGTGATTTTTTGTTGTATGGTGCTTACAAGGAAGACATGTGGCTAGTGGGGACCACCCATTCTTGGCTACAAGATACATCGAGGAGACAAGTAAATATCGACAAAACTAAATGATTGGTCCCTTCAACATTTCAATAGAACCTTATAGAAGAGACTTCACCATATCAAATTGAGAAATTTTAAGTCTCTTCTACATAATAAAGTCCCTTCGACACAAGGAAAAGAGGATAAAGCATAAGGTAGGACTTGACACGATAGTGACATGTGATGACATGTGGGTAGTGGGGGCCACCCAATTGAGGATGCAAGATATATTGGTGAGACCACATCATGTTGGTAGGAGTCACTTTAGTGGCTCTTTGACATAATGATAAAGCTTAATCAATCAAGGTTATCAAGCCTTAGAGATCAAATGATGGAGATTGAAGGATGTTGATCAAATGATAAGATCACCTCATCAAGGAGAAAGATGAATACCAGTGGGAGCTACTTTGAGGTACCCTTGACACAATGAGTCCTGACAATGACCTTGTTGGGACCTGATAGGGAGGTGACATGTGTAGAGATAGGTAACGCCTGGTGATTGAGTGATAGATTAATTCACATCATTGTTGTGAATTACATGGCAATGAAATGGATGAAAAATGGAAAAAACCCACTATCCCACTAAGATTTTGTGGGCACATATCCTTTTCTAGTGGTTTCGTGGGGAGTGGTGTTTATTGAAGGGACCCAAATGTATCTCAACCCAATATGTTAAAGTATCTTTAATGGTGTAAAGTGATAGTCGTGAGATGGAAATTGACGATGCAAGTTTAAATGAAGTTGATTTGATAATGGTGTTTTAAATATGTCGAGATGAATGGAGATCATAGGATTGTGTCACAAAGAACAGGGATTGATGGTCCAAATTCAAATGTGAAGATGCTCAAACACTAAGTCCATGTAAACAATGGCTTTGAATGGTAACTGCCACAATGAAAGAATTTAATTCATTCAACTGCACCAATGATTGGTATTTGTTTCTTCTAATATCTCATGATGTAACCTACCTTTGAAAAATGACTCCAACTTCATTCGACTAAGTGGTCTCTCTAGAGTTGTCTTATTTTTCTTCTCTAGTTCAACTATGTCTAATTTCTTTTTCTTTCTTTCCTTCATCCACTTATGCATATGTATCTTGAAGGCTTACTTTTTCTTTTCAATTTCTTCTTCATGAAATGTTTCAATTATTTCTACTCTTTGTTACTTTGAAAAAGTGCTACTACAAGCTTAGGGTCAATGGGGATTCTTCATCCTCCTCTTCTTCTTCAGAAAGTACAGTCATGTTCTTTTCTCTTTTATCTTTCTCTTTCCTTCTTTTAGATGTAGTGGCATTAGGAGTTGTTAAAGTAGTTTTATTCCTCTTTTCAGGCCTTGTGCCCTCCTTCATCTGAGGTTCCTCTATTATTGGAGCATTGTTCTTTGTTCTCCTAGTTCTATTGGGGGTAAAAACTAATTCAAAGGGTTGTTGAATACCAGGGGGAATGGTGAAAGTAGTTCTTCCAAATCTTCTACGTGTAGTGGACCTACTTGTTGTTCTCATTTATCCCTTTGCTTTTTCTATTATCACCCATATTTTTTATTTTTGAATCTTGTGTCCTTAAGATGATCATCCACCATCCTTGACACCTTCTTTATTTTAGGATTTTACAATTCCATGTGAACTTTCAAGGATTTCTCCTCATATGTTCCATGTATTTCTTATGTAGGTTCCTTAGGACTCTTCCACAATATTTCAAAATCACCATCTACTTCATTTTCATTGATCTCATATCCAAGTGGTAGAATCTAGACTGTTTTGGGTTGCATAAGCTTCAATAATGCATTCATCAATTTTGACCAGAAATATGATATCATCTCATTATTTTTCCACCAAAAATATTAGGTATCTTCTCCCTTTCATGCACTCTCTTCTAAAATACTACAAATAATGCAGTACATGCTTCATCTTGATCTTTATCACCAATGTTGCATATATATTTAAATATTTGATGGGATACAGTTCTTCTTTTCAATGAGATAACATTGCTCCTTCCTGGAAGCTCTCTCATAAAGTAAAACAATAAACAAACTAATAAAGAAGCAATATTGAAGGGGTATTTCTTCTCTTTATTTTTCTTCAAAGTTGACAAAGAGTTGTTTCCAAATCAACTTACAAAAAATCATAGTTCTTTCCCTTTTCCACCATTTCATAGGCTACATGAATTGTTGTAGTTGACATAGAATTCTCTTTGTTGGTGTAGTATATCTTATATCCTATGACCATAGTTGCATACCTTACTGTGGTATTTTGTATAGTGTTCATAGTGAGAGCCCTTTGATCAAATTTAGCTCTATTTAATTCCATCACATCCTTGTTCTTTACAAATTTCAATACAAGTAAAGGTATGGTGTCACAAAGTCCAATAATTTCCCTTATAACTTCCTTAGATATCAAGCTAGACACATCAATGCATATGAATTTTTCATGCACTCTACTTAATTCTATTATTATATACTTAATTTCATCATCATAAATGAAGCATAGAAACCATTGCTAGATATATAGTTTCTTCTTCACTAGGTTTTCATACTCAGGTTTAATACTGTAATTATCTCCAATCAATTGATTTGTACATAGGTCTATAAATTTTGTATGGTTATACTCTTCCATTTTACCATGGATGTTTACCCTAATATCCTCTATGGGAAAATCCCTATATGGAATGCTCAAAAAATCTCCAAGAAGGTCATTCTTAAACACATTCATGGGGAATTTCTTGAATTTTGGTTGGAGTTTCTCACTCAAATTTACTACTGTAGGTGTTCCCATCTCTATTGAATTCAAATGCTTCAAAAAAAAAATTATTTCATCTTTGGAGAAAAGTAAATAGATTTTTCTTTCTCAATAGGAACTATGGTTTGTATGCTGTGCTTCACAAATCACCTTAGAACTCTTCAATTCTCTTCAATTTGCACTACTCACACCAAGTACATAAAATTGAATGAAAATAAAAAAGAATAGGTATATAACCCTTTAATTCTTCCCTAATTCATATTCAATATGACAAATAAAAGAGATGGTAACAACCCTTCTTTGTATAATAGTAAACACTAAAATCGCTTCACAAATCTTCGCAATTGCATATTTTCTTTTGGAGTCTTCTCCAAAAGATCCAAAATATCCATATCCATAATATATCACTATGCTAATACATGACACCTCATATTGACATGGGGTTATTTTATTTTCTGTTATTGCTCCCCCTAAGCCGATATCTAGGTTCAATTCTTGGTGGAATTATCTACATTGGAGGGTGGCATAGATTCATTTGTAGTCTCAAATTCTTCCTTGTTCTCAGGCTCCTCTTTCTTTCTCTAGATATTTTCCATTTCCTTCTTTATTTCAATTAGATCAATCTTTTTAACTAGTTCATTTCTCTTTACTGTCCGGATATCTTTCCTTATATTTCTAGTCCTATAAAATTTAGCAATATGTCTAGGTCTATTGCAGTTGTTGCATATGACATTTCTCTATGTATTATTCCTTCCATTCACTCCTAATTTGAATTGATTATTCTTGTACCCAAATCCATAACATGTATAGTAGCAACCATTGAAATATTGAATCATTCTATCATTGTTATATGCATTCATCATTTGACATCTACATTCATTTGATCTATGTCCAAAATTCTTGCATGTAAAGCATTGACCACTAAAGGATGGAACATTTTGATTCATTTTGCTTATGTATATTCCATTGCTTCTGAAATGAGGTCTTCTAGTATTGTTTCTTTGATTTTGAAAATTTCCATTATTATTCTTGTCTTTAGTCTTCTCTAGTTCATTGATCTTCTTTGCATTAGGTGTCTAATCTACTTTTGAGCTTTATCCCTTTTCAAGTCCCAAAGCATCTTTTACTTTAGATGGTTTCTAAGATGAAATTAACTCATCAATATTTATAGAACTTTTCTTGAATTTGTCTTCATGAATTATTGCATTTTGTAGATTTGATCTTAGATTTACCACTTCTTGTTCAATCCTTGTGCATTCATCAGTTTTTCTCTTTACCATTGCATTCACACATTCCTCAATTATTTTATTTTCTTCCACTTGTAGTTTCATTTTAGTGATGTTCCCATTTGTTTGTTTTAATTGTTCAATTCAACCTCCTTATGTCTCTCTCTTAACTTATTGATTTTCTCTCATTTTTTTGATTCAACCATTTGCTTCTTTAATATTTTCCTTCAAATATATATTTTAAACTTCAATTTTCTCAAGTTCTTCAAGAGAAAATTTGAGTTCTCCATCTTTGTCAAGCATGCAATCTTCTTCTATGCATTTGATAGCAAAAATAACTTCTAGAGAAGTAGAAAACTGTCTATGAGCCATGTGTTCAATTTTGAAGATCTTCCCAAATCGGTCAAGCTTCTTCCAAGGAACCAAGTTCTGATACCAACTTTTGAACACTCAAAATATTTAAATGGGGGTGATTCAACATTCTATTAAACCATTTAATTATTAACCATCCAATTTCCAAAGCATACTTAACATTTATAAGCAATGAAAGTATGAACAACCCATAACACACAACACATGAACATAAGCTTTTTTATGTCAAAAACCCAATAAGGGAAAATCCATGCTAAGGATTAGCTCACAATATGTTGTAATCAGTTATAAGATATTACAAAAAGGCTCACTACTAGGTGGACTCACTCTCCAAGTGACCTCACTGTTCATAGAGAAACTTGAAAGATAAAAAGCGATGGCTTCACTACCAAGATTCAAACTAATAAAAGAGCATCTAACATATGTTGGATTTAGTTCCTTTGAAGCCCATAACACCCACTTTAATACACTCTATTCAAATCATATTACAAGTCTCTACTTTGTTGTACTTTCACAACTCATTTACTTATCTCTACAAAATTTCACATCACGACTTGCATTCGGATCATGTACACATAAATTTAATATCCAATTGCTCAAATTGAAACCTTGTATATATACTAAACTCCATCGAAAACATCTGTTAGAGTAATAGGTTAATTACTTGATTAATTTAATCATATTGATTAATTAATTAAGTCACCTTTACTTTATTTCACTTGAGCTAAACTTAGGAATCTTTATTTTGCATTATTAAATTAGTCATGTCGTATCATTCATTATGATCTTGACACTTGTCACATGCTAATTTAATCTTCTTCCTAGGGTTCTCACCTTTAGGGTTTTGATCTCCTTTCTCAAGGGTTGATCTATTTGTAATTATTCACTTCTCGGGTAATGCATTTTTGCTTCATGTTTGTAAAGGACCATTCTTGTGTCTTTTGATCTCCTTTGGTGATAGGTTATTTGCTTGCAGGTGTTCATTGGGATCTATGAGGTTGGATTCTCAACTTCTACATGGTATCACAGCTCTAGATATAAAAGATTTTTTTTTGTGAGATCTTTCCTTGAAGTAGTTTTTCAGTACATCTAGGGTCAAATCAAACCACTACATTGAATCCAAAGCTACCAAACTAGTTAAGATTGATCTCTTTTTTGTCAAATTTGGATTTTGTTTGTCAAATCTGTGAGGGTTTGAAGAAATAGATTTTTTGCTAGATATAGGGGGTGCTTGATTTTTCAAGGATTTTTGAGCCTAAATTGACCTCACCATTGCGTTTGGAGCAGCCAAAAAGCTTAAGATGGACTACCAAATCGTCAAATTCTGAGTCAGGAGCCTCTGAGGAGAAAAAAATTCCAGGGAAGTCGTACGACCTCCCCAACACATGAATCAAGGTAAATAAAAAAAATATTGATACTTTTTTACTTGCAAAATTTTATAAAAAGAAAAAATCAAATTTTTGAAAAAAATTCATCAGCTTCTTTGATAGCTAGTGGGTTTTTAAATTATAAAAAAATAAAATTTAACACATTGGGTTGTACCCAAGGGTAGTGCCAACTTGCCAATTGGCAGGCAACGACCCCTTGGGCCTCGCTCCCTTTGCATAGGGGTACTAGGGTACCACTAGAGGCGTACCAAAGTACCACTGATAGCAGTGCCTTGGACCCCACATAGGTGGTACAGGCAGGCCAGCAATGCAAGATTTTTTTATTTTTTTATTTTTTAAATTAATCTTGTAAATTTTTTATTGTTTTTTTTTACAACAATTTTTTTGTAAAATAAGCCAAATTATGCAAATGCAGTGATGTCCATTTGACTATCAATTTTAGAATTAGTGTTTTGCTGTGACAGCCATTTGGACGTCAAATTTAATGTAGTGACTGTGTTTTTCTCCTTTAGAGAGTTGTTTTCTTCTAGAGGCCATAACTTTTTCCCACGATCCGAAATTGGGAAAACAAGATATCATTGGAAAGAGGACCCAGAGAAATTTGTAGTGGTGTAGGTATCTTTTAGAGATTTTTTCTCAAGTACCTATTATTTCTACTCAAATTCAAATCTTCTTTTCTAGAGTTTCCTTCCGTGTTTTTGGCATAACTTCTACATATGATGTCGAAAATGGGTAAATAAGATATCATCGGAAAGATTATTTTGAGCTCTTCATATTGGTGTAGGTGGTTTCTAGATTTGATTTTTTATTTTTTCCAAAAATCATTCTTCTTAGTTGTAGTCCTTTTTTGGACCTTATGGGCTCACATTGCATGTTTCTATCATCTATAAACGTACTAAAATAAAGTGCCTCATCTTTGTAAGTGTAATATTGGGATTCTTGCACATCACCTTATGCATTTTTGTACTTGGACTATGATATAAGATTCCATGGAAGTTGATGTTTTCCTTCATACCTTTCTCATACGTGTGTGACTTTTATTTTCACATCCTTTGTATCTTCTTGTACTTTCATGTCTACACATTTAGATGTTCTTGGTTCTTTATCATTCACTACATTCAGGCATTCAATTTCAACATACCTATCACGCCTCTCCTTTTTCAAAATTATGGGGGGGTTCTAGTGTTGGTGTTAATAATTCCTTGGTTTCATGTTGGAGTAAGCTATGTCTACAATATTTGTTCCTACGTACTAGTTGGATGTAGCAGCTAGTTACCTATGCATTTCAATGAAATGGAGCACTTACCATAAGGACACTCTTGCATTCCTATTTCTGGAGGCAACCTTCCATTTTCACTTGATCAACACTTTATACTATTGGTACTTATGCCATCTATATCTTCGAGTTCTAGATGCTTTTCCTTGGTTTTCCATCAGATTCGAGTAGTATCATTGAGGGAACTCATGCAAATTCTTGTCCTCTTGATCCTGATCATCATTTTTTTTAGAGATATTTTTTCTTTCAACATTTCAGCAGTCATTCTACGACAGTGTTTGTAGCTTCTTCATACTTCTATGGTGTTTTCCATGTTCATCCTTTGTTCCTATCTTTTGGGACAATTTCTTCTTGATTGGAGGCTTATTTGTCCTTCACTCTTGTTTGGAGGCTTCTTAGTCCTTCACTTGTATTTATCTCTTTCGAAGATGAGTTTTTACCACAAGGATATCTCCTTTTCTCCCATTGTGAGAGATATTTTACATTTGTACATGGGTACCTCATATAACCTAGTTGTCGGGACCCATGTTTTCTTTCATGCATATTTTCCTTAGTTTCTTAGCTTCTCCCTAAGTTCATCTTAAGGGGGGGTGTTAGAGTAATAGGTTGTTTACTTGATTAATTTAACCATATTGATTAATTAATTAAGTCACCTTTACTTTATTTCACTTAAGATAAACTTAGGAATCTTTATTTAGACATGTTTTCTCATTCATTATGATCTTTACACTTGTCACATGCTAATTTAATCCTCTTCCTAGGGTTATCACCTTTAGGGTTTTCATCTCCTTTCTTAAGGATTGATCTCTTTGTAATCATTCACTTCTTGGGTAATACATTTTTGCTTCATATTTGCTAAGCACCATTCTTGTGCATCTTGATCTCCATTGGTGACATGTTATTTGCTTGTAGGTGTTGATTGGGATCTGTGAGGATAGATTCTCAACTTCTACAACATCAACTAGTTTGGCCTAATAAGATGTAACCCCAAATCATATAAAACGTACATAGTCAGCTCCCCATTCAAATCAAAATGCATTCTTACCCAAACAAATGCAATATAGGCCAACATGGACCTATAATAACCCCCTATTCTATTTGCATCACATATTTCATCTCCCCAAATTTTTACATGCATTAAGTCAGTCAGGCATAGGAACCAAAAGAAAAATACTCCAACTGATCATCACCATAGGATACGTGGACCACAAAATTTCACATCAACTAGAAAATAAAATGTACTAAAAATTGTTAACATTTTCCCAAAACCATGAAGTATAACTCAAATCCGTGGAGGAGTGAAGATCAGTTAGGTCATAGCCAATGCACAAAAATGTATGTAAACCATATATGTCGATCTTCTATTAATTGCAACTTTCGAAACATTTATCCAAATCAATTGAAATTCTGAATTAAGATACTACTAATATAAATGAAAAACATATTAGAATCACAAAAGTAAATCTCTATGGGAAAATAAATGTGAACCAAATTACTAGAGAGTGCAGTTTATAGAATATTTTGATGTAGACACTTAGGAAAAGTACTTAACTATTTTTGTGTGTAGATCAAACCTTCTTGTAAAATAACTCCTCTATAATCATCATTCATACTATTTTGGAATCCATCATGTAGTGTTGACATCAATGACAACACATTAAAGACAATCTTCTTTACTTTCAAGAAAAAATAATAGACCAACTAAAATTGAGAACAAAAGTGTGCAAGAAATGTAGACCCATATTAGGTCCAAAATATATACAAGAGATTGAAAAAGGGTGTCCATCAAGGCACACATGCATGAGGCGAGAATCATGAGGATCCATTGTTGCAATGGAAAAGAAAGGAAATGCATACCATGTAGAAATAATCATGATGATCCATAACTATGATTTCAAATCAAGGCTCTACACAACCCCCAATTATAGGGTATGTGCAGGATCATCATGGAAAAAATAGGCCCTTAAGTAGTGAAAATTTTAGAAAAATCAGAGTTAGGAAACTTGACATAAAAATTTGAATAAGTTATCTATATTATTTTAAAAATATGTAAGAATAGAATATGTAGTAAATTGAATGTAGTTTCTAAACTACTAGGTTTAAAAAAAAAAAAAAATTCTACTTGGTGAAAATTTGAAATTTCAATGCAGTAGTACTTAAATTTCATGGAAACAATAAGAAGTAGGTGTTTGTCTGACCACCCTAACCACAATAAAATGACAATAATTTCTTATAATATTTTAGATATAAGTAGAGGACTCATGTCCCAATGCGATGCATATTTTTTTGTAATTTTTTTCCAAGTAAATAATTAATTATAATTTTTTTATTACAACTTTTAAAAAATATAAAAACTTGTATTTCTAACCACCTTAACTTGGTCAAAACTTCATGAAATTCAAATTTGTTTTTTAATCCTATAGTATGCAAAGCATAAAATGTGATGCATGTTTTAGATTTAAAAAATATGATACTATTTGAAAGCTATACATGTTTTTCAATCAGTCTATTAATTAGGAATTTAGTCATAATTCAAATAGAAAATGAATAATAATTATATATTAAATTCAAAGTCAAACATAATTTATATTGGTGGAAAGCTAAGAACATGTCCTTTAAAAACCCTTTTTGTTTCATCAATTTTGGGTAAAAAAAAGTCGTCAACCACATACTCTACACATACCTATCATATTGCCACTTTTTGGTCCATTATGATCCTACACATACCCTACACTTTATAATTCAGTGTAAGTACACAATCCCTAAATTCCCTCCTTAAAGAACACATTACGTTTTTTGTGGCACGTTATATGAATGCATTTAGAAATTTTATTTTTGTTGAGTTCTTAAAAGTATGTCATTTATGTCATAAGGTAGCCAATGAAGACATAGATTAGATACGTCTTTCAAACCTCAAGAAAATGACAAAAATAGAAAATAAAAGCTTCATGAAAATGACCATCCTTTTTTCCAATTATGAAAAAACCAAAAAGACCATTTCTTTGGAAATTTAATGCGAAAACAAAAAAATGACCCCTTCTTTACAAATTTAATGCAAAAAAAAATGAACCCTATTGCACTTATAGTTTTCATAAACAATTAACCATTTAGTTAAATTATACATTTACAATCAACAAGCATAGTGAATACCCTATAGTACAAGAGTATGGACGTGGAGTCAAATATTTTGAGGAAATCTTTAATAAATACAAGCTATGTTACTAATGAGTAGACCTAGCCTTTAGGCCAGCTGTGAAGGGCTATGTTGGAGAGTTATAAATGTGTAAGAAATTGACTAGAAAATAACAATCCAAATTAGAAAAATTACAAAAATAGTTTGCATGGAGTAATTTGTGAAATCCATGGGTATTGTGGATGAGCAAGCCATGCCAAACTTCCATGCCATAATTGTAGTCACGAGGAAGATAGGAGGTGTGATAATACTCATTTAAATATTTGAAATGTGCCTCTTTTCATGGGTGTTTTATGTGCTAGGGAGAGCTCAAGTCATTTGGAGTAAGAGATTGCTACTTGAATTTCACCCAACATCAAGCAATTTTGTGAAAATCGCAGCATGAAGGTAAAAAGCAGTGATGCACCAATGAAACCCTTCACACCTTGTTATCTTGCCAATGTGCAGCTTACAAAAGCTACTATTCACTATGTGCTTTATGCTAACCAATCAAGGAAATATGAACATCGCTGCAAGATGACTAGCATCCAAATGATAACTTGTGACTACCATGTAAGAGTTTAGAGTAATCCATAAGGTTTAAACCAAGAGAAACTAAAACTCCATCATTGAACTGGTGCTTAGTGATAGATAAAATATAAATACTACGCTAGTTTCTAGAGATATAGAGGGCAATGATCTTGTTGCTTTGCATGGAAGGAAGCTGATTAAGGGAGGGTGCCACTAAATGTTGCAAAAGTAAAGATGCAAGACAATAGCCATAATTGGAGGTTGACAGATCAAAACATAGGATATTCTATGAAATGAGTTGAATTTGTAACTGCTTGCAAAACCACAAAATAATTTCTTGTAAAAATAGTTTAAACTCCCAAACGAATGCCAAACTAATGCATGAAAGACTAATTTTCTGAAGGCCATTAGAGAATGCCAAAGAATATGTGTAGGCTTGGCACTCAAATCAATTGCTAAACTAGACATATAAAATAAAAATTACACAAATAACTTCCTCCTAATTTCTATAAATAAAAAAAAACCATTTTTCCAAAAGTGATGACCACAAAACCTTCAAATAGCCAAATCCTCTTTGTAATTGGTTAAATAAACCCCACAAATTGAACCACACAATGCAGATCAAATTTATATGAAAATCAAGTTGCATGGAAATCTAACTTAGGCTAAATGCAATATTTTAGGAAGGGTTTTTTCTACATGAATTTGATACCATGTGTAGAACCCCAATCCCTATACCTACAAAACTAAATAAAAAAACACATTAGAAGATCATATGCAAGTAAGAACAAGGATTCCCCATGAAATCCATTAAAAAAATTAAAAATAGGAATGAAAACAAGAATATAATGAAAGAACAAGAAAGTAGATTAAATCCTATTGAAAGTAATGCAAACTCTTGATCCCATGGGGGAATTGGTGCCAATTTGATGTGAAAATTGGACCTTTCGCAACTCCAATGATGTGATGAAGATGATTGATGAAAGATGCATGCTTGTGGTGATGACTTCAATGGAGCTTGATGTTGAAAATCTACAAAAAGCCTAACTATGCTTGGATGAAGTTGATGATAGATTGTTATGGATTTGAGTATAGTAAGTTTACTCAAGTTGTGGATGATCAAATGAGGAATAAAACCTCGCATTTATAGAATATTAAGTTGAAGAGATGTCCAAATGGAGCAATGTGGGACTAAGAATCAACTAATAGCAAGATGGAACTTGTCAACATGTGAATGGGTGAAGGATGTGCAAGTTTTGAAGAATGTGTCAATAAATGCAATTAGGTGGAATTTGAAATTGTTGAAATGACATGCAAGAGGGAAAGAAAATGCATTGAATGCCACTTGGCTCAAGGAAAAAGGACTTATTAGGTAGAGTAAATGCCTTGTTAGAAGGACAAAGTCCACTTGGATTTTTGAATTCAAATTTGAGGAATATTCCATTTTTATGCCTTTTGAGAGAAAATAGAGATTTAATAAATGAATTAAATCTATTTTCATGTGTAAGTTGCAAAAGCTAGAGGATGGGACATGAGAAGAGATTAAATTAATCAAGGTTAATTAATTTAATGAGAGATTAACTAATGTGACAAATTTGACTTAGATTATGGATTGATTTAAATCAAATATGAGAAGGATATGATTTCAAGATTAATTAAATAAAGATTTTTTATTTATTTAACCAAGGAGATGAAGTTAGATTAAACTAAATAAGGTTTTAATTTATTTAATTTAATGGATGGACTTTAGAGATTTAATCAAATAAAATGAATTATTTAATTAAATAAAGATAATTATATCAAGTTGATTGATTTAATTAATGGAATAGAATGACTTAATCAAATAAATGATTTAATTAATTAAGGGAGGAAAATTGATGAATTTAATCAAACAAGAGAATTTCATTAAAAGGTTAGACTGAGGGATGATTTAGGATGAAATGGTGTTAGTGGTTAGGATCGAATGTGCAATGTCAATTAGTACATTTTACGTGTCTACATTTTTTCCCTCTTTACAGCATTGCACTTGTTGCGTTGTTTCAAAGAATAATCTGTCTTCATCAAAAGCCAATTTTTATTTTATTTTAAAAATTTGCCCCACTACTGCCATGACAAAGGAAATATGTTGATATACTGCCCCCTCAAGAGATCAGATGAAAATTCTAATTTTTTGGGTGATCTCGTAGAAAAGAACATGGCCGACAAGTCCAAAAAAGGGTCTAAGAGGGCAAAAAATGATAAAAAATGACCTTCTGGTGGGTGAAAATGGGTTCAGGGTACCTAGACATCTTCTGGATGGCTAAACAGGGTCAAAAATAGGCTTCAATAGGCCTTAGGAGGCCACGTACAATTCATTTGCAAACATAGCCTTTAGAATTCCTTCAGACTTGAGCTTTGATACCCTGATGAGATGACACAACAATAGCTCTCGATGCACATTTCCGATCGAGTCTGGACATACCAGCGACCTCCCGACACTAGGCACTGGTAAGTGATCTTTACTTGAGCTTCGTTTTTCATTTTACACATTCATTTATTGCTTCCAAACTTAGTTTTCTAGGTGTGGTGCTATATAGCACTGATCAAAATTTTAAACTACACTACTTGGTGTTCAAACTAAGTTGCCATCGCAAGGTGGATCACCATGATGGAGTTTGGAGTTTGGGAACAAACTTCAAACTTCGATGCATACATGAAATGCAGCACTAGAATCTAAACTTCAACGTCATAGTGAACTTTAGAACTAGGGTTTGGAATGCTTAAGCAAAGTGCACCATTGTAGTGTAGTTTGGGACTTGAAGGTGCTAGTGTTGCAGTTTGCAAATTTCAAACTACGACACCTTCACAATTTGCAATGCTGGGCTAGTTTCTTTAATGCTTGTGATAAATTTTTCCTTATGATTTTAGCACGATGACCTTTCTTGATGCAAGAGCCAACGAGTGAGCTCTATTCTCATGAGCACCGATCATAGGAGATATTAAGTTACTTGTGAGATATGATTGACAAGGAGCAGGACCGACTTCGTGAGATGGGGCTATGGTACATTGCCTATGCAACACTTGTGTGGACCCATCTTGGCATGATGTCTATGCTTGCCGAGAGATTGCACAGTGAGACATCATCCTTTCATCTTCCCATTGGTGAGGCCACTGTCACCTTGGAGGATGTGTGGCACATCCTTAAATTGTCGATACATGGTTAGTGAGTTATTCATGATATGGATGCGGAACAAATGCTTTCCATGCAATCCTAGCTATAGAGGATGTGATATATTGCGAGGGCCAAATTGAGTTAGAGTGCCACAAGATGCTCACGAAACCCTTCTGTCTAGTGATTACTACCATCATCTCAAGTCTTGTCACTCTGGATCGATGAGGCTGGTACTTCAGTCTTAGCTGGGGGCTTTGCTGGAAGCGAATGGTTCATGATAGGCCAATTCATTTTGCATGGGGCCATGTTCTTCTCACCTCCCTTTATAGGGATTTATATGAATACACATACTTGGATGACAGGGCACTTGGTGTAGGTGTCATGCTCTTCATGTGTGGTCATGGGAGCACATCTCTATTCTTTGGCCGCGGGTTGTTCCAGTGCCAGTCAAGCCTGAGATCCAGTGGTTTGGCATTATAGGGGCGGTGTGGCCTTCACACACACAAGCAAGCATGGGATCCCTCACTATAGGATGGTCATCGATAAGATGATGTTGTTCACATGGCACCCATACCTTGGTCAGCCTAGATGGGTTGATGATGTACAATAGTTGTTCTTTGCCTACCAGGACTAGCTTATGCAAGGGCAGGAGCATACTATGATTGAGAGGTATTTACCAAGACGAGTTTAGTGCCAGTTTGGTGAGGTACAAGATAGACTAGATGATGGCTATGTGGTCATTTTTTCCAAGACAGTGAGCCAAGGCTCATGGGGATGGTACATTCCTGCCTTTGAGGCAGTGGACAGTTTGAAGCAGCTAGTGGCCTAGCCATGGGCATATGATCATTGAGTTGCAGATCCAGGGGTGACAAAGGTTTACAGAGTTTTTGACGAGGAGGTGGTTGTCCTCCAGCAGGTCACATGGTACAGGACTAGCCACCACATATTTAAATAGATCAGCCTCATGCCGAAGTACACATGCAGGACTGAGATCAGGGGCCAGATAGTGGACATGACGGGCACTAGGATCAGGTTACCACACCACCACGAGATGGAGGTGAGGACTAGCCTCATGTGCAACCTCCTCCAGTATAGCTAGTGGGTCAATTAGATTTGAGGGACATCCAAATATTACAGTTGCAAGCCTAGGTCTAGGCCTTGACAATAGAGAGGGACCAGGCCTGTGTGGAGAGAGATCAGGTGATTTTACAGAGGCAAGCTACAAAGTTACAGGCGGCTACAAAGATGGGCCATAAATAGCAGCTAGAGAGTATGGCGGCTTCCTCCTCTCACAACACAGTGCCTCTTCACTCATACAGGGAGGCGATCTGGGAGGTGGATTACTATCGATTTCTTTATCATCAGGTTGTACCTAGAGCAGCCTGGGTCCTATATTTTTCATAACGGACCAGCCATAGACTGACAAAGGGTCATAGTGACAAAGGCGAGGGTAGCAAGCAAGAGGGTTAGACCTCCTTTTTGATTGAGATATTATTCCTTTATGCCATATGGGATCATTTTTGATAGCCCATTGAGCCTTTTTGTACCCATACACATATGTACAGTGATCTAATTATTATTTTCTACTATGACAATTACTTGATATATATCAGATGGTGATGTTGATGTGATGTGTTGTGTACCATTTATTTATTATGCATTTTTGGATGGTTCTATTTCTATATGTGATGCAATAATGTTATGGTATTATGATGTATGTGATGGATATACTATGTATGGATGCATTTCTTTCTGATGATGTATGTGTTATGTGATGGTTATGCAACTAACAGATCTATGTTATGCCTCTAATGAATGATGACTTATGATATGCATTTGTGACGATTATGGATATAATGGATTTATATGATATGCGATATGGATGTTTATGATGGTGCATTTCTTTTTCAATACCATTTATGTATGCTTTAATGATGGTGTATGATGCAATCTATATGATGATTTATGTATGTTGATGCAAATGTGATTATTTATGCTATGAAATGATTTATTTTTTGATATATTTTTCTATTATGATGGTGGTGATGATCTATGAATGCAATAATCATGATATGCAGCTATGCAATGATAAATGTATGTGATTTTCAATGTATGGTATGCACTTATGATGATTTTATATAATGATGTGATGTGATGTTATATATGAAATGATATGTTAAGCAAAATGGTATGGAGATGATGATTTTATGATATGCAAAATGATATGTGAGTAATGACCTTATGATGTATATGCGATGGCATAATGAATGCTTTTATGAGATGTCTTATATGATTATGGATACTATGTAAGCACTTAATGCAATGGGTTATTTATAATGCTCACATACCTGTTATGCTTTGTTTAATTATGCACTACATTGTTATAATGATATGGGATGACTTATGAAATGTTAATGCAAAATGATTATCATGTGGTGATTTATGAGATGTTCTATATGATATGGATGGATGATGGATGATATGCATGTTTATGATGATGTATTTTTTGTATGATTTATGCAAATGGATGTAAATGATTATACTTTATAATGACCTATTTATGTGCTGCAATGGTGGTTATATGATTATGCGATGGATGATGTGATGGATTATTTATGTTTTTTGTGATTCTATAAGAGATGTTTATATGAAATTTTCATGTAATATTATGATTATGAGATGCTTAGAATAACAAATCTATATTATATGCCTATGAGATGATCACTATTTCCTATATGATATGCAATATGCTGATGATTTGTGGATGTAGGATTAATGATGATGGTGATTAACTGTCATAGTACCCTGTTAGCATGAAAAGTGAGAAGAAATGAAAGAAAAGATCTCAACAAGAAAAAGGTTGATGATGACAATGAATATCTATTGTCAAGTTGGGATTTTTAAAGGGCCAATTATCTTATTTTTGATAACACGCATAAATACGATGCATCAAGGTATTAAGGACCAAGATAGCATTGTATCTAATGTGATATAATTTGAATTAACAATTAGATAGGAGTATCTTGTTCACACCTAACATACGAAAAACCTTACTAGGATGCACTTGAGGTATTTCACACATCTCAAACCAAAACATAGGAAGGCAAGCCTTCCTATGTGGTCAACAAGATATCTATAACACCCTCCATACATACCTAATAAAGTAGGTATGCCCCAAGTTATATTACAAGAACGTCCAACAAGCACAGTAGATAAAAATATAATGATTGTTGCCTCATTCCTATCTCTCTAAATCCATTTTTTTGGGACATCATCGAGAGGTCATTATAATGAGTGAAAATAAGATAAGTCAAAAGACAAAGATACAGTAAAGAAACAAGTTGATGTTCTTCAATACTGCTAGCCAAGACTAAACTATGATGATGTCTGATGTTGATGTCCATTGTAGGAAAGATGCATCCTAGGACATGATGATATTAAATGATTTGATATGGGACTAATTAGATGATAGGCTATTGACACAAAGAGTTGACCAACTGGCTTACGTACTAACCTAGACTTTGAGACTTTGACATTTTTGAGTTTTTCACTTTTAACCTGCTAGACTTGTTTCAAACTATTTCACCAAAGGTTGGGGATGATGATTGTTTATTGTGAGTGATGCTATTGTGGGTGAAAGCGAAATGAGACAGGTGTATTTTTAAAAAATATTTGGATGTTTTTTGAGTTTTTTGAACTATTTTGAGGCTTTTTTTGGGTATTTTTCAAGATTTTAATAAATGTTTTGATTTTTGATTTTCAAATGTTTTGGGGTTTTCTAAAATTTTGGCCAAGAGATTAACCTAAGGAAATATCCTAGGGGCCTCAGGGCTGATCAATCAAATTATCCTTTCCTATGTTATACATGCAGAGACCACATAGTTTGACTGATGACTTGACTAATTTACAAATGAAGATATACATGACAAAATGTTAGTTTATTATGATGGACTCCTAAAGGATTGACCTAAGTGTCTTGGGGGATGATCAAAGATCATCCTTGCCTATGTTCAAGGCTCAGAGACTCGTAGTTCAACAAGATGACTCTATTTTTGACTTTTTGAATTTTTTACCTATTTTTGGGTTTTGATATGTTTTGGATGTTTTTTGGATTTTTTGATTTTAGGACTTCAAGAATATACACGAATATGATCTGATGAGAACATGCCCCCAGCGTGATGCAATAGAATACTATGATAAAGGAAAGAAAAACTGACCTTGAGGATGGGTTGAGTTTTACCAGGAGGGATCATGATAGGAACACATGACCAAGCTATGATGTGGATGTCAAATGGATGGGTGATGGATGAAGATATGGAATGTGATGGATGATGGAAGCATAATGGATGGATGATGCAGAACAAGTCATGAAGATCCTAGTGGATGGAAAGTGTTTATTTACACAAGGTGCCTATTTTCCAGGTTTTTGCCAAGGTACTTGTCCAAAGTGCCACCGAAGTGGCTTTCACCAGAGGACGATTTTTCTCTTTACTATTTTTTTGAATCCTTTTTCTAATTTTTTTGGATTTTTTTTGCTTTTTTGAATTTTTTTTTGTCACCAAGATGCCTGTTTGCCAGGTTTTCACCAAGGTAACCATTTTTTCAGGGCATTTTTCTAATTTTTTGGATTTTTTGGTTCTATACCTTGAAAGATTAGGCATAAATTTTTTTGAGATGAGAGTTGTTCATGGGCTCTTGCAGAGGTTCCCCTTCGGGTGTTGATAACTAATATGCCCCTGACTTATAGCTTGTTGTGATAACAAATGGTCCCAACCAGTTGGGTTCAAATTTTCCTTTGTTGTTTGGGTTTGAGACATTCTTTTGATTCTCCTTTAGTACCAGTTCTCCAAATTGGAAAGTACTACTTTTTATTTTCTTATTATAGCTCCTCTTGAGTTTGTTCTAATAGACTTGCAAATGATTTAAAATGTCTATACGTCGCTCATCTAGTAGCTCCAACTCATTCAATCTTGATACTTGATACTCTTCATATGTGATGAGGTTTTGTAGTGATATTCTTAGTGACAGGAGCTCGATCTCAATAGGTAGTATGGCTTTTGATCCATAGACCAGGGAGAATGGGGTGGCACCAGTGGGTGTGTAGATGCTAGTTCAATAGGCCCAGAGGGTGGGATTGAGCTACAAATGCTAGTCACAACTTGTGTCACTGACTATCTTTTTTAGAATATTTAGGATGGTTTTATTGGTGGCTTCTAATTGGCCATTGCCTTGGGGATAATACAGAGTGGAAAAGTGATGTTGGATTTTGAATTTTTCACATAGGTCACAAACATCCTAATTCTTGAATGGTGTCCCATTATCTGAAATAATGGCTTGTGGGACACCGTATTGAAAAATGAAATAGTTTAGGATGAACTTTGATATCTGCTTCCTGGTTATATATGTCATGGGGATGGCCTCCACCCACTTGGTAAAGTACTCAATGGAGGTTATGATGAACTTGTAGCCATTAGATGAAGCGGGAGTGATTTTTCCAATGAGATCAAGTCCCCACTGTGAAAAGGGCCATGGTGTGATGATGGGATGAAGTTCTTGAGCTAGAACATGGATGAGGTCCCCATGCTGCTGACATTGTAGGAGCCTTTTGATGTAGTCATGTGCTTCTATTTCCATTGTAGGCCAATAGTACCCCATCTTCAACAATTTCTTGGCTAAGGTCATTCCACTCGAGTGTGAACCACAAATGTTGCTATGCACATCAGTTAAAGCATTCAATGCCTCCTCAATGTTTAAACAACATAGTAGGGTTCCTTTTATGCTCCTACAATAAAGGGTATTTCCTAGGATAACAAACCAAGATGATTTCTTGATGAAAGTTCTTTTTCAGCTTGAGGGTAAGGCAGCAGGTAGGACACCTATTCGTGGGTAGGTATAAATGTCATGGTACTAGGGATCACTGGGACCAACAATTTCACACATAAATTCTAATTCTGGTACCTTGAATGCAGGTATGAGAAGCTATTGTATCAAGAATTCATATTTTGGGACATTGTGAGGGATGTCCAGTAGGGATCCAATGCTAGCCATACCATCTGTTGCTCTATTGTTTGCTCATGGAATCTATTCAAATGTGATGTCGATGAATGATTCCTTGAGACTTTCTGCTAGCTTCTTGTATGGAGTCAGCTTATCATCCTTTGTTTGATACTCGTCATTCACTTGGTTTATTATCAACTGAGAGTGTCCATATACCCTAAGGGTCATGATGTGCCACTGTACTTCTATTATGAGACCTATAGTTAAAGCCTCATATTAAAAAATGTTGTTAGTGTAGGGGAATGCTAGTTTGTAAGATATAGGTATACAATCCCCCTATCGGATGATGAAGAATATGTCGGTCGCTCCTGATCCATGTTGTGTGTATGAGTCATCAAAGTAGAGTTTCCAATGGTCGGCTATGTTGAGGTTGAAATGGATTCGTTTGGAAACTCTGAGACTAGTGGATTCTCTAAGTAGATGGGTGCTTCTGCAAGCTGATCTGTGATGACTTGACCTTTAATTGCTTTCTGCTCCACATATTCAATGTCATACTCTGATAGTATCATAACCCATTTATCCATTCTTCCCATGAGCATTGCCTTTGATAGTAAGTACTTGAGGGGGTCAATCTTTGCAATGAGTTTTATTTTAGGTGGCAACATATAATGTCTAAATTTATGTGAAGCAAACACTACTACTAGACATTCTTTTTCAATGAATGAGTAGTTTAACTCATGTCCAACCATTGTTCTACTGATGTAATAGAGGGCCCTTTTTGTTCTGTTTTCATCATGATGGGCTAGAAGAGCACCAAGGGTTGTTGTTGTTGTTGACACATATAGGATTAATGGCTTTCTAAGGATTGGTGGCTTAAGGAATGGTGGTGTAAGTAGATATTCTTTATTTTTGTTAAATGCTTCATCACACTTAGTATCCCATTTGTACACTATGCCCTTGTGGAGTAGGTGAGAGTATGGGTTTTGCTTATCTATTAGTTGTGTTATAAATCTTCAGATGGATTGAAGCCTACCTTGGAGGCCTCTCAATTGTTTCAATGTTTTCGGTGCCTCCATCTCAAGGATTGCTTTTACCTTGGCAAAGTCTACCTCAATAACTCTCATTGATACTATGTATCCTAGCAACTTTCCTGATTGTACATCAAAGATGCTGTTCTTTGGATTTAATCAGACATTGTATTCCTCTAGCTTATCAAAAATGGAACTTAAGGTTGCTATGTGATCCTTCCTCTTTCTGGATTTGGCTAGTACGTCATCAACATAATCTTTGATAGTTTTATGAATTATGTCATGGAAGATTAATTCCGTGGCCCTTTGGTATGTTTCTCTTGCATTCTTCAAGCCAAATGGCATCATATTCCAATAGTACATCCCCCATGGACAAGTGAAGGTTGTCTTGTGTTGGTATTCATAAGCAATCATCATTATCTAGTTGTATCCTAAGAAACTATCCATTAGGGAAAGCATCTCGTGTCCCACCATCATGTCCACAATCATGGTATGTGTAGGATCATCATGGAAAAAATAGGCCCTTAAGTGGCAAAAAATTTAGAAAAATCAGTGTTAGGCAACTTGACGTAAAAATTTGAATAAGTTATCTATATTATTTCAAAAATATGTAAGAATAGAATCTATAGAAAATTGAATGTAGTTTCTAAAATAATAGGTTTATTTTAAAATAAATAAAATATATTTGGTGAAAATTTGAAATTTCAATGCAGTAGTACTTAAATTTCAAGGAAAAATTAGAAGTAGGTGTCTGTCTGACCACCCTAACCATAATAAAATGATAATTTTTTTTATAATATTTTATATATAAGTAGAGGACTCATGTCCAGACGTGATGCATATTTCTTTGTAATTTTTGTCCAAGTAAATAATTAATTATGAATTTTTTATTACAAATTTTAAAAAATATAAAAAATCGTATGTCTGACCACCTTAACTTGGTCAAAACTTCATGAAATTTAATTTTTCTTTTTTTAATCCTATAGTATGTGAAGCATAGAATGTGACGCATGTTTTGGATTTAAAAAATCTAATACTGTTTGAAAGTTATAGATGCTTTTCAATCAACCTATTGATCAGAACTTTAGTTGTAATTCTAATAGAAAATAAATAATAATTATTTATTAAATTCAAATTAAAGTATAATTTATATTGGTGGAAAGCTGAGAATCTCCTCTAAAAAGCCTTTTCATTTCATCAGTTTTGGGTAAAAAAAAAGTCATCAGCTACATACCCTACAAATACCCATACTATTACCACTTTTTGGCCCATCATGATCCTGCACATACCCATCATGTCAATGTTGGGCAATGGGAAATCATCTTTTGGATATGCTTTGTTTAAGCCCCTGGAATCTATGTAGATTTTGATGCCCCCATTAGGTTTTGAGATAGGAACTAGGTTTGACACCCATTCTAGATAGTCAATTGGTCGAATGAATCTTTCTTCTAGTAGCTTCTTTAATTCCATTTTGACTAGCAGGGTGATTTGAGGGTGCATTTTTTTGAGCTTTTTCCTGACAGGCTTTGCTTCAAAGTATACTGCAAGGTGATGAACTACAATTTTTGGATCAAGCCCAAGCATGTCTGCATAGCTCCATACAAAATTAATTTATCTTTCTCTCACGAAGGCTGATAGGAGCTCTTGTTCCTCTGATAGTAATGACTCTGCATAGAATGTGATGTGTGGGGTCTCCTATATTCCTAGATTAACTAGATTGCATTTTTCTACTAGGACCGCTGGTTTTTCCTGATGAAGAGATCTAAAAGGAAGATTTAATCCCCCATCCTCAGGCACTTCAAAAAGGTTTCACCATTGGATGTCTCCTTTCTTTTTACTTTTTTCAGGTCAGAGAGTGCCAAAGTGTGGTTTTCACTCAGGGACCTAGAGATTATTCTCAGTTTTTCACTTTTGTGACTGAGGGATTTAATCATTTCCCCATAGTATGCATGTGTATGCAGCTCAATCATGAATCTTTCTTTGTGATCCCCACATAGAATATTATCTCGTAGTCCCATGAATTATGAGAGTGCCTTATCATTTTCGAATGTGTCAAGAATTGGTGGTACTTGTTGGTCATAGTCAATGAGTTATGGGTAGACTAGATGGATTTCATGGTTTTGGTTTTTAGAATCATAGGATAGGGTGCTAATCATGAGAAGGGTGGTATCCTCAAAGAGCATGTGTAGGTTGGTTATGGGATCCTCATCATCACTACTACTACATACATCAGTTATGTCAAATGTGAAGTTGTCTATGACTCGACCTATAGATATAGGTAAGCGTAGTTCAACTGCTAATTACTGAGGAGGATTATTCAACTTTCTAACTGGGGGATTTTGGCCACGTGTGGTTATACTCAGAGGAGGACATCTAAGGCCAAGATTTCTCATTCACGTCTCTTGAATGATAGGTATTATAAACCCATTGTCATTTTGTCCTAGTTTCTGGTTTCTATCATAGTCCATTGCGAGCATCATTTGTAAACCTTTGCTTCTGTCATCCATTGGTATATTGGATTCTAGTCTATTGTCTTGGTATAATATATAGGATGGATCCTCCTCTATGACTTCTCGGCTAAGATCTCCCCAAATTTTGAATTTGGAATATCCTTCATTGGGTGTTTGGGATGTGGAGGCTTCATTTTATTGTAGACATCCTAGTGATCTAGGAGATTGTGGTAACTCTCTAACCATAAAAGCATTTTTGGGAATTGTATAGTCTCTGCAACCATTGTCCAAGATGATGACTTTGATATCAGAGATGGTGGGGATGGCGAGAGTGGTAGGTGTCTCTGTCGTAGAAGTGGAAGCAAGAGTGGCTGGATCAACATATGGTGTTGATGGTCCTTCATCATTTTTAGGCACTTGAGGGATTTTGTAGTATTTTTCCTCTAGGTTCTTACAGTAGGAGAATGGTTCAAGATCTCCATGGATGGTGACCTCTTGTCCTTCATATGTGAATTTGACACATTGATGGAAGGTTGATGCTACTACTTGCATTGCATGGATCCATGGATGTCCTAGGAGAATGTTATAAGGCAAGTCAAGGTCCAAGACTTGACAGGTTGTTTGCATAATAGTTGGCCCTACCTGAATAGGGATTTGGATTGTGCCTTGGGACAGTCTTTCTTGATCATCATATGCTTTGATTATAATACCTTTACCTTTTTCAATGGAGTCCTCTGAGATTTTCAGGTTCTTAATGAGCTTGAGGGAACAAATATTCAAACCTGCACCTCCATCAACCAAGACTCGCTTGACTTTATTTTTATGCACCAGGACCTCTAAATGGAGTGCATGGTTGTGAGATGGTTGAGCAAGAAATTCTTGGTTAGAAAATGCAAGGAGATTCAAAGTGATGATGTTTTTGACCATAGCTTGGAATTTTTCTACATCAAGATTTGTAGGGACGATGGATGAAGCCAATGCTTCTTCAAGGATTTTCTTGTCAGCGGATGAAATTTTTAGCAACTCCATGATGGAGATTTGTGCTAGGGTTCTTTTTAGCTGATCAAGGACATTGGAACCATTGGGAACAGATCTGGGGTTGGGTGTGGTTGTTCTGTTTGGCTGAGATGACATTGCAATGGTAACTTTGTCACCTCTTGTGGTGACTCCACAATCGGCTTGGGCTCCTTTGATGGTGATGGTAGCACAATAGTCATCTAGGGATGTGATGACATGATCAAACACATGATTGGAATTTTTAAAGGTATCTTTCCCTTTACCAATGCTATTGTTCCCTTTATTGTGCTTAGGCATTGGATTCATGTATATTATGAGGTTCTGATTTCCTGTTGGCTGTTCCACATTTATGATTCTTTGATCAATGAGGTCTTGGACTAGGTTCTTCTACCTCATGCAACTGTTAGTGGTGTGCCCTTTGATTTTGTGAAACTCACAAAGTTGGTTTTCGTTGTACCAGGGTGGCTTCACATCTGGTTCTTGATAATTCTCGTAGGTGGGGTTTTTGATGAGTTTTTCATTTAGG
Source organism: Sequoia sempervirens (assembly GCA_007258455.2). NCBI lineage: Eukaryota > Viridiplantae > Streptophyta > Pinopsida > Cupressales > Cupressaceae > Sequoia > Sequoia sempervirens. The sequence continues at coordinate 312,517,794 of VDFB02353493.1, read as the reverse complement.
GTATGTGCAGGATCATCATGGAAAAAATAGGCCCTTAAGTGGCAAAAAAAATAGAAAAATAAGAGTTAGGCAACTTGATGTAAAAAATTGAATAAGTTATCTATATTATTTTGAAAATATGTAAGAATAGAATTTGTAGAAAATTGAATGTAGTTTCTAAACTACTAGGTTTGTTTAAAAAGAAAAAAACTATTTGGTGAAAATTGGAAATTTCAATGCTGGTACTTAAATTTTAGGGAAAAATAAGTAGGTGTTTCACCACCCTAATCACAATAAAATGATAATATTCTTTTATAAGATTTTAGATATAAGTAGAGGACTCATGCCCGATGTGATGCATATTTTTGTAATTTTTTTCCAAGTAAATAATTAATTATGAATTTTTATTACAAATTTTTAAAAATATAAAACTCATATGTTTGACCACCTTAACCCAAAACTTCATGAAATTCAAATTTTCTTTTTAATCCTATAGTATGAAGCATAGAATGTGATTCATGTTTTGGATTCAAAAATGTGATACCATTTGAAAGTTATAGATGTTTTTCAATCAACCTATCAATTAGGACTTTAGTTGTAATTTGAAAGAAAATGAAAAATAATTACTTATTAAATTAAAAGTAAAGCATAATTTATATCGTTGGAAAGCTAAAAATCTCCTTTAAAAACCCTTTTCGTTTTATCAATTTTGGGTAAAAAAAATAGTCATTAGCCACATAGCCATCATATTGCCACTTTTCGGCCCATCATGATCCTGCACATACCCTTTATCAATTTCTTCATGATGACTTCAAGTGGTTCCCCAAGGGCGGTGTACTTCTGCTTGGTGAAGCTCTTGTTTCACTAGTGTGGTCCCCTTTGATCGTTGACATTTTTGATCACCTAATTATTTGACTGGTGTGTTGTTGCATTAGCTTGATGGTTGTTTTGATGATAGTTTCGGATTTGTTGTTGTGGTGTGGGTGTGTTTTTCTGAGGGAAACTGATGACAACTTTGGCATCAATGAAACCATCATTGGTAACATTTTTTTTCTTTCCCATGTGTGAGGTTTGTTGTTATAGCTTGTAGATGGGTGGTTGTTGTGTTGTTCGAGATATGAAGTTGATCCTCCAGGTTGTGTCATAAGGGCTTGATCGATGTTGAGCACCTTGGAAATCAACTGATCGTATGTGGTGATCCCTTGGACTTTGAGATGGAATGCTAAGAGGCCATCAAGGTTGGATATGATAGTGCAAACTTGTTGTTCTTTGGGCATCATCCATTTTCTCTAATTGGCCTTGGATCACCATCATTGTAGAAATGAAGCAAATGATTCATTCTTCCCTTGTTTCAGAGGTGAGAATTCCTCTAGACTGACATCCATGGTGATATTGCATGCATAGTTTTTGATGAATGTATCTATGATTTCTTGGAATTTCTTGATGCCAATAGGTATGCAAGAAAACTATTCCATGGCGTGGGCAACCAAACTCTTGGGAAATAGCCGCATTAGATATGTATCATCATACATGACTTCTATGCAGTGAACCTAGAACTCTCTGATGTGATCTTTAGGGTATCCCATACCACATTATTTATCAAATTTCAGGATCCCAAATCCCTTTGGGAATGGTTTCATCACAAGGCTCATGTCGAACAGATAAGGACACAAGTTGTTGGATTTTTTCGTGGTTCACTTTGATTGAAGATCAATAATTTGTTGTGAGAGTAATTTGATTTGTACTACAACATCATTTTGTACATTATGGGGTGGGATGAAAGTGTTCTAAGGAGGTTCATTTTTTGATGGGATGGGTGGATTGGTTGATGTGTTAATTGGTGGTATTTGCACATTTTGTTGAGCCATGTATGCTTGTACTCGTTGTATCAACAACACTTGTTTGTTGGTCTTGTTATTGTTGTGCCAGGATTTCCTATTGTTGACCTTCTTGTTGTTGTTGTTGTGATGCTAGTTGGTATGCTTCTTGTTGTTCTTGGTATTGCTTTAGCGCTTGCTGATATGCTTAGTACTGGGCCACTTATTGTTGTGCGAGATACTGTACTTGTGCTTGTGCTTGTTGTGCTTGATATTGGGCTTGGGCTTGAGCGTGTGCTTGAGCTTGTGCCTAAGCTTGAGCCTAAGCTTGAGCTTGAGCTTGTGCTTGTGCATCTTGAGCTTGTTCCTGAGCTTGAGCTTAATGTTGAGCTTGAGCTTGTGTGGCTTGAGCTTGAGCCTGAGCTTGAGCCTGAGCTTGAGCTTGAGCTTGTGCGGCTTGAGCTTGTGTAGCTTGTTGTTTTTGTTGTTGTTGCAATAATATTTGGGCTTGAGTAGCTTGTTGTGCTTGTAATGCAGACTGGGCAGTTTGAGTAACTTGTTGAGCAGCTAGTTGCATGGCTTGTTGTTTTTGTACTTGCAGGAGTGCCTTTTGATAGGTAGCTTGTTGAGCGGTTTGCAACACAATATTGTATTGGCTTGATGTATTGGAATTTGGTGGTGGTGGGGGCGGTGGTGGATTCAGAATGGCACTTGTTGTGGTGATGAGAGGCACCGTCATGTTGATGATTGGAGTTTGAGTGGTAGAAGGTGTGATGGATATGCTTGGTCCTTGCTAGACCATGTTTTAAGGAATGATTGATGATGTGGCAGTGGTAGTTTGGATCATCGAGATGGTTTCCATCTGTTGTTGCGATGTCGATGACAAGTTTTGAGAGTTTAGCGCGATGCTTTGATTGATGCTCGGGATGTTGGTTTGATTTTTATTGATACTTGGTAAAGGGGGAAGCCCTAAGCCAAAAAGTGGTGAAAATGTGAGGGATGTGATCTCTTGAGGAAATGGTGTAGTGTCAAAAATTCCCCTTGATTTGAACACGTCTTCCCCTCCTTGTGAGGTTGCGGGGAGAGAAGTTGCATGAAAGGATGATGATGATGGATCATTGGGATCATGAAAAATGAGAGGGACATATGTATGGAATGGATTTTTGGGCATGGTTTGTCCCAAGATGGTGTTTGCATCCAAGTCTTGATTATTGATAAGGGGGTGTGTTTGTAAGGCATTGAGAAATGCACTTCCCTTGTTAACACTAGGTTGACTTGGAGCAATGGATGATGTGATTTGCGAGATGTTTTGAGTGATACTTTGGAATGGGGGTGTGGATGAGATGGGGAGTGTGGATGAAATTGGAGGGATGACCTCTAAGGATGGTTCCACTATAGAGCTCACATCAAAATCAGAAGGGAGTTTAGCCCCTTGCTTTGCTAATTCGAGCATGTATAGTGAAGGGTTGAGTCTCATCATGATATTGATAATCTTATGGTTCTCTAGATTTTGAATCATTTCGATGATTTCCTCGTGTGACATTCCAAAGGGATTATTGGTAAGATCCTCTACTTGGCCTTCCTCTTGAGGGTTTTGTGATGATGAAGGGAAGTTGATTAGAGGATCACTTGATTCAATGGGATTTATTTCAAAATTTGTTTGACTTAGGTCACTTGTAGTGGATGTTTCTTTGTTGGCTTCCATGTTCCTATTGTGTTGAGATTTAGTTTGCACCATAAAATAGGGATTAATTTGCAAGAATGTGGGAGATGAATCTCAAATTCTTTGGATTGATCTAACTTTTAGATACAAAAGAGAAAATTTAGGATGTTTTTAAGGATCAAAGGTGATATGATGGGGATGATGTAAATGATGGATGTTGTGGATGTTTTAACTTTTGAGAAATCTTGAGGGGATGTTAGACTTTTTAGGACCTTTTGGATTTGTTTTGAATTGACCTTGATTTGATTTTTGGTTTGCTCTATTTTTGGAATTGTGAAGAAATAGACCCTAAGATGCTCGATGATTATCTAGGGGATAGATTTTCTCAAAGGATGATAATTTTGAATATGTGTAGGGAGAAGGATGCATCTACCCACACCTATTCAAACAAGATGATAATTTAACCAAGCATATGAAGAAGGATGCATCTACATATACCTAGTTAAACAAGATGGTTTGATAATTTGACTAAGCATATGCAAAATGATGCATTTACACATACCTAGCCAAAGATGATTTGATGTTTTGATTCAAATATTTCAAGGATCTTGCTTCAAGGATTTGATGATTTTGATTTTTTCCAAAAAGCCTAGCATGGAGGATAATTTCAAGATTTTTTCAAAAGATGATAGTGAGGTGATTTTGGTTTGATGTTCAAGGATGGATGAAAATGTTTGATTTTTATCCTAGGATGTACCTAAAAAGACACTTGTTTACTAGACCTCAGTATTGAAAAACATGCAATACTTCTAAGGACCTTTTAACCAAGAAGTGGTTCAAACTAGGCATACATTTTTGGATTGTTCAAGGGAATGAGTATATAGAACCTTGTGATTTTTTTTCTTATTTTGATATGTTGTTTTTTATTGCACTTCCTAATGTATTTCTTGATGTCCTTTCAAGTGTGAATCCTAAATTTTGAAATTTTTATTTGATGACTTTTGCTTTGGGGTTTTGACTTTCTTGGAAATCATGAGGAACTAACATGTGTGACAGCCAATTTTGTTATCTTTGCTTAGTTATTTTGTTTTATCACAAACATGCTCTTTGATTTTCAACCTAGATGTCCAATTTCTTAACTTCTTATCATTCCACAAGGTATGTTATATGGAACTTTGATGAAATTGAGGCAAGGGTTACCTATTGTTAACTTTGGTAAGAAATTTGAGATATAATCCAAGTGTTTAGAAACCTCTAAGGATAAAATCTCAAGGGAAAGCAATAAAACATTAATTCAGTCAATTATATTTGCTTCCTAAAGGGTTTGAATTTTGATGACAATGTTAAATGTTTGTTTCCAAATGTTTTCTAACAAGCAAAGTATTTTGTAACCAAGAACAAGCACAATCCTATGGATATGAAAGATTATATTTGTTGAGTCCCCACTTGGATAAGTCCAGCTACACTTATTTTTAGCAAATGATTAGATGCTTGACCCCACTAGCTCCCCTCCATGACACTCACTTCTTGGGGTAGCCAAGCATCAGTACCCATGAAACTCCCATGGAATACTTTCCATTTCTACTAAAAACCTTTAAAATGTGGGGTTGCTTCAGAACAACCATTCTTGCACCAACAAATAGATAGGGATTTTGGCCTTTCTACAACAAGGTTTTTAATTTGGACTTTCCATTTGTAGGAGTTGACCCAACATGGTGAGAGACCATTTCTACCCTTCTTGTGGGAGCCAATTGAATGATACTGGCTTTTGTTCCAGTACCCACTTTTATATCCCAGCTAGAAATACTCTTGGCTTGAGAGTGTTACTGGTTGAGTTGTTCCCTTGGGTGAATACATTTTCCCCAAGGTAGGTCCTCTAAGATAAACAATAGTGAGCAAACATATCCGTAACTCAATCGATCTCTATTGAGAAATAAAGAGAGAATACACTCAATAGGTTTGGCTCACACTTGCAAGATGTTTTGTTCAATTTTAGTTCCCAAAATGAAGTGTGGAGGTGATTACTTTATCCCAACCTAAGACAATCAAAAATATTTTGATTCTCAAGATCGCAATGAGGTGCGAGAGAAGCGCATACATATTTTCAATGATATTAGTTTGAGTAAGCAATCACAAAATAAAGTAGCACATGTTCTTTTTAATCCAACAAAGCAATAATGACTCCTTTTTACAGCACCAAATGAAGTGTGAGAATTTTCCTTGTTCAATTTGTTAGCCTTGAACAAAATCTAGTGAGTTTGTGTCCTAAAGTTCATTTTAAGCCTTTTGTAACAAGAATTTAAAGGGTTATTTTTAGAGATCAAAATGAAACTAGTAAGTCCTAAGCATGAAAGATAACAATTTTTTCCTTAAGAGGAATAGTGAATCCTCTAAGAGTGTTGAACAAACACTAGAGTGTTGAACTAACACTAGAGTGTTTAAAAACACTTGGTATCATGAAATGAGGTCATCATGCTTCTTTTCCTCTTCACCTTTGATCAATCCAACCCACAAGAAAATTAGTTAGGTTCTACAAAAATAGAGGTCAAGAAAGTAGAAAATAGACTAAATAACAAGAATTTGATCAAAAACACGTGTTATAAATAAATTTTCACTTTCTACTTCTCTTTAGTGGTATTGTTAGCATCGCTCTATAGCCAAACCACTAAGCATGAAGGTGTTGCTATTCTGGTTAGTGGTGCAGTTTGGATTTTGAAAAGAATCTAGCGAGCTAGAAAGCTTCAATAGTGTTGTTTAAAAAATTGAATTATGGGCAGGAAGTATGGAGCTTCACACTTTGAAATTTGTAGCGGTGTGATATGGCGATGCTGAGTTCTCAACGATGCTAAAAAAAGACACTAAGCTTCCAACAATGGAGTTTCTTGTAGGCATAAAAATAAAAAATAAAACACAAAATTTAGTGCAAAAATGTGATTAGATTTTCAAGAGTGCCTTCCTTCTAGTGCCAAATGTAGAATACCAAGACCTATACCTACAAAACACAATAAAAAAACACATTAGAAGATCATATACAAGTAAGAACAAGGATTCCCCATCAAATCCATTAACAAAACTCAAAATAGGAATGGAAACAAGAATATAATGAAAGAACAAGAAAGTAGATTAAATCCTATTGAAAGTAATGAAAACTCTTGATCCCATGGGGGAATTGGTGCCAATTTGATGTGAAAATTGGACCTTTCCCAACTCCAATGATGTGATGAAGATGATTGATGAAAGATGCATGCTTGTGGTGATGGCTTCAGTGGAGCTCCATTTTGAAAATCTACAAAAATCCTAACTATGCGGGTATGTGTAGGATCATCATGGAAAAAACAAGCCCTTAAGTGGCAAAAAAATTAGAAAAATCAGAGTTAGGCAACTTGACATAAAAATTGGATAAGTTATCTATATTATTTCAAAAATATGTAAGAATATAATTTGTAGAAAATTGAATGTAGTTTCTAAACTACTAGGTTTGTATATATATATATATATATATATGGTGAAAATTTGAAATTTCAATGCAATAGTACTTAAATTTCAGGGAAAAAATAAGAAGTGTTTGTTTGACCACCCTAACTACAATAAAATGAGAATATTTTTTTATAATATTTTAGATATAAGTAGAGGACTCATGCCTGGATGTTATGCATTTTTATTTTTTATTTTTTCCAAGTAAATGGTTAATTATGAATTTTTTTATTACAAATTTTTAAAAAATATAAAAACTCATATGTCTGACCACCTTAACTTGGTCAAAACTTCATGAAATTCATTTTTTCTTTTTTTAATCCTATAGTATGCAAAACATAGAATGTGATGCGTGCTTTGGATTCAAAAAATATTATACCGTTTGAAAGCTATAAATGTTTTTTAATTAGCCTTTCAATTGGGACTTTAGTTGTAATTTGAATAGAAAATGAATAATAATTACTTATTAAATTGAAAGTAAAGAATAATTTATATCAATGGAAAGTTGAGAATCTCCCTTAAAAACCCTTTTCGTTTCATCAATTTTGGGTAAGAAAATAGTCATCACCCACATACCCATCATATTATCACTTTTTGGCCCATCATGATCCTGCACATACCCATGCTTAGATGAAGTTGATGATAGATTGCTATGGATTTGAGTATACTAAGTTTACTCATGTTGTGGATGATCAAATGAGGAATAAATCCTCTTGTTTATAGAATATTAAGTTGAAGAGATGTCCAAAATGGAGCAATGTGGGACTAAGAATCAACTACTAGCGAGATGCCACTTGTCAACATGTGGATGGATGAAGGATGTGCAAGTTTTGAAGAATGTGTCAATAAATGCAATTAGGTGGAATTTGAAATTTTTGAAATGACATGCAAGGGGGAAATAAAATTCATTGAATGCCACTTGGCTCAAGGAAAAAGGACTTATTAGTTGGAGTAAATGCCTTGTTAGAAGGACAAAGTCCACTTGGAGTTTTGAATTCAAATTTGAGGAATATTCCTTTTTTTATGCCTTTTGAGAGAAAATAGAGATTTAATAAATGAATTAAATCTATTTTCATGTGCAAGCTGCAAAAGCTAGAGGATGGGACATGCGAAGGGATTAAATTAATCAAGGTTAATTTATTTAATGCGAGATTAGCTGATGTGACAAATTTGACTTAGATTTATGGATTGATTTAAATCAAATATGAGAAGGATATGATTTCAAGATTAAATAATTTTTTTTTTTTGATTTATTTAACCAAGGAGATGAAGTTAGATTAAACTAAATAAGGTTTTAATTTATTTAATTTAATGGATAGACTTTAGATATTTAATCAAATAAAATGAATTATTTAATTAAATAGAGATAATTAGATTAGGTTGATTGATTTAATTAATGGAATAGAATGACTTAATCAAATAAATGATTTAATTAATTAAGGGAGGAAAATTAATGAATTTAATCAAACAAGGAAATTTGATTAAATGGTTAGACCGAGGGATGATTTAGGATGAAATAGTGTTAGTGGTGAGGATCAAATGTGCAATGTGAATTAGTACATTTTACATGTCTATAGCATGTTAAGATTTGTAACCAAGATCATAACAGTAAAAAGCTTGTGCTTCCACAAAATCCTACTTGCACACAATGAGCCTAAATTTCTATTATCAAAGAGATTGATAAAATAGTTTATATTTTTTAACAATATGAGCATGCCTAAATAGACAAGGTAGTGAAGGTAGTCTTGCAAAACATAATGACTAACTAACCATTCAAATATTGAACACTTGTTAACTCACATGACATGTGTTCTAGTGATTTACAAGTGATCATGCAAGAGGTGTAGAGGTGTATCACAAAGTGAGAACACTAGTCTCAATCACATGACATGAGAAAAATTTCTAGAATTCCTCTAAGTGAGCTTAAGTGTAGTGTGAATAGGAATCAACTATGTAGGATAAAAGCTAACTAGTTTAACAATACCTTTTTTCAAACTAACATATATATAGATATATATTCAAAAAAATATAAATTGAAATGCTCTAAAAACAACATTCATTAGAATTTTAATCATTTCAAAATTCAAATCATATATCACTTCCTAGTGATTCAAATTTAAAATTTATATTAGTGTTGGTAATTTTGTTTATAATAGTTCCAGACAAATTTTAACCATAGTTCCTAGGTTATTCACTTGACCAACCTGACTAGAACTATGCTTCATGACTAGACCTATTGTGGCAACAAAGACCAAACCACCAACCCCCCTACAATGGGAGGGTGGGAAACAATAGCTTACTAAATTGGTCAAGATAAGATGAAGATGTATGGTCCTACCCATACCTAGAACCTTCTTATTGTAGTTGATTCATGAACCTGTACCCTTATATTGATGGAATTCAATTTCAATATGAGTCCTACGAATGCTCTCACAATTAAGATAGTAGGGGTTGGTGAGCCTTACTTCTTATTACATAATTAGTTATTATGTTGCTTCAACCTCAACCGATCAAGACAAGGGCTATGACTATTGAGTCAATCATTCTTGGGGCTTTTCATTCATGAAGAGCTCTTGTAGTTCATATGACCAAGGAGAATAGGGTGGGTGGCCTTTTCTATTTCCCTATAGTTCCCACCCACCTAACCCCTTTCTAGTGATTTATGCTCTTGGGCCATTCCAAGGTGAAATTCAATAGAATTCCAAAATATAGGGGTAGATGAGCTATAGATTATTGTGAGGGTGGATACAAGGTTTGGTTGGAGCCATGTGGATCTAGGAGAATAAAGGGATTTAATAGTAGTGAGAAAGTTTTTTTAGAAGATAATGAAGTCCAATTACCTATATCACGTTAGGGCACCACTGGGAGAGAGATAAGTAGAAAAAGATGGAAAAAAAGGGAGGGCCCATAGTCTAAGGGTAGTTGTGGGTGGGAGGAAACTTTAATTTATCACCTTATTTTTTTTGTTTCATATATCTAATAAATGGAATTATTTGGAAAATAAAATCTCGCAACCGAAGTGATCAACTCCTTGAGATACATTTCCATAATAATTACCCCCACAACTACCATAGAATTGTAGGGGCTTAATACATATGTAATAAACCATTGATTCAAATCCTAGTGGTCATTCATCCTCAAATGTTTATTAATGATTGATGGAGTGTTGAGGCATGTATGTAGGGGTTATATAAGTATTAACCCTAAGCTCGATAAATTAAGAACCCACCCTTATTGATGTCAAGGTGTATTTGACCAACTGAGTTGAAGGATCCAATCTTTCAAGATTTCTTTAAGCCTCATCCCTTGGGATCTTTCATTAACCCACCTTGAACATCCCCCCATGCCATGTAGGGGAATGGACCAGTTGGGTCCCGCAAACAAGATTCTCCTATTCATTTTCCTCTCTCTGAGATGGGAACCAAGGAGACTAACCAGATTCACTTGTGCTCCATGGGTTGATCAGATAACCACAACTAGGTGGATGGGAGTCCCTATCTACCTATCTCAAGGTAAAAATGACCCTTAGAATAGTATCCCCCCCCAAAAAAAAATATTATTATTCATTGATTGAAGGAGAGGCCTCACAAACTAAAATTCCCTCCCCCTCCCAATTGCCAACTACATCCTCTTGGAACTATAATATTCGTACCAACCCAATAATAGTTGGTGAATCCTCAAAAATATATTATTCCCTTCGATTATAATACTCTCTCCTACTATAGCTATCCCAAGTCCTATAGGGTGGTGGGGCTTGGGTGGTAAACTATAGAAAAACTAGTTTGAATATAAGGTGCAACTAGAGTCCCCACCCAATCCGATATAGTTTTGGGTGGGAGGAGATACTAGTGTAATATTTCCATGGCACTAGAATTCCCCTCATCCCCTACTCCACCCAAACATTAAACCCCATAATAGCTATTCCTTAGGTTCAAGTTGGGGGAAATTTAGAATTAGAGCATGTTTGGGGGACTACAATCACTAGAGGAGTGGTTTCCACATTAGCAACAATTGAAAGCATTGTATGAAGGGATTTCATTTGAGAAAGATACTTGTCATTCAATTATGATTGCAAACTCTTCAATGAACATCATAAAGATTGATTGAAATTTTTCTGGTTTGTATTATAGAAATAATAACTTATTTTCACCTATCCTAAGTCTTGATTGCATTGTTGCATTAGGGGTAGAAAATACATGCGTGGCATGGTAAACCAATACAATGTGGCTATGAAATTTTGTATGTGAAAAAGAAAGTGGATACAATTGATTATGTTGATCCAACACTACCCATAGCTCCAAAACCAACTATAGAAGAACCACTTGTTCATCAAGGAAGTAGTTTATTGTGTAGCCACATTCTATTGATTATGCTATTGATTTTACCTATCTATCCATTGACCCTATCCCCCTATATATATGGGGGGATTGATGTAGATATAGGCAACATGAGAGCCTAGCTGGATTAGCTCCCATAGTGTAGTATGGTTTCACTCCCATCACATACCCTATATCTACATAGGTCCTAGCCCACACCACCTACATAACTCTTAGTGTTAGGGTTTAGGTAGATTAGAGAAATAAACTTTAACAATTATATGTAGATTAAATACCCAGAAATAAAAATGAAGAATAAAAAAAAGAGATCAATGCAAAAATCTATCATGGTTCACCCAATATGGGATACATACATAGAAACTCAGGCACCCAATGATTTTATTATCCATTGAAAAATAGATTACAATATCAAAAATTGCACACACCACATATTACATCCCAACCACTTATAACAAGATTTTGGAAGCTTCCAAAATTAGGGTTTTACAATGTTGCTTTTCATTTAATGTGTCAACAGGAAATCCTTGAAGTGTTAACGAGAAAAATGGAGACTGATATGTTACGAGTGTATAGTATTTGCATGATCAGTCACCACATGCCAACAATCTTCCACTTGGAGACTGATCTCGGACAACATCATTACACTTGCAACTCCCATTGAATTATAGCCCTAGCAGGTTTCTTATATCCACCATTATTAGTCATGAAGGCCAACAAAAATTGTTTTCCTCATCATTTTCTCCCATGTAACCACCTTTGTGAACATATCTACAAGATTCTCAGTTGTGTGAATTTTCTTTATCTTCAACTTTCCATCCTCCAAAAATGATAGGATGAAGTGGTATTTGAGTTGTATATGCTTAGTGTTTTAATGTAGAGCTGAGTTCTTATCAAGATGAATGACACTCTAGCTATCAATGTACAAAGGGCTATCTTCTTGTTGTTGTCCCAATTCCTCTAGAAAACATTGTAACCAAATCATCTCCTTGTTGGCTTTCGTAGCAACAACATACTCATTTTTTGTGGTTGAAACCACAACAACCTTTTGTAGTCTTGAAATACAACTGACTACAGTACCTCCTATAGTAAAATAATACCCTATGGTACTCCTACTATCAATATCACCCATTAGATTATAGTCAAAATATTCTCTTAGAGTAGAATTTGTTCCTCCAAACTATAGTTTCTTTGAATTAGTACCTCTCAAATATCAGAGAATCCATTTTACTACAATCCATTGTTCCATTCCTAGATTGCTCATATACCTACTCATAACTCCCACTACATGTGCAATATCTAGCTTTGTGCATACCATTGCATACATCAAGCTACCAACTGTTAATTCCTATGGTATTTTAGACATTTTTTCTTCCTCCTCTTGTGTCTTTGGACACATCTCCTTAGTCAAATTAAAATGACTAGGCAAAGGTGTACTATCTATTTTTGCATTATGCATGTTAAACCCTTTCAACACCCTCTCTACATACTCACTTTGAGACAAAAATAATTTTCTATTTGTCTTGTCTAGTGTGATCGTCATACCAAGGATTTGAGTTGGTACACCCAAATCCTTCATAGCAAATGAATTTTCTAATTTCTACCTAGGTTCATTAATATGCTGCATGTTAGACTTGACAACAAGCATGCCATCAACATAAAGCAACAAGGTAATATGGCTGCCATTACCCAATTTCTTAAAATAAACACAATAATCAAAATGATATCTTTTGTAACCTTGTTCAACCATAAAAATATCAAATTTCAAATATCATTACTGAGGTGCTTGCTTAGGCCATACAAACTCTTTTTTAACCTGCACACTAATTCCAACTTACCATTGACCTCATATCCCTATGGTTGTTGCATGTATATTTCCTCTTCCAAATCCCCATGGAGAAATATTATTTTCACATCTATCTATTCAAGATGCAATTCGTCCATAACCACAAGACTTAGAATAGTTTTAATATAATTCATTTTTACAATCAAAAAATATATTTCATCAAAATCCATACCTTTTTTCTATTCAAAAACCTTTTACCATGATTCTGGCCTTATATCTTTTCTTGCCCCATCTTCTTCCTTCAACTTGTAAACCCATTTATTTGGAAGTGCTCTTTTTCTTGCAGGAAATTGGATGAAGTCCCAAGTATGATTCTATAGCAAGGTATCCATTTCCTCTTTCATTCCTAGCTCCCACTGCTCTTTGGTATCTACCTACATTACTTCTTCATAAGCTTTAAGTTCACCAGAATTAGTTAATAATATATAATATAACAATGGAGAAAATATTTTTGGAGGTCTAGTTATCCTTGTAGAACGTCTAACACTTACAAGATTTTGTGGGATAACTTGTTGTTGAGCATTAGGTAGCACTAAAATTTTATTTTATGGAATTTCTTCCAGCACCACATATTCTTTTTTGGCCTATTCATGCCTCTTTTCATGTAGCTGGTACTTATACATGACCTTCTCATTGAATATAACATCTCTAATCCTAATGATTTTATGATTTTCATAATTCCATAATCAATAACAAAATTCATCTACTCCATATCCAATTAAGGTACATTTTTTAGACTTAGTGTCAAGCTTGGTTCTATTTTCTATAGCAACATGGACGAAAGCTTCACAACCAAATGTTTTTAGAAATGAGTAGTTTACCTTTTTACCAATCCATGCCTCCTCTGGAATTCCACCATCAAAAGGATTTGAAGGTCCCCTATTTATTCAATAATGGTATGTACATCATCTACCCAAAACTATAAGGGGAGTCCAACATGCAATCTCATGCTCCATAATGGTCCTATTTATCCTCTCAGACACACCATTTTCTTGTGGAGTTCTAGGAACTATTTTCTACCTACAAATTCCATTTTATGAACACTAATTTTCAAATTCTCTGCTGTAATACTCACCTCCATTATCAAATTTGATACACTTCAACTTTTTTCCCATCTCATTCTGAACCAAATCTTTCCACTTTTTAAAAGTTTCAAATACTTCTAATTTTTTTTTTAAGAAATACACCCATGTTCTCCTAGTTGCATCATCAATAAAAGTAACATAATAACAAGAGACACCAAGAGAAGATACTCGAGTTGGTCCCCATATATTTGAATGCACAAGATCTAATTTCTCACTCTTCTATTTCCTGACTTTGAGAAATCAAAATATTTTCTATTTTCCATAAACACAATTTTTATAGAACTGCAAGTCAATATACTTTAGACCTAGTAGCAACTTTCTAGAGTGAAGGATTTTCATTCCTTTCTCACTCATGTTCCCAAGTCTATGGTGCCACAATTTTGTTTTTGTCCCTATAGCAAGTACTCTAACTATGTGAGTACCAATTATTTCTATAACAACTAAGGTAGAATAAGTATTACCATTACGCATATACAATGTGCCTACCTTTTCACCTTTAGTGACCTTCCAAAATTTGTCTATAAAGGGAACTATGCAACCTTCACTACCCAATTGTCATGAAGAGATTAAATTTCTTCTAAAATTTGGAACATGCCTTACCTCCTATAGCAACCATTCATTTCCATTCCACAACTTGAATTTTATTTTTACTTTTCCAACAATCTAGCAAGGTTTATTGTCACCCAAAAATATTTGCCCAAAATCATCATGAAAATAATCTACAAAATAATTCCTATCAGGTGTGGCATGAAATGAAGCCCCTGAATCTATTACCCAAGAACCATTAATATTATCTAAACATAGAATTAAAGCATCCTACAATTTATTACTTGCAACATTAGCTTCCTTACTTTTATCATGTTGTTTGTCTCCTTTTTTTCCTTTTCAAGACCAACAATCCTTCTTCAAGTGTCTTGGTTTTCCACAGTGCCAACAATCCATTTTTCCTCTAGATTTAGATATTACTTTCTTTGACTTCACTTGTGACTTCCCATGATTTTTTGGGACTTTTCCTCTCTCCTTTGTTCTTCCCCTATTCTCTATAGTCAAAGCATTACTTGATGTTGAAGTCTCACCAATGCTTTTTCATCGCATTTCCTCACAAAGGATAACACCAATAACATTGAATTTTGATTCAATGTATTTGAACCAGAGATAGAGATACTTATAACAATTACCAAGCTCTTCTAGCTTTCTCACAAAGAACAAAAACCAATATAGACCTCACCTCTTCATCAAAATTCACTTTTTAGTATGTGTAGGATCATGATGGGCCAAAAAGTGGTGATATGATGGGTATGTGTAGTGTATGTGGTTGACGAGTTTTTTTTTACCCAAAATTGATGAAATAAAAATGGTTTAAGTATATTCTTAACTTTCAACCAATATAAATTATGCTTTACTTTGAATTTAATAAATAATTATTATTCATTTTCTATTTGAATTATGACTAAAGTCCTAATTGATAGGCTAATTGAAAAACATTGATAGCTTTCAAACATTATCACATTTTTTGAATCTAAAACATGAATCACATTTAATGCTTCATATATTATAGGAATTTTTATTTTTTTTAAATCATGAAGTTTTAACCAAGTTAAGTTGGTGAGACATACAATTTTTTATATTTTTAAAAAGTTGCAATAAAAATTCATTATTAATTATTTACCTGGAAAAAACTTACAAAAATCTATGCATCACATCTAGACATGACTCATCTACTTATATCTAAAATATTATAAAAAATATTATCATTTTATTGTGGTTAGGGTGGTCAGACAGACACCTACTTCTTTTTTTCTCCTTGAAATTTAAGTTACTACATTGAAATTTCAAATTTTCACCAAATAGATTTTTTTTAAAAATAAACCTAGTAGTTTAGAAACTACATTTAGTTTTCTTCTGATTCTGTTCTTCCATACTTTTGAAATAATATAGATAACTTATTCAAAATTTTATGTCAAGTTTCCTAACTTTGATTTTTTTGAATATTTTCCCACTTAAGGGCCTTTTTTTTCCATGATGATCCTGCACATCCCGTTTTACAGAAGTTAACTGACTAGTAATCATGTTAACCTCATTTAAATTATTTGTCACATATCCTCCTTCAATCATTTTTATATTAAACAAATGCTTCATGAGAAATACCTTATTTGAGGTTAAGGGTTTTTCATCTAATTTAGCTAAATGTTCCATCATATCCAACATTTGTTGTCTTTGCTTATATTATATTGAATGAAATAGATGGTGCTAGGAACAACCGAATGGTTCCTAGTGCCTTTCTTTCCAGAATAATCCATTCTTCATAAAAAATAGTAGCCTATTTCTTTGTTTTGCCTTGCAATGACCACCATAGATCCT
The DNA here is from genome assembly GCA_007258455.2 of Sequoia sempervirens. Classification (NCBI taxonomy): domain Eukaryota; kingdom Viridiplantae; phylum Streptophyta; class Pinopsida; order Cupressales; family Cupressaceae; genus Sequoia; species Sequoia sempervirens. Next base: position 312,501,235 of record VDFB02353493.1, on the reverse strand, counting down.
TTTGATACAAATAATCTTCCATCTACACCTTCCATAGTTGATAATTATGGCCATTGAACTTCGCAACCTTGAGTTTTCCTTCTTACATTGCTCCTACTCAAATCTAGTGTTTTCTTGCTAATCAATCGAAATACACATGACTCTAATACTAGTTGTTAGGGTTTAGGAAGATCAGATAAATAAACATTAACAATTATATGCAAATTAAATAACCCAAAAATAACAATGAAGAATAACATAAAAGAGATCAACACATAAATTTTGTGTGGTTCACCCAATATGGGATACATCCATAGAAATGTAGCCACCCAATGTATTTATTATCTAGTGCAAAATAGATTACATTCTCATGAATTAAACACTAAAACTTACATCCTAGCTACTTATAACTAGCTTTTGGAAGCTTCCAGAATTAGGTTTTTACAAAGTCATTTTTCATTTGACATGTTAGCGGGAAAACCTTGGCATGTAATTTGGAAAAAAAAATTGGGGGCTACACCCGAAACCCCTGCTATAGGGGGCTACTATCCCTGAACCCCCACTTAGGGCCTAACCTAGCCGCAAACCCTAGCGAGGATAGGTTATGAGTGTACATTATTTGCATGATCAATCGCCACATACCAACACTTAGTACAACATAGCTCACCCCACCTGCATACATCCTAGCCCACCCCACATAAGTCATATCCATAGCTCATCCCGCCTATCCCTTCCCAATGGACACTCCCACCTACATCCTTTCTTTCTCAAAGAATTTTCTATCTATGCATGCAAGAAGACTATAAGAAACTCATAGGATGAAGGAAACTCCCCCCAATATGGATATTGTATGTGAGGAGAAGGCATAGGCAGTTGACCTCATTTACATTGCAGTGGAAAGCCAATATCAGTTAGTGGAAGTTTACCTTGAATCAACTCATAACTACTAGCATAGGAACAAAAAATTTCTTGAGTTCAAGTAGTTTCTTCATAATTGAAATATGTGTATGTTCCCACAAATGATGTTCCATAAAATGAAGGCCCATTCTCTCAACAATAAATTTATGAGTCAACAATAGCCCACAAGTCATATCTTTCCCTATCTTATATAAGTATTAACACCAAGCTCAATAGAATTTGTGATGAATGGTTTCTCTTTGCTACTACTAGTTATTGAACTGTGTGGGATGTCACATGCTATAAAAATAGATTTATGTGATTAATGGATTTTGTTTGGTGGATCTATTAGCTTATATAAGTATTGACCTTGGAACAAAATTTGTGATGAATGGATTGGCTTCATTGCTACTAGTTGTTGAACTATGAGGGATGTTGCATGCTATAGAAATGGATCTATGTTGATTGTTGCTTCATCAATATGATCTTCCTATGCTCTTGTGAGTAGCAATGCTTACTCTTCCTTAGGTTATAGCTTCAGATCATAGGTGGGGTAACTGAGAATCCTAAGAATCCTCATTTTTTATTTAGTTGCTAGACTTTCAAATAGACAGATAGATAGGGTTGTTGTTGGAGAATTGACTAATCAACTCAAAGTTTCTCTTTCCATAGAAAAGTCAAGACCATATCACCGAAGGCCTATAGGGTCAAGAGTTGATATACTAGTGAGAGAGTGAGCTTGGATCAACCCTACTATTCTAAGGGGCCCCTACTATTCTAAGAACGAGATTGATTGTTTGGTAAGACCTAAGATAAGACCCCCCTCCTCCTACCTTTCATGGAGGGTAAGGTCCCCCTCCCATACCCTAACATTTTCTCCCCTAGTGATGTTTTTGCATAATTTTTGGTGTTGCCTAAATGAGATATCATAAAAAAATTCAATTTTCCCCTTCGTGGGTGGCTAGAGATATAAGTCACAGAAGAGTTGCAAGCTCCAAAAATGGGAACCTATCTACAATGGCAGGAACTCTTCCAACCATTACTTTCCAATTAGAGACACACCCAACCATCAACACTAACAAAAATAACAACCCATAACATCATATTCATGCTAACAACTCAATGTTGATGAAATCAACTATAACATTATTCAACCTACTCCCATTTTCCCTCAATCTCTAGAAGTAGCACTAAAGTCGAGGAATACATGTAAAGATAGATCACCACCAGTTGATCCAAGAAAGTCAATCCATGTCCTCATCTTCGGCTTCGCTTTTGCTCGCTCGGGGTTGGTCAGCTACAGATAGATGCTTCTCTAGATTTTTCTAAAGATATCAAATCCTCAATTTTGAATTCAATATTTATTCAACTAAAATGATAATTTTAAAGGTCCATTTTATCTTCATGAAATTCTTTGAGAATAATTATAAAATTATAAATTTTTCTAAGAGGCTCCAAACTATTATCAATAAAAATAATATTTAATGAAATAAATCTTGGTACAAATATTATGCAATGCTATTGAATGTTACCAATGAATTAACTATTGTAGTTCTTACTAAATAATTAAGAACTATGCTGAAATATTTAGAATTTTGTGTTATGTTTATGTACAAAAATGCATAAATTTATATACATTTTAGGACAATAGGGAATACTCCTTAGCAAATATAAAATTATAAGAGAATTCAATCACATATGATAATATAGTCATCCTAGAATATGTGATTTATGAGGTGATCAATATAGAATTAATGGGCATGCTTAAAGATTGATGGCTATGAAGGTATTTTCAAATATAAGCAGCTAGAGAATAGGTCCCTAAAAATGTGAGAGGATTTAACATCTAATATTTATTTCATAAATAGTCATACCATAAAATGTACAAATGATCAAACATTGAGTTTGAAAGTATAAAATATTTTTTTAGTTGTGGGCTACATTTGGAATAGTGAAGTAAATCCAATGTAAATCGTAGAAGAATATTTTGGTTCTATTGTACACACATGTTTGTAACCTAAGATCTTTTTATATTTTAGGACACGTTGATCTAATTGTCTTCATTAATTGTTAGTCATTATTTAGTGACTAAACTAACAAAATCTATTTATTTATCACTATATATAGTATGATTGTACTTTCTATTTGATATTGTTTAGTCATATGAATTCAAATTGAACAACTTATTTAATTTAGGTTGATCTTTTAACTATGAACTAGTTTACTAGTATGAATATACTAGGTTTATTCAAGAGTAAGATAATCATGTTAAACTGTTATTTAAGATAATATTGGAATTGCATTGAAAGAAGAAAATAGAATGATATGAGCAAACAATGATATTTTCAAATAATCACTTAGAATCATCACATTATCTTATTTTATATACATCTACATAATACTTATTTATTAAAAAATTAAAATTAAACAACGACAAATCCATGTTTATACTTATTTTAACATCAATTTATTAATACTTATTTATCACAATCTATAACATATATCGATATTAATGCTTATGACAGTTTATTATAGTTTATTTTATTCCCACTAGCCCTCCATTATGGTAGGCGCTACCAGATAACAGAAGGCTGGGCCGATATTACTATACTTGTTTAGCCCGTTGGTTTTCAAGGATATGGAACTGAATCCACACCTGATGTACAGTAATCATAACACCAACAAGTCAGGCTCTCGCAGTATCCCCCAATATGATGATCTATATTTATACACACGTCGTTGCACTCAGCCACCCTCCATAACCAGCATACTCCGTGAAATCCACCGCTCCCGGCTACACAATAACCGTTGTCGTCGACAAAATCCATGGACACTTGTAATGATCAACATATTACTAATCAGGAAGTAGTCGAGAATAACAACACATAAAACCATGCATTAATCTGCTAATACTGAAGAGTAGAGGAGAATAAATATTGTTATTACCAGAAGCAAAAGCAAAAGTGGCCGTGAGCAAAGAGAACAACAGAAAAACATATATGCCCTTTGCCATGTAAGCAACTGCAAATGTATTCTATCGAAAGGTAATAATGTATTCTGCGAGTAAAGGATTACTACTGATATACCTCACACACCAACTACTCTCCTTCGTGTGTTCCGCACAATTTCGTTTATTTATTGTTCTTTTGGAGTAGTTCGATATACGGCGATACCAGATAATGAAATGATTTTAAGCATAACATCGAAATGCCCATAACAAGTCATAGGGGAGATGGTGAACTCTATGACGAGTGGTGGTAAATTTATCTTTTTTCATATTTTTTAAATTTACTTATTATTATAACAAAAAATAGATATTGTTTGTTATATACAGGTGAGAATTCAATAGTGTGTTTAAGGAGGGTAATGGGTAACTTTCTGTTCTGATAAGTATTTCTAAATGGTGCTAAATTTAGCTTTGTTCTAATAGTTTTAACTTATTTATTATATTTTAAATAGAAAATTATAGATTGTTATATGTAAATGACAACTTAATAGTGTGTTGGAGGGTAGTATTATGTCTTCTACCTTTCAATTTAAGGAAGGTAACCTTCTACTTTAAGAAGTCTTTTTCTAAACATTAGGTTTAGAAAAGGTTCTTCCTTAACCAACATAAGGAAATATCAATTTGAGGAGATCTATTCCATTCATTTCCTTGGCATGTCATAGAATTTGATTGTAGAGAGTTTACTTACTTTATTATCATGTTAAGCTCAAATTTCTTTCTCAACTTAACTAAACTAGAATCAATTCCTCTAACTATTTAGTGATGATTTAGGTAAGAATTCCCTAACCAGAGATCTATGGGAGTAACCATATCTATTGTACTCTAAATAACTCCTAGTCATTCATACACTATAGTCATTTGAAACATTTCCTCAAAAAATTACTTAATTCTTTGAAGGCCTAATGTGTAAATATTAGAATGAAAAAATGATCAAAATCTAGAAAATGTGTGAATATTGCATTTGTAAGATTCTTTTAATGATTCACTAAGTGAAATATAGAATGAAAAGATGAATAAACCATACTTCTTATAGATATCACATGCATGGGATTCCCTAGACTAAACTCCACTATCAAGACTAGAGATAAATTCTAGATAAATTAAAGTTTAATGGAACTTCAAATTTTTAGTACTCTTGTTGAACACCTCTTATGAATATTAGAATAAAATATTATGATAAATGATACACAAATAAAATCTCACATTTATTAAACTCTAAAAATGCATTTCGTATAGACTATCAAACAAGATTCTTAGAATATTAGTTGAGGTACCACTCATAGAGATCTTTAGAATAATTCAATTATAAAACTTAGAATGAAACCGCAAGTAATAAATTATAGAATTCTTAGGTAGATGTAAGTAATTAGACTTTGGAGGGTCTTGGTGTTTGAAACTAATTTTCAAAGACCTTTAAATATTAATCAATTCTTATTCTTAAAGGAAAGGAAAGTTGGAAAATAAACAAGAAACTCATCCTTAAGGTAAATTTTCCTTGCAATTTAGGGTTTCCAAAATCTAGGTGGGTTCCCTTTATGGTATCATTGTAATATTATGAACCGTGACTATTAGATGATTTCCAGTAGATATTATGTTAGCATTTTCATCCAAAATCATGTCAGGAAAAACCTTGTGCTTCCACAAAGATACACTTGAACACAATGAGTCTAATCTTCCATTATTAAAATGGTTAATAAAAGAGTTAAGTTTATTACCATATGAGCTTGCATAAATAGACAAGAAAGTGGTAATCCACCTATCATGTGGATTGACAAGTTTCTTGTAATGTAGTACAAATCAGTAGACGAGTTTACTATAGTGTCAACCTTAGGATCACTTGGAATGTGGTAACCAAAAACCTATATGCCCAAGCCATCAACCTTGATTCCAAGTGTTGAGGGACCTTTGAGGTCAGATCGAAAGGCTTCCAGCCTCAAAAAGGTAGCATATGATTTTTTCCATAAAATTTTATAGCCTCTAGAGGCCTAAATGGTTGAACATTTAGTTAGACAAGATGTTGGCTAACCTCATCAACCTAAGTACAATTAAATATAATGAATATATAAATTATTCACTATAACACCACCCTTTAAGTGATACTTTGGGAGATAAAAAAGTACAATAGATAGAAATAGGCCCCAGCTGCTAGGCCATGTTAGGTAACCGTGTACAATGTATTCTCTCACAAATAGAGAAAAAGGAGAAAACTGAGTGGGAAAAAAAATCCTCTCCAAAAAATAATTGAAAGGATTTAAAAGCTTTTGAAAAAATATCCATTGATGATACAAACATGATGATGATAAAATCTTGAAACATATAGAAGTTGTTTACTCTACCGAAGTTGAAATGGTTTCTGCTAGAATAAACAAATCTCCATGAAATGCATATCATGATAAGAGATACAAACATTGCATGAGTGAAAATATGAATACTATTCAATCAATGTACACAAAATCAATAAAACATTATGAAGTCAAAATTATAGATAGTATTGTGATTAGGAGTATGAGAATCTCAAAATATATGATCCACTAAAATAGTCCCATATGAGACATCAAGGTAGAAGGTTGAAGAGGCCTCCAATAAAGAAGATTCATCCATTGCTTCATTGAAATAATAATTAGCATAACACATGATATTACCCCCTTAAACCTAAGAGAATAAGCATACCAACTGAGATCGAGAGTGTGCAAGGAATGTAGACATGTATAAAAAATGAGAAAAGGGTATGCTCCAAGGAAAACTCACATGTGGTGAGAATCATAAGGAGACATTTTTTTTATGTTAAATGACAAGGATCCACAATTGTGATTTCAAATCAAGGCTCTAAACAACACCCATTACATTTTATAATCCAACATAAGTATAATAATTCACAAATTTCCTTCATACATTCAAATTTATGGTAATTGATATGAGTACATTTACAAGCATATTCACAATTGCAATTCTTTAGAATTTATGTCATGAGGTCGATTAAGAAGAGATATTCCCTACAAACCTCAAAAAATGATAAAAAACTAAAAATTAAAAACCCTTATTCAAGGAATGAACCCCTTTGACAAATTTATTTCAAAAGAAAAAAATGATGCATCTTTTACAAATTTTTAACTATACTTCCCCCTATATGCTTTCCTTTTTCCAAATTCATTGTGAAAGAAATTTTTTATTTTTCTCTTACAAACTTTTAACTAAGGAAAAAAAATTAAACTCCCTCTATATGCTTTCCCTTTGCTAAATTCATTGCAAAAGAGAAATTGGACTTGTCTTTTGTAAATTTTTAACTATGGAAAAAATTGCATCCCCATTATATTTTAATGTTACTTCATGGTGAACGGGGAGTTGACACAAAACACTAACTAAATTTTGATGGGCTCAAATAATAAACTAGAATGATCAAGTATAATTGTTATTATGTCACCAAATTCTAAGTTTTTAAAAAAAGTGACAACTATCTCATGCAAAGACATGTAAATGCAATAGAAGACAAACAATAATAAAATGAAAACATTTGAGTGTTTTGAGGAGGCCTCTTTACCACTTCTTAGTGATGTTGCATAGGTAATGTAGAGATAAATTTGAACTTGTATACAACTATCTCAACTCCACATCATGCCACTCCAAACATAACACTTGGTAGATTTGGGCATGTCTAAGTAGTTTGGGTGCAATTTTTGAGAAGCATTTTGATGTGGGCTAAGGGGTTATCTTCACATAAAGGGGATGAGAAAGGGGGAAGTAAAATTGGTTGTTTGTAAGTGTAGAAGTTCCATATGGAGAAGCCAATGATTGAGTCAAAGGAATAAAGGATGTTGTTCTATCTCCATTACATAGTCAATATTAAATTCTATTGAATGCACAAAATAGTTGAGGGGAGGTTAAGCCACAATAGTGGTTTACAATTTTTTTGAGGAAGGAAATTTGACTTTTTTTTGTTTTCACAATGACAAGGGGTTCAGTCGAACTCTATGGTTTAGTCGAACTAGTTTAAGTGTTTGGCTGAACCCATAAACATATGAATAAAAAAATAATATTTAATAGGGTTCGCTCGAATGGATGTTCGAGCGAACCCGTTGAAATAGGGCATAAAAAATAAAAACAAACTATCACTGTCATTTAACATATTCTCTGTTGGAGCTCTGTATGTGGTGAAAGAGAACCTGAAGGCGAATGTAGAGAATAGACATGTGAAAAACGTACATCAACCCAACCTCCATAGCCACAGTTCATCAACCAGACCTCCATAGCTCACTCACAGGTTGGTTAAATTTGAATCTCATAGATTTCAAAACACATTTGTTTGAGAAATTTTGAAACCCTAAATGTGAAATGTTTCAAATTTGTAGATTTCAAAGTGCATTTCTTTTTTTGAAATTGCATTTTCTTGAAAGTTTATAAAGCTTTTTAAACAAACACTATTTCTATCATGCTTTGATGAATCTTCATACCCTATTCCAAAGCTCCAATTTTGGCATGGGCAGAGAGTGTTGAAAAATTGGCATTGCATTGCTTGAAAGATTTAGAAACTCATTTCAAAACTCTCTCAAAAAATTAACATGCCTTGTCTATACTTCAACGTTTTGCATTCATTTCTACTAGGGCACCTCCAATTGTATTTTCTTTAATGTTTCTAAAGCCTTACCTAAACATAAAACAGATTTATTTGAGGCATTATATCAAACAGTTCATGTTAAAAAAATTTGGTTATATTTGTTAGTAAAATTATTGTTGATAACCATATATCTTTATAATTTTGTATGGGATGGATTATTTTGTTCAACCCACAATAATGAATTATTGGTAAATAAAAATGTGAACCATAATAGTGACTATTTCCCTCATTGAGGTTGATAAGTTATGCTAATGATTGTGGTATGAAAGTATAAATAAGAATATGATCCCTAATTGGTAAGATTTATTAATGCACAACCTCTCTAATGAGTATAATTTTTTGAGGGATTTGAAACAATTAATCTAGAACCATTGATTAGAACTAAACATATTATATTACACTCTAACAAAACTTCAATTGGAACTTAGGTAATCTAGACTATTTATAAAAATGGGGAATTATAGTTATTCCCCTACAAGTTTTTATATTGGTAAACTATGAAATTATAAATTGGTAAAAGGTATAAAGTGGTAATCAATTAGAATTAAAATGCAAACATTGGTGAAGGTTTATCTAATTATCTTTTATATATAGGACCTTTAGAAAAATGGGCCTCATTCATGGTGGATATGACAACAACAAAGAAAGCTAGGGAGCATGGTGATAATGATGTGAAAATGTCATACCTAGAGCTATGAAGTAGAATTAATATATTTTATATCTTAAAATCTTAATATAATTAGGTGCTTCTTACTATTTTGTATCACCTTAGATAGTTTAGAAATTCAACTTAAAATCTAAATCCTTGTTAAAAGAGGTAGTGTTGAGTTGTGTACATGTCCCAACTTAGATAGTTTATAAATGATACCATTCTAAAATTATAACTTAGGGTGCATACAATGGAAACTTGGATAAAATTCTTCATATTTTTCCTTTGAGTCTTATGACATTACTCCAAAAATGGTTTGTTCTAAATGTATGAATCAAAGAATAAATTTAGAGGAAAGAAACTAGATTGTTTGAATGAAATGTATAATAAAATAGTTCTATTAGGATTAGAAGGAATGAAGGTATTATTAAATTTTATATTTTAAAACTCAAAAGAGAATAAAGAAAAGGGTGTTCCTTGTTTGTTGTTAATTTAAATTATTTAGTAAAAGTGAATGAGAACCATTCAAATGAAAATAAACCTCCATTATATAAGTCTTAGGATGTCTTTCCTAGAATGAACTCCTCATGTTTCTTCCTAAATGGTTGTTTTATGTTTTAATAGAGTTCATGCATTAATTAGCCCCTATATCTAGAGATCCCTATCAAACAAACACTTCATATTTGCATGAATTAGAGGATTTCCTAAATGACATTTTAAAGAAATGATTTATATGTTCTAGTGTCTTGTCATGGGATGCTCCAACTATTTTTATGAAAAAGAAAGATTTAAGGCACTTTTCCAAGTTGTCTTGATTATGTACATGTTCAATAAATAAAAAATTAACATTAATATCCACCACCTAAAATAGATGACTTATTTTACTGATTGAGAGGGGTGGTCATATTTTTAAAAATAGGTCTAATATTCAATTACAAGTAGCAAAGAATAAAGGAGGAATACATTCATAAAACTACATTTAGAATTAGGTATAGGATATCAAAATTATATGTTTGAGGCAATGCATATAAGACACCCATATACAAAATAGTACAAAAGAAAGAGAAAAAATGTAAAGAATGCACTTGTAACCTATACTTGCTCGAGCATTAAAATTTTGAAATTAAACATAAAGAATAATAGAATTTATAAATTAAATACATGTGAGACTATTATATAATATCAAAAAAGACTATTTTAAAGTTTAAATTTATATTTTAATTTTAGGGTAAATACTTTTTGGTTGAATTTATGAATTAGAAATATAAATTTTGAAATACCCCCACCCTTTTACAAAGACCAATAAAGAGACAAAAAATGATCAATCATATTGGCATGCAACAACAATAAGAAAAATATAGTTGTAAGTTAGAAAAATAACATCCAATTAGAAATACTCCACCAATAGTGGCAATGTATATAATAAAGAGGGTCGTTTTCCCAAAAAAAATAGTAGATCTATCATTGAACACAACTTGAATCCAAAATTCTTCAAGGAAATATATCTTATTGCCAACCTTATCCTTTTCCATGAATGAACCTACTTCCTTTGTAATGGAGTTTCCATCTTTAGTTTCCAAACTTGAGACCAAAGGGTTCCTATAATCTTCTAAACTTGAACCTTCTTCATATTTTTTAATTATTATAAAGAATACCAAGAGGTGAATGTTGCAATTCAAGAGAATGATAGAGGCAATGAACTCCAACTAATCCATTTGCAACATGATTCTTGTATCTACCAATCTCCTCTAAATTTCTCTTGACAAGACCTTATAAATTAGTCATGTCTACAAGAGGACCAACCACCCCTCGATTATTCTCAAAGGGAGCCTCAACCAAATCCTAAGGTAAACAAGGCTCCATCTCATCCTTATGAATTTTGTTCAACCTTTACTTCCTCTAAAATTCCTACACCTATAAAATACATAGCTATGATCTATACATGACAACATGGTGAAAACACAAGAAAATCCTATAGCATGACATGTTGAACCCAAATAACCAAATTCAAAACTAATTTAATCTATAAGTATAAATAGTTTGATGGTAGAAACTTTATACATATAAAAATATGATAAATGTGATTATTTTTCTTTCCAATCTATAAATTATTTATGTTCTTGGCTATATAATTGAGATGATTCACTCGTAATGTAACATGATAAAAATTTAGTATGTATGAAATAAATATTTTTGAGACATCAAGCTACAATTCTACATAGCTCTCATGGAAATAAGAATATTATTTTATTTTAACTAAAGAAATTGTGTGTACTCTATCTTGAAAATTACTAATAAATTTTGAATTATATACTTATAATTTAAAATAAGAGCATCCTTTGTAACATGGAATAGATAGGTTAATTAATGAAATAAAATATGTTTTTATATTAAGAAAAATTTACAAATATATGGAACTCATACATTGAGAAATTGACTAAGACAACTCTATATGAGAATTAAGACATGCTCGAATAATAATTTATATACCTTCTTTCAATAATTAGCATTAGAAATTAATACTTGGTTCATATTGTATAATCACATTAGAAACCAACAATGGAAGATTGAGAGTCTCAACTAAGAATTCCACCTTATAGATAACATTCATACTAGAAGCCAACAACTAAAGACCAAATTTCATAAATAAAGTTCATGTGTTATATATCATGCCTTTGAGGGGTCCACAAGTATGATGAGGCTTTTGAAATCCTTCTCCATCTAAATGCATCCATTCCAAGACCATTGGGAGGTGGGTATCCCAAGTTCCTTAATTTATTGTAGGAATTTAATCAAGAGTAGGACATTGTGACTTTGTCATGTAAATGTAAATCTAAATGTGCATCCAAAAAATACAAATTTAATAACTAAATTTAATTCAAAAAGTGGCCCACCATCTATGGCCTTCTATAAACTTCTCGAAGATTTCATTCCCATAAATGATAAATTAAAAGTTAAGCTATGACTTCACCAAAATGACATGAAATTATCTTTCTAATATGTCATATTTGCATAAATCCCTCAAAGAAATTTTTAACTAATTTTAAACACTCAAACAAATACATATATATGAATATATACTTCATTTATAAATTCTTGGAATATATCTTGATCCATCACAATTAAATTCTTAGACATCATGCATAATATTTTTTATGTACTCACAAAGCCACCTAGGGTCTCATAAAACTTGGGTAGGTGAATACCAATATGCATATCTAATGATGGGGTAAATGGAGGGGGATTAGGAGTAAGTTCATATATATCTATTACTTATTTTGCAATCCAATATATTAGTTGGAGAGGTTGCATTTGAATAGAAGTGAAGATAAGGTCCATTAAAATATGACTCACCATCTTCTCTATTCTTAGGATTTTGGAGTTTATCAAAATATCCTTTGTCGATCTCAACCAATATTTTCTTCAACTTTCAAATCATCCATGTAATCCTCCCTGAAATATTCAATATGTGAAACATAATTATGAGGAAGATACAAATAATCCTTGACATAGCTTTTTGTGTCAAAGGATAATATGGTTCTATAATTTTAAAGTATTTCCAATTTTGAAATCTGAATACAATCAATAATCTATTTAATCAAGCAATAATCATAATTTTAAGGAAAAAATAAATTACTTGAATCTTTTTAAGGTCTAGATCATTAGATTCTACTTACTCTAACTTAAATTTAAAAAACAACGTTAAAATCCACAAAAAAATTTCAAAGACATAATAAATTATTACAATATTATTTAAAAATCTAATTGTAATGAACATGTTATAGTAATAAATATTCAAATTTTAAAATCCTTAGTTTTCATATATAATTTGTGATGAGAATGTTGAATACTATATTTTTTTAGGCCAATCTTTAGGCACTAATTCACCATTGTTAAAATGATCCTTAGTTTATTGATTGTTTTTTCATGATTATAACTTTTTTCAATTTCTATTAAACCAAACTCAAAATAATGGTATAGATTAAGATTCTTGTCTTTATCCTACATTTGGGTAATGCTTGATTCTAGATTTATTATCATAATTAGAAGTTTTATAAATTGTTAAATTATATATTTTTTAACATATATAAAATGTATGGTTGGATTAGTGAGATATTTATAACAAGTAAATGCAATATGAAGTCAAAATTTATTAGATTTGATTGTTAATAAATTAGTTTTAAGGATTCAATTTATAGCTTTATGCAATCTATAAGTTTAAATAGTTTGATGGTATCTAAACTTTATACATATAAAAAATATGATAAATGTGTGATTATTTTTCTTTCCAATCTATAATTTTTTGATGTTTTTGGCTATATAATTGAGATGATTCACTCATAATGTAATGATAAAATTCAATCTCATATGGAGTATTTTATATTATCTTCCATTAAATTCATCCTATTTATGAGATTCTTATGGAATATTGATATTCTAGTGTGAATTATTAATTTTAGACACATCTTCCATTAAATTTTAGAACTATTTTAGATTATGTTTTAAATTTAAATTTTAGAACTGTTTTGGATTATGTTTTGTGTGCAATCTAGTAATTTGAATGTTTTGAAATTATTAAAAACTATGATAGATGTTGAATTTTTTTTGTTAATGGCGTGAAAATATTATTGATGAGTAGATGAATTATTACAACTGTTTTAGATTTGTATTCCCTTTATCCAGATATATTATTTACCAAGGTCTCATTGCTCTTTTAGGTGTATTGTATATATATATAACATGGAAAAGGAAGATCATGTTCCACCTGAGCCAGATTATTTGTTTGCAAATACCACTAATGAGACTAAAAAATTGAGAGACTCATTAGTATAGGGTGCAAACCCAAGGATATATTCTGAACCATGTATGTCAATATTACATAGTATAGAAAAACTAAGAGATGAACTTGAGATGACTAGTGCATATTCACCAGATAGAGTAGTTGCTATTCTTTCCCACATGCAGGAAGAAGTACATGGTGATGTTCCCCTTAAACAAATACAAGATAGTGTTACCAAAGAAATGATAAAAAAACACTTGTTTTCCTGTTTATCAAAATGTGCGTAAGGTTAGGGGATACCAGGTCACTAGATGTCTTGATCGTGCTATGGCTGAATTGATCTACCCATGATTTTTCACAGCACATGGTCAATACCCAAACAATGACTAGATTCCATTATATTTTGTTTAGTAGTTGTATGCTAAGGTCCATTTGGGCCTAAAAGTTAATTACCTGGAAATTCCACCATATGCTAGTCAGGGGTGTGGTAGGATTACCGATAGGCCCACCTATCATCGAGTAGATAGACCATCCCTAGTGTTTAGGGCATTGGTTGGTGAGAGGTATCCTTATCTCACCCTAGCTCTAACCCCCATAGCAGATGAGGTTGTCGTTGCTTCCCAAAAGGAAGCAATTGACATTGTAGGTGATATTGCGGCTACCACCACTAGGATATCTGATGATTATGTAGGTCAGTATTTGATGTCCAAACATTCCCGATCCCTGTGATTTTCAGCACAGTGGACCACCATGGATCCTTTTACAGTAGTCGACATCCCTACTCCTACATAGCTTGATGCACTTACAGGAGATATGGCACATAGGACTCTGCATTATTTGGTTGAGGACCTATTGGGGGCATATTCCCACATTGCATTAGACAATGGGATCATTATAGAGCATGTCAAAGATCGTTTGGCACACGGATTCCATTCAACTCCAAGATCCCATAACTCTCAGTCGAGCACTAATATGCATTAGGATCCACCTATAGTTCATTCGGTAGCTGCATAGACTATGGGTTTCACTGATATGTTGATTGGTACTGGTTCATCATCGTTGATGCCATCTCACCTTCATAGTCCTCTACATTCATCATTTATGGCACGAAATGGGATAGATCATATGGATGTAGATGTTGACTCGTCGCTTGACCATTTGGTGGATATGGTGGAGGCGACTGTTTCAGAGGACTTAGGTCATCTGATATTAGATGATGTGCATGTATGTGTGCATGTGCATGTTTCAATTCTTTTTTAATTATTTTGAATTTTTTTTTAAAACTAGATATTCATGTAAGTTGATATATATGTATATATATTGTTACAAGTGGACATACCTCATGTCACTTCTAGCCTTGGTGCAGATTGTGTTCATGATCGACGTGACTCAGATGTGGATGAATCTATTGCCAGTGGACATGTGATTTTTAAATTTTTATATATACACATGTATATATCTACATGCAATATTTATGTATGCATAGATCTAGATAGATATTTAAAAATAACTTTCATAAAATTTATTTAATATAAACTATATGTATTTAACACATGTTCTATACATTATTTTATTTGCAAGGCTCAACACATCTATCAGAGAAAAACCATTCTCATTCAGATGGTCGTTCGACGACAAGTCGACATTCATATTAGGCCTTGCACACTAGATTTATGATCTTTACTACATGTATTTTCTTATATGATGATCTTTAGTATTTGAGATTTGATGATCTCTTACATTTTCTTATTTGTTGATCTTTAGTATTTGACATTTTATGATCTCTAATTTACATTAATTTTCTTATATGATATGTACATACATTTTCTTATATGATATATACATACATTTGCCTCTTTGCTTATAACATTTGTTATGTTTATACATTGAATCTCTTTACATGTATGTACATGTGTTTTCTTATAGTTACATGTTTACACATGATATATGTATGCATTTGCTTTAAATATTCAATATACATACATGTTTGTTTATTTGATGATCTCTTACAACTTACATTTCCTTATATTCAATATACATTTGATCTCTAGTAGAATTTTAGGAAATCAATGCCACTTTATAATTAAGTTCATTCATGTTGATCACAATAATTTTTTTTTTTTAATGACTTAAGCAACATGAGCCATTGAGTTGAGAACAAAATATAATCTTTTTGACAAGTAACTTGAAATTTAATTCAAATATAATTAAGAAAATTCAATTCAAATTGTACCTCTATTATACATTTTTGACAGGTAACTTGAAATTCAATTCAAATATAAATAAGTAAATTCAATTCAAATTATACCTCTATTATACATTTTTGACAAGTAACTTGAAATTTAATTCAAATATAATTAAGAAAATTCAATTCAAATTATAACTCTATTATACATTTTTTACAAGTAACTTGAAATTCAATTCAAATATAATTCAATAAATTCAATTCAAATTATACCTCTATTATACATTTTTGACAAGTAACTTGAAACTCAATTCAAATATAATTAAGAAAATTCAATTCAAATTATAACTCTATTATACATTTTTGACACTTTAAAAAAACTCTAAAATTACTATATATGTTGTACATACCTATGCATTAAATAACAAAAAACTCCACAATGAAATAACTTGTCTGTTTACTACTTGATTCATTTAAACTAGGATCTAGTTATTCCATGTATACTAGAATATTTTTTTTCCCATTCCATATGCATATGAATAGAAGCTTATTTTTCATTATTATAGATATCAAATTGCAAGATTAATTCTCATTTATATCACTTGGAGCACATATTTTGGAGAAGAGGTTTTTGCACATTTATCAAGGAGGCAAATATTGGAGAGACAACTTTTCATTTTTATCAATCAAGGTAAAATTTGGAGGAAAATTTAACTAAGTTGGTAGAGGATTTTTTTCGAGTTATCTTTAAGTTGAAGAAGAAAATGGGACAACAAAGAAAAAGAAAAAATGTGTCTCAATGAAAATTGTCAAAAGAAGAAGAACAAAAGAGGCATGAACAAAACTTGGAAAATTATCATATAAAGAAACAAGGTACATGCTTGTTTCTTCTCTCTCTCTCTCTCTCTCTCAAGTGTGTGTTTAGGAATTTTATTAACACCTCAATTTGGTTTTCTTATAAATATATTTCCAATATTCATCTTGCATAGACATTCCCTAAATTCTTTATCATCTACTTCCAATTGCTTTTGTTCCATAGAATT
Organism: Sequoia sempervirens; assembly: GCA_007258455.2. Lineage (NCBI taxonomy): Eukaryota > Viridiplantae > Streptophyta > Pinopsida > Cupressales > Cupressaceae > Sequoia > Sequoia sempervirens. The sequence goes on along the minus strand of VDFB02353493.1, from coordinate 312,484,083 downwards.
CTTAAGTTCAAGAATCTTCAATTTTATTTGTTTCAACTCCACTTAGATAACTCATAGTCTCTCACTTTCTTTTCTTGCATGTAAATTCAAACAACAAGTAGGAATTTCTCAAGCTGGACTCAAGCCAAATCTAGATATTGGATCAAAGGAATCCGCTGAAGAACACATGGACCTTGAAGTTAGGGAGGAGACCCAAGTTCAAACAATTCTTGTTGGAGATGGGTCAAGATCACTTCCTTCTACTAGTATGGATGAGCATATAAAACTAGTAGAAACTTCTCTCACTTATAGCATCATGTCTTATCACTTTGTTTGCTTGCATACATAAACTTCACTTATATAACATCATCTCTCACTTTTGTATTCAAAATATTTTGTGACATGTAGGAAGGGCTCAACAAGTAGGAAGTTGCCATGCTCAAGTCGAGGAATATCTAGATAGTGGATCAAATGAATCTGCTCAAGAACACATGGTCCTTGAATATAGGGAGGAGGCACAAGTTCAAACAATGCATGTTGGAGAGGGGTTGGGATCACTTCCTCCTACTGGTATGGATGAGCATATAAAACTAGCTAAAAAGGTGAGGAAACAAATTTCTCATAGAAATTTAGATCATTTAGTAGAAATGGATATGGAGAAACTGAAATGTTATGCCAACCAGCCTTATAATAAGAGAAATAGTTCAATGACTAAATCTGTAAATGAAATAATCAATCATCATTTGAATCATCTTGATACACTTGAAAAAACCCAATTTTTATCATGTTTACTTCTTTGTGATGAGCTTAAAGAGTCATTACAATTGTTGGGTGTACATTCGGCATCAAATAAGAAGAAACACATGGGATTACAAAAGGATATTGTTAAAAATGTTAAAAAGGGTTTAGATTCCATTGGGAAAGGATCTCGATCAGTGGATAAGGCCAGTACAAGAAGGGTGATGTTGAAATCTATTGTAAATCAAGATACGACAAGAAAAAGAAAAATGTTTGTACTTTCAAATAAAATTGGTTATAGTAGAACCACATTAATAAAATATGAGAAAAAGAGAAAGTTTTTGGATGAGAGTTTAGAAGGAAATTGGGAAATTATGTGTAGAGCTCCCCATTCTGACAAGATTGAAGATGTTTTTAGGAACTTGGTCTCAGGTTTTTGGTATGATCAGACTCGTCCATCATCAAATACTAGAGATGTTATGAGACACATGATTAGACCTGGTATTTATGAAAATCATATCAAACATTGGCTAGACATAACACAATTTTAGATGTATATGAACTTTCGTAATGCATATCCTCATATAAAGATTGGGAAAATGATGTTTCAAAGGTTAAATCCATATTATGTGAAGATAAACAAGTTTTTTTATACTTGTTGCTGTTATCATATTGAATTTGATCTCTACTATCAGGTGTTTCGAAAGATGAGGGAAGAAAGATGTGGGTTTCAAAATGCACCTCCTAAACAGACAAGTTTGTTCATAAAGTCTATATTATGTGATCATGAAAATGGACCTCAAATAAACTGCATAAAAGGAATTTGTGAGACATGTGGAAATTTGGCTAAATTTCCTTCAAGAATTAAGGATACTGACCTAACAAAGACAATAAATTGCAAGAGGTAAGTATTTTTTTTAGAGATTTTATTTGTTACAATTTGATTAGATTGTTATTTGGATTCTCTATAATGTAATGTTTCATTGATTGTGTGGTTTATTACTTATTCACATATTTTACTCACACAGGTACAAGTATGTAAAGTTGCAAACAAATTTTGGGAAAGAATCGACAAGGTTGAACTATGTAGAAGAGGCTCATCATAATTCACCTAAATATCTCCTTTTTATCACTTCCCAAGTCTTGTTTCAAAGTGTTGTAAAGATTTTTAACAAACTCTAACACTTTTATAGACTTTTCATCACTAATTCAACCCTTTCTCATGTCTAAATGTCCCCTTAAAGCACTTTCTGACCATTCTTAAGTGTTTTTTTAAGGATAATCACATTGGAAAAAATTTAATGCCCCTTAATTCTAGACACCCACTTAATTTTCTAAAGTGGTACTAAGTCACCAATAGGGGCGACTTAGTCCTTTTTGGTAGAAAACTCAAAATAATTTTAAATTTCTAACAGGATTTTGTCCTCTAACCATTGACACTTTAGGGAAATTTTAGTAAAATTATGTATAAATAATGGTTTTTCTCCTCATTTTATATATTCCATTCATTCATTCAATATCCTAAGCATTCAAGTACTCAATCTTACAAGCATTCAAGCAATCAAGCATAATCAAGCCATACATTGGAGCACTTCATTGCATATCTTTAGATTTGCACATCAAGGGTTTGGTAAGTTTATGACATTACATGTTGTTTTTTTACCATTCTCCTTCCATTTCATTTAATTTTATAGGGTTTGATTACCAAAGTGGGGTTTGACCAAGGAAAACCCCTATACTCTAACCCTTAACCATTTTCCCCCTTTTGCATGTGTGTTTGCAAACTTTTGTATGCAAATTTGTCAAGAAAATAGGTTTTGAAAAGTGTTCAAGAAGTATTCAAAGTCAATCAAGTCATCACAACCCTAATTCAACCTTGGAGGGACTTTTCTCCCCGTTTTCTGTAGAACTAACTACAGACAACTATCAAAAAAGCAAGTGCAGACCTGAGGCTGCAGGATTCTCCCCCAAAATTTTTGAGATTTGTAGGTGGAATAAGTGTCCACTACTGGTGGATTAGTCCTGATTCTGGGCCTAAAAAGTTATTTTTACATTTATGGATACCCATTTGGCATATTCTTGTTCTAACAAAGTTTCTTGAAACTGGGACTAAGCCACCCAGCCTGGCGTAAGTGTCATAGTCAACATTTTTAGCCATTTTTTTAGGATTCTAGAATCTCCCAGCATTAGATTCCATATTCCAAGTGCACCTCATCAATTTTTCTCTATTATTTCATCATTTACTTTCATTTATAGGTATTTTTGCATATCACATTATGTTTTCAAACAAGTTACATTTCTTAGGTTTTGCATCATTAGATCATTTCATTTGTAGATTACAACATTATTACATCTTAATTAGGCATAATACATCTCATTTTCATTAATATTGAGTGTAGACAATAACATTTTGGACCCAATTCCTTCTCGTTTCTCCTTTTAGGTGAAAAACCCTATAAGGAGTAAAGCAAGCGTGGGCAACCCAAAATCATTTTCCACATTTTGGTGAACCTGAATTTTGAACACAATTACTTATGATTTCAAGTGCTTCCTAGGTTTCATTTGCATTTCATTAGAAATTGCATCCTCAGATTTTCAAAATTGCATTAGTGAACAACTTAAATAGCTTGCATTTTTGCATCATTTTTGAATTGAAAATCACAAAAATTCTACATTTGCATACTATAATTGCATCTATGCATGTAAAATACATCAAGTTGCATTCAAAATTTCTAAAACATCTCAAAAAAATCACCAATGGACCTAAATTGCCACACTAGGTGACTTAGTCCTCTAGCTCATTTTGCACTAAATTTTCTACTATTTTCTAGGTATTTTTTGCACTTCTATTTTATGTTACTACATCTTGTTATATTTTCTAGATTTGTTGTTTTACTCTCTTTTTAGCATAATAGTTTACTTTCACTCATTATCATCATGTCTTTTTTCTTTGAGAAGTTTTGGAATTCATTGAAATCCCTTGTAGACATGTCCAATTGTGCCTTTTGTTGTGATCCTAATAACCTTGAGCTTCCTCATGCTCCTTCAACTCCTAATGAATGTCCACCTCATGTTGTTGAAATAATTGGAGAAGATCATGATAGCATGCATAAGTTCTTAAATGAATGCCTTGACAACCTTGACAATAATTCAACCTTCTACCCCTCCATGAAGTCATCAAATCTTCCTATTTGTCCTACCTCCTGATACATTTGGCTACCTCCATCCTAAAACAAAGGATGGACCAAAGTTCCCTCTAGTAGGTGGACCTAGTTCCTCTAGACAATAAACTCCCCAACCATTTTTTGATTACAAAGTTACAAACACACCAATCAACCTTGAAGAAACATATGGTAAGGGTTTTACTATCTTAAGCAAACAAGGATGTGATACGACAACTGAACATGACATTCACCAACTACTAGAAAAAAAAACAATAGAAGAAAACACAATAGGCCTAGGATATAAAGATCCTCCTCATCTCGACAAGCCTCCTTTTGAATATTGGAGACTTTGAGATGACGACATGGTGATCTTTGATTCCCCTCCTGACTTGAATGTTCTCCTTCCATCTGAACAACCCTTACATGATTCCAATGACAAGGATGCTAGGAACCCAATGGGTCCTCTTCCTCCATCAATCAATGAAAAAGGAGAATCTAGTAAATATAAACGACCTTACAAATTGAAAAAACTCAAGTTTCCTCTCCATCCACCACCTAAATGTGAAAGGAAACTCCAAATTATTTTAAACAAATGTCTCATTCTCTTACCACCTATGAATAGATTGGTCATTCATCCTAAAGATTCTAACATACCATATTGCGAATATCATCACGTTCTTGGCCATTGAACTGATGAGTGTTGGACATTGACGAAGATACTAAACAAGTATCACTTCACTGATATTGACTGTTATCATGTAATTCCTTAAACCAACTCCTCTCATCATGCAATAGTTGTATAATTTTCCATTCTCATTATTGCATGATCCTTCCCATTACCCACCTCGGCTCTATCTTTCCTTACATTCAGTGGGGGTGAGAATTTTTTTTGATAAAGGGAAAAACGGGTTTTACAAGGACCCAAAACCACCAAGTTTACAACAAAAGAGAAAGGACTAAAAAGTTCAATAGAAAAAATAGGCTGCACAAAAGGAAAAAACCAGAACAAGCAACAACCACCCGTAAAAGACCAGGAGGGTCAGACAAAAACCCAGCCGAAAAGCCAACAAGGGGGTGAGAATTTGTTAGCCTTGTCCTCATCATGCATTTGTCGTAGTCTCTTAACTACGTTATTTCTATTTTTCCTATATTAATTGAGATTGTGATGTCAATAACTTGGTTAATGGTTGATTGTTATTTTCATTCCTTTCCTTTTACATGTGCATATCGTGTTCCCCCGTAATGTGTGTTTGATGTTTTCTCTCTCTCTCTCTATGCACTTCCTCTATTTGTACCTTTATTCTTCTCTATGTCGTGCATTGCCTTTTTTCTTTTGTTTTGTGTTTTCCTTTTGGAAATGACAAAAAAAGAATAGAGACGATCCATGTCTCTTCCATTTTAACCCAAGAGGTCCTTTTCTTTTTCACTTTTTTTTTTTTTCCCATTTTGGGATGACACAAGGCATTGAAACCGAAATGTCTCCTTCATGTTGACCCAAAATATTTTTCTTTTCTTTTTCCTTTTCATTTTCTTTTCGTTTGTGTTTTTCCTTTTTTGGATGATGCAAAGCATTGAGACTACAATGTCTCTGCCATGTTGACCAAATTTTATTTTCTTTTTCTTTTGTTTTCACTCTCTTTGTGTCATTCTTCTAGTTCTATGTGTTTTGGGGAATGATAATAGTGTTAGTGTAATTAACATTTAATTACACTTGCATAACTTTACTTAGGTAATTATTTAATTCCTAGGTTAATTATTCTCATCCTTATCTTGTTGAGCTATCTTGTTGCTCAAGATAAGATTAGGGTTATGTATACCTTGCTTTTATAAAGCAAATCATCTCATGTAATTATGAATTCGTGAATAATATTATTTTGTACATCTTTTGCAAAGCACTTGCTTTTTCTGATTTTCTCTTATGTGCAAGGATTTTTTGGTTTGCATTTTAGATCTTAGTTTCTAATATGGTATTAGAGCCTTGATTTGCAGCCCCTTCTCAGATTTTTGGAGAGATTCATTACAGAGTTTGTTCAGGATCCCTCAAGGGTCTCATACCTTGAGTTTGTCTCTCTATTTGGGTGCTCTTGCATGGTTACTTTTGGCACACATTGGAGGAAATATGAGCTCATTTTCAAGTCCAGGACTATCAAAAAAGTCAAGATCAACTTTTTTTTCTCCTAAATCTGACATTTTATGCTAGAGTTATGAGGGTTTGGAGATTTGCCAGATCTGGGAGTTGTGACACTTCTGGTACATTTTGAGGCAAATCAGACCTCACCATCAGATCCAGAGCATCCGAGAGATGAAAAATGACATATAACTCGCCTATATTTAGCATCAGCTATTCATGAGGCAAAAAAAATTACCTAGCAGGCCATACAACCCGCCAGGTACAGGGTACGATTTATTTTGTAGAATAAAAAAATTCAAAAAAAAAAGTCTGCATGTATAATCTTTCATCGGCCTTTTAATTTTTTTGAGCATATTTTATATAGGGTGGTATTTTATTTATTATGGGGGTTAAATTTTTTATGGGCTGAATCTCTGCGGACACTTTGATTTCTTGCTACTATCGTACCAGGAGTACAAGGTTTGTCGGTCCATCCCGTTTGACAGTCCTTGTCAGTTTTCCCACCGACCCCACCTCTATTCTCCATTGGTGTTCATCTTTTATATCCACTGCCCTCCACTCCACTCTCTTGCCAATGTCTTTATCACCTCCATCAATGTTTGTAACCCCTACGATGCTCAAGCTCCCAGTCATATGATAGCACCAGGGGGGCTCCATGCCAGCGGGTGGCGCTATTGAGCGAGACCACCCCTTCTCTGTCGATGCTCCACTCTGCTACCACCCTCTAGGTGGCGCTCTATTTTTTGTTTTTTTGCAGGCGTGGTCATATGGAGGACCAACCGCTAGCCCCTATGAGCTTACTTTTTGTGCCCGATTAGCCTTTGAATACCCTGACTTGCCCCTAGATAGCCATTTTTTCATTTTATCATAAATTTTGATCTTGGAGGTGAATTTTTTGAAACGAGATATCGTTGAAAAGCTGGCAAGCCGAATTTTTTGATGCTGTAGTTTTTTCTTAGAAATTTTTCTGTTTGATGTGAGTTTTTTCTAGTTGAAGCTAGATGTTCATATTTTACTTCAGAGGGCATATCTTTTCACTCAGTGATCCTTTTTTCATCATTCTTGCGGCATTGGAAAGCTGGTTTAGTTCTCTACATAGATCAGCTCGATCTATTTTAATTTTCTATTTATGAACATTAGCATTCTCTCCTTTTACAATCATTGGGTTATTGTAATAAATGAACTGAGATAAAGTTCCATCAGGAGGGTTTCTTGCATAATAATCTGATTAGAGTGTGCATGCACTTTGATCTTCATCTTGTTTTGATGGAAACTCGCATTGGTTATTTGGTTTCTTAGTTTCTTTTGGCCACATTTTTTTCTAGCTTGACACATATTAGATTGACATCGATTCACACTTTAGATTGGAAGTTTATGTTTCTCGACCCGCATTGGTTCAGATCCTTCTCAATTTGAGGGCCATGTTTTTATGGTTAATGTTCAAGAGTCTTTATGGTAATCATTCCCATGGAAGATTTTTAGTCTCAGTTTAGCATTGGCATCGAGATACAAGGTTTCCAAATTCTGTCATCATTTCATCTGTTGTTGCTTCATAGATTCCAGGGTTGTTCTAGTTTGTGAGTTTTCCAGTGTTCTGTGGCATCGGGTCTACTGTCACATTATTATGATTCCATTTTTGGTTTCTTGTAGATAGAAGTATCTTTCCTTGCTTGTCAAATTTTGGTTCTAGTGTTACTCCACAGTGTTCTTCCAGTGCTTCTTTGCAGTAGTCATCTCATTGTAGGAGGTTTTGTCCCACTGGGTTTTCCTTCTCTACCTCATTATTGCATTTGTACATGGGTACCTGATCAGACCTTGTTGTCGGGACCCATTCATGCTTTCATGCATTCATCTTAGTTTTAGGTGCATGTTTTTTTAGTCTCCCTAAGTTGCACTTATGGGGGGTGTTAGTGTAATTAATATTTAATTACACTTGCATAACTTTACTTAGGTAATTATTTAATTCTTAGGTTAATTATTCTCATCCTTATCTTGTTGAGCTATCTTGTTGGTCAAGATAAGATTAGGGTTATGCATACCTTGATTTTATAAAGAAAATCATCTCATGTAATTATGAATTCTTGAATAATATTATTTTGCACATCTTTTGCAAAGCTCTTGCTTTTTCTAATTTTCTCTTTTGTGGAAGGATTTTCTAGTTTGCATTTTAGATCTTGGTTTCTAACAGATAGTTTCACTCTCTTTAATCAAAAAATTGCAGCAATGAATGTACTGACCCAAAATTCATAGATCCCTTATGCGTTTGGGGTGTTCCTTTCTAGGGGGCAATCTCCCTTTCTTTTGTTTTCTTTTTTTTCTCACTTGATGAATATTTACTTGGAGACGTATAACTTGATATAGGGGCTTTCCAAGTTAGCTCTCATATCTTTCTTTCTTGATTGCATTGTTCATTCAACTACTTTTAAGTAATTTCTCACATAATGGTGTGTAGCGATTCCTTTAAAGTGGGGGCATACATTGGCATTATTTATTTGCATTTTTCTTTTTCTTAGTTCTTGGTGCAGCCTTGTCACTTCATATGACATGTTTGTCACTTTGTGGATGACATTGGGTGTGATGTCCTTCATAATTTTGATCTACCTTAGCATATTGCATTCCTCTTGGTGGCTTGATGCGATGCAATGCATCCCCTAAGTTGTGAATATTTTATTCTTTGATTGTTCCTCTCTTGGAGACACTAGACACAATGTTCGCTAAGCTATGACCTCACATGAACTAATCAAGAATCATTTGAACTTTCTTTTACATTTTTACATTTTTACATTTTGCATTTACATGGCCACCTTGCATAACAAAGCTTGCATGTCTATGGTACCTTTCCATTTGTTCATGAGTTCTAAGCATACAAACCTTTTCTTTTCTCATGAAGTGTGAACTGACATTGTCCTTTGTGGCACATTATTAAAGTTATCAGGAGGTATAAGTTTCATATGGTTGAGCGGGAAGCCCATTCTGTGACACAACTTTTCCCTAAAGCCACCTACTTGTGTGACTTCATACCAATTGAGTGTATGTTTCTCACCTTTTGGGCCTTCTCACCCCATGGAAAACTAGAAGTTTTGTGGCCCCAAAGTGAGTATACTTGGGCCTTCTCACCCTACGGACAACCAAAAGTTTCATGGCCCTAGAGTGAGTATACTTGAGCTTTCTCACTCGACAGAGATCCATGAGTTCTGTCACCCTAGAGTGAGTACATATTTTATTTTTCAAACAAACAACCTAAATCTGATCCAAAATGGGTTGGAAATATGATCAAAGATTTGATTCATTTTAATCATCATCATGTGTGTTCCTTTGCACTTCTGTTTGGTTTTTCATGAGATCTTGATCCTTGGCGCTTGATCAACTCTCTTGATTTTTGTTATTTCACCTTAACAGTGTGTGTGCATTAGGATCTCTCTTGATGTGCATGTTAAGCTACTTTAGCGAAACTTTGAAGCAAGTTCATCTGCTCACTAAAGTGGGGGCTTAATGTGTCACCAAAAAATGTATAGTTGACATTTTTTATGCTCAACTGAGTCTTTCTTCTAGACTTTGGCTTGATTTTTCTTAGATTTAATGCTGTACTATGGTCAACACATTCACATTAGGTCTTGGACCCTTGTGAATCATTAAGACTTATAGGATGTATTGTCAAGGTGTTGTGAAGTGTTGTAACCCACTTTCACACTTTTCTAGGACCCTTTCATCATAATTCACCTAAATATCTCCTTTTTATCACCTAACAAGTCTTATATCAAAGTTTTGTAAAGATTTGTAACAAACTCTCATGCTTTTCTAGACTTTTCATCACTAGTTCAACCCTTTCTCATATTTAAATGTCCCCTTAATGAACTTTCTGACCGTTCTTAAGTGTGTTTTTTAGGATATTCCTATTGGAAAACATTTAATACCCCTTAATTCCTGACACCAACTTAATTTTATTAAGTGGAACTAAGTCTCCAATAGGGGTGACTTAGTCCTTTCTAGCACAAAACTCAAAATAATTTTAAATTTCTAGTGAGATTTTATCTTCTAACCCTTAAGGTTGACCTATGATGTGTTACTTTTAGGAATTTTAGTAAAATCATTTATAAATAAGGGTTTTTCTCCTCATTTTACATCTTCCATTCATTCATTCAATCTCCTAAGCATTCCACTATTCAATCTTATAAGGATTCAAGCAATCAAGCATAATCAAGCCATCCATTGGAGCACTTCATTGCATACATTAAGATTTACACATCAAGGGTTTGGTAATTTTATGACATTGCATGTTGTTCGTTTATCATTCTCCCTCTATTTCATTTCATTTTACAGGGTTTGATTACCAAAGTGGGGTTTGACCAAAGAAAACTCCTATACTCTAACGCTTAACCATTTTTTCCCTTTCTACATGTGTGTTTGCAGACTTTTGTATGCAAATTTGCAAAGAAAATAGGTGTTGAATAGTGGTCAAGAAGTCTTCAAATTCAATCACATCATCAAAACCCTAATTCAAGCTTGGAGATATGTTTTACCCCATTTTCTACAGAATCAAGTGCGTACACTTGTTAGAAAAGCAAGTGCAAACCTGAGGCTACAAGATTTTTCCCCAAAATTCTTGAGATCTATAGGTGGACTAAGTTTCTACTACTAGCATATTAGTCCCACTTACAGGCCTAAAAAGTGTTTTTTACATTTTTGGATACCCATTTGGCATATTCTTATTCTGGCAAAGTTTCCTGAAATTGGGACTAAGTCACATAGCCTAGAATAAGTGTCCCATTCAACATTTTCAGTCATTATTTTAGGATTCCATAATCTCCTAGCATCAGATTCCATATTCCATTTGCACCTCTTCAATTCTATTCTGTTATTTCATCATTTACTTGCATTTTTAGGCATTTCGGCATATCACATTGTGTTTCCAAACAAGTTAGATTTCTTAGGTTTTGCATCATTAAATCATTTCATTTTTAGATCAGAGCATTAGTACTTCTTAATTAGGCATAATACATCTCATTTCCATGAATCTTGAGTGTAGAAAATAGCATTTTGGACCCCATTCCTTCCCCTTTCTCCTTTTAGGTGAAAAACCCTAAGAAGGAGCAAAGCAAGTGTGGGCAACCCAAAATCATTGTCCACACCTTCACAAAAGAAAGAAGACCAAAAAGGTTAAGTTCAAAAATGTCAAACTTCATGCTTTGGTAATACCTTTTGTCGAATGCCCTAATGAAAAGAAGAACAACCAAAAGGTTAAGTTCAAAAGTGTCAAACTTTGGGCTTCAACAATACACTTTTTCGAATGCCCTAATGAAAAATAAGAAGAACCAAAAGGTTAAGTCTAAAAACATTAGATTTCAGGGTTCAACAATACCCTTTGTTGAAATTCCTTAATGAAAAAGATGAAGAACAAAAAAGGTTAAGTCCAAAAATGTTGGACTTCGGCCTTCGACAATAACTTTTGTTTAATTCCTTTAATGAAAGGAAGAAGAACAACATGTTTAAGTCTGATAATGCTAAAATTTAGGCTTTAGTAATACCCTTTTTTGAATTTTGTAATGAAAGGAAGAAGAAAAAAATTGTTAATTCTGATAACATTGGACTTCAGGCATCAGTAATGCCTCACACCATATGCCTCAAATTGTGTCATAGAAAAAAATACCCTTTCCTTGACATGGGATTAATTCATGATAAAATGAACCTAATGAGGTCTTAATCTAGTGTTGTGAGGCATTTTATGCATCCAGACTAGGTCTTGGACCCTTGCAAATTGAATAACATGCTCTTAAAGACGTCTTGTAAAGGTGTTGTAAAGTCTTGTAAAGGAATTTCATGCTTTTATAGACTTAATGAGCCTATTTCTCCCTAATTCAACATTATAAAATGTGTTTAATAATATTATTACATCAATTTAGAAGGCTTGTAAAAAAAAAATAGTGATAAACTAGTGTTGTAATGTGTCTAGGCATGTGCAGGATCATGATGGGCCAAAAAGTGGTGATATGATGGGTATGTGTAGGGTATGTTGCTGACAAAAAATTTTTAACCCAAAATTGATGAAATGCAAAGAATTTTTAAAGGTTATTATCACATTTCCACCAATATAAATTATGCTTTACTTTGAATTTAATAAATAACTATTATTTAATTTCTTTTTGAATTACGACTAAACTCCTAATTGATAGGTTGATTGAAAAATATCTATGGCTTTCAAACGGTATCACATTTTTTGAATCTAAAACATGTCTCACATTCTATGCTTCATATACTATAGGATTAAAAAAAAAAATTGAATTTCATGATGTTTTGACCAAGGTGGTCAGACATATTAGTTTTTATATTTTTTAAAAGTTGTAATAAAAAATTCATAATTAATTATTTACTTGGAAAAAAATTAAAAAATATGCATCACATCTAGACATGAGTTGTCTACATATATCTAAAATTTTATAAAAAAATATTATCATCATATTGTGGTTAGGGTGGTCAGACAGACACCTACTTCTTATTTTTTCCCCGAAATTTAAGTACTATTGCATTGAAATTTCAAATTTTAACCAAAAAGATTTTTATTTTTTAAATAAACCTAGTAGTTTAGAAACTAAATTCAATTTGCTACAGATTCTATTCTTACATATTTTTGAAATAATATAGATAACTTATTCAAATTTTTATGTCAAGTTGCCTAAGTTTGATTTTTCTAATTTTTTTGCCATTTAAGGTCCCATTTTTTCCAAGATGATCTTGCACATACCCGTCTCGCACATTCACATTGGTTCTTGTGCCTTCCTAGGTTATGTGGACCTCATTTTAGTGTTGTAAAGTGTATTTAACCACACTTTCACATTGAATTTTGTTTCCTTGGCCCTAATTGACCTCTACATCATCATTAATAGGCCCCTATGACCCCATATTGTGCATCTTGAGGCGTAATTTGACCAAATAACTGACATAGTCATCATATAAGCCTAATTTTCTTACTTCTCAGAATCCAAACTAGAAAAAATAGCCCCTATGGGACCCATTCACCATTACTGGAGAATTAGTCCCATTCAGGTGGGACCCATTCACCATTAGTGGTGAATGAGTCCCATTTTGAGCCATTTTTGGGGTTTGAGCGGGAAAAAATATGTTTTAAGTTTAATTTTTCTCCATGTCAGCCTTGTGGATCCAATTTATAGGAAAATAAGGTGAATTTCCTCTAAATACAACCTTCTAAACCATAATTCATAATAACTTAACTTCATTCATCATTTGTCTTCCATCTCAAGTCAAGCAAGCTAGGGTTTTGTCATTCTAAGTCACCAAGGTAGCACTTTTCAGAAATTCAAGGGCATAATCTTCATGTTTTGCTACAAAAATTCAATTTAAATAATCATGGAAAGGTAACAACTCCATTGCTTCATGCTTCAGTACATATTTTCATCATTTTGATTTAATTACCTAAAATGGGGTTTGTCCAAGGCAAGCCCCTATGCCCTAACATTCAACATTTATTTCTCCTTCATTGTGTGTTAACAGATTTAGGTGCTCTAATGGCTTGGAAATTATTGAATATTAGTTTTTAAAATTTCTGAAGTCATCTCCACTTTTTCAAGGCCAACACTTACACAAAAAGTCATTTACAGCTTCGAAAATCAAGGTTTTAGACTAGGACACTTGGAGGTGCAAATTGAGTAGACTGAAAGCTATAGATTCCATTTTTGAGTTTTCAAAAAATATAGAATGGAATAATTATCCTAGAGTAGTGAATGAGTCCCATTGTACTTATCTCTTAGATCTTTTTTGAGATTCGGGCACCCATTTGGCTAAAATGAGCCCCACTAGAGTTTTCCAGAACTAGGATTGATTCACCCAGACTGGCGAATGAGTCCCATCAGGCCTAAAAACTAGCATCAACAACATTTCAAATGTCATTTTTAGCCTCCTTCAACACCTTAGGTGCACACTTTCAGTTTGGTTCATTTATATTAAGTTTTGCATTCATTTTCAGTTCATTGTTGCATTACACAATGTGTTTTCAAACATCATTTGTTTCTTAGGTTTTGTATTCACATTTGATCAATTGCAGAACTTAATTGAATTTATTTCATTTCATATAGTTCATATAACATTACACATAACATAATTTGAATGAACCCTTTAGCATTTTTGGCCTACCTCTCTCCTTTTAGGTGAAAAACCCTAAAAGAGTTAGGAAGTTCTAGGATGCCAAAAATCTATGGTTCACAACCAAAAGGAGATAGAATATTTTAAGTCCAATAAAATTAGACTTCAAGCATTGGTAATGTCTCATACAAAATACCTTAAAAAATAATAATATAGAAATTTTAATCCTAATAACATCAAATATCAGACATCAGTAATGACTCATACCAAATTCCTTAACTGAAAGAAGAAGATTATGAACCGTAGATTTTTTATTCCTATGGACTTCTCTAGATCTTCTAGCATTTTTCACCTAAAAAGAGAGATATAGGGCCAAAAAATGCTAAGGGTTCATTCAAATTATGCTATGTGAGATGTTGTCTAAGCTAAATAAAGAAAACTAAATGCAAGTATATGATTTTGAACCGTTGATTTTTGGCTCCTCTAGGGTTTTTCACCTAAAAGGAGAGGGTAGGGGCAAAAAAGCTAACTAGTTCAATCAAATTATATTATGTGTAATGTTGTCTAAAATAAATGAAGTAAACTAAATGCAATTGAGTGATTTAAATGAATGAATTTGAATGAAAAGCTAAGATTCAAACTATGTTTGAAAACACACTATGATATGCAAACAATGAAGTAAATGAAGAAATAATGCAAAATAGAAAGAAATAGGAAGAAATAGAGTGCACCTAGGAAATGTCTGATGAATCAGGAATGTTTTGGATGTTGACTAAAATCACTTAATTTTCATAGTGGGACTCATTCGCCCAGGGTGGCGAATTAGTCCTCCTACTAGTGAAAAAGTGTCAGAAATTAGTTTCTGACTGTCGAGATCTAGAATCTAACAAAATTTAGATTTTCAGTCCTAAGGTGGGACTCATTTTCCACTGGTGGAAAATCAATCCTCTCACAAATTTTTGAAAAATCAGGAGACAACTCCGCAACAATAGATCTGGAAAAGACTGATTGTCGGGTTGGCGAAGTCAATTCTATAGGAAATAGATAGAAAACCTTCTCCAGGCTTGAAATATGAATGAGTTGACTTCAAGCACCTAGTTGACTTGTTTTCCAATCTTCAACACCAAAAATATTGTTAAATATGCATACCTAGGCTTGCAAACACACATGCAATAGGGGAAAAATGGTTGAAGGTTAGCAAATAGGGGTTTTCCTTGGTCAAACCCCACTTTTGGTAATCAAACTCTTAATGAAAAAATGAAAGGAAAGAGAATGACCAACTAATAACTTACAATTGCTATCAACTTACCAAACCCTTGATAATGCAAATATGAAGTAATGTCAATGGATGCTCCAAAGTGCTTGAATATTACTTGAATTGATTTTGTAGAATGCTTGAATTCTTGATATGTGAGATGAAATGATTGAATGGATGAGAAGATTGTAGAATGAGGTGAAAATCACATATTTATACACACTTGTGCCTCAGTTAACTGTTCATACCTCATCATAGGCTGACATCAAGTGATTTTGAATAAAAAAATGAAAGGAAATTTTAAAAAAATTGAATTTGGAGTCAAGGGGGACTCATTCACCACCCATGGAGAATGGGTCCCACCTAGGATCTAAAAATATGTGTCAAGAAATATGTTGTATTTAATGTTTTTTGTTGGGTTAACATTAAAAAATACACTTAATTAAAGCATATGAGGGCATAAAGGGGTCAAATAAAGCACGAGAAAGGGATAAATAGTAAATTTATGGCTAGAGAAGCATGAAATCATGTTACAAGACCTTACAACACTTCAAAATATGACTTAATAATGAATAGAAAGGTGATTTTTAGGTGAATTGTAATAAATATAGTCTAGAAGAATATAGAAATGTCTTACAACACTTCACAAAACCTTCACAAGATGTCGTTATTTAAATTTTGGTACCTAAATATGCATGTTCAAGCCATGCCGCAACATAAAATTTGAGAAAAATACACCAAATACCATGAAACAAGACCTAAAAGGCCATGAAAATGATAAAGGGGCCATTTTTCTATGACACATTCAACCCCCACTTTAGTGAGAGGATGAACTTGCTCCAAACTCACACTAAAGTAGCCATGAACAATGAAAGGAGGGTTCAAATGCACTTACATTAGCAAGATGGAATGACAATGATCAAGAGGGATGATCAAGCCCCCAGGATGAAGATCCCATGGAAAACTAAGCATAAGAACAAAGGAACACACAAGAGTTGAAATGAAAGAATTGAATGAAGCTTCGATCATTAATCCAACTAGTTGTGCATTAGATCTAGGCTAACTGTTTGAAAAAGAGAATGAATACTCACTATGGGGCAACATAACACATGATGATCTACTAGGTGAGAAAGCCCGACTATACTCACTCTCAGGCCACAAAACTTTTGACTATTTGCAAAGTGAGAAATCCCAAAAAGGTAAGATACATATGCTAGTTGGTATGCAATCACAAACAAAAAGGTGGCTATGGGGAAAAGTCATGCTGCTAATTGGGCTTCCCACTAAACCATATTAAGTTACACCTGCTGATAAATTTAACAAGGTGCCACAAAGAAAAATGTCAGGAACAAAAGGGAAGGTACCACAGGCATACAAGTTGCATTATACAAGGTGGAAAAAGTGCAAAATACAAAAATGTAAAATGTAAAAATGTTAAGTGCTAAGTGTAAAATATTCAAAGGACTCTTGTTCAGTTCATGCAAGGTCAGTCACTTAGAAGACATTGTGTCTAATGTCTCCAAGGGAGGACCAGTCAAAGAATAGTATATTCACAACTTAGGGGATGCAGTGTGTCACATTAGACCACCAAGAGGAATGCAATATGTTGAGATAGATCACACTTATGAAGGACATCACACCTAATGTAATCCACAAAGTGATGAATGCATCATATAAATGACAAGGCTACACTAGGAACCAAGAATGCACATGAAATATGGTAATGTATTGCCCCCACTTTAAAGGAATTACTACATATCGTTCTATGAAAAATTAATTTAAAGTAGAGAAGGAAAGCAAAAGGAAAACAAGACATCAGAGCCAACTTGGAAATCCCTATGCCAAGTCATATGTTCTGAAGTGAGGTTGCGTCATGTCAAGGAAAAGGAAAGAAAGTGGAGTTGCCCCCTAGAAAAGAAAGAAGACCAAACACATAAGGGATCTATGGATTGGGGATCAGTATGTTCATTTGCTGCAATGTGTTTATGAAAGTGCTCAGAATTGTCATCATTCCCCAAAGTACATAGAACTAGATGAATGACACAAAGAGAGAGAAAACAAAGGAAAAATAAAGTCCTTTTTGGATCAAAATGGAAGAGACATTGTGGTCTCAACACTTTGCATCATCCCCAAAGGGAGAACACAAAACAAAAGATAAAAATACAAGGACCTTTTGTAACGCGCCGCCACACAACCCTAGGAAAAGTTGCAATTTACTAAACAAATGAACTAATTTTTTATTTTTTAAACAAGAAAAATTAACATACAAGTTCACTTAACCATTTCCAACCATTTCCCTAAGGCTACGAGACCGTGTTACTAAAACCAAATGCGAAACATGAATTAAAACCATATCATATAATTACTTAACAATTAAAGTTCACATGCATTCCATTCATAATAAATTTACATCCAAGAATATGAAGTGCCACATGATTTCAAACAATATAGCTTACAACATGTTTACAATTAAGATTACAATACTCATTTCCCAAATGAGGTAGATCCAACAAATATGATAGCATATTACAAATTCCGCCTCGATAACAAATGAGGGGTAATAAAATACAATAAGTACTGAAAGAACAAGGCATGAGAAGAAACCGATTCCCACAAGCTCTCCCTCTGAAAATCTCGACCACACAAACAAGAAGAAGAACCAACAGAACAAGGAGCACGCCACCTGACCACGTGGAATCCAAAAGGTCCCACTCCCTCCGTGCTAGGAGATAGTAACAAGGAATTCCTACACAAGACCATCTACCACTAGACACAAGCTAAAAAATAACTGAACTAAAACAACAACCATCACAATATCACTTAACAACTACAATCACAAAGTCACTTAACAACTACAAACACAATATCACTTAACACGAGGTTACAATGCTTCCAGAGAACAAAGATCATGAACATCACACAATAACTGAATGACTGTTGACATAGGAAGAGTGTCATGCATAAATTGCCATGAGTTACCCTGGCTCAACCTTCCTAGGCCACCGGACCCCCATCCTGGGTTACCCTGGCTTGCCTCTACCGGCGGCCAGACCCTCACGCAAAACTATGCGTCCCATCTCATCTCGAGCCTTATCATTCACTTGCTTCACGAGAGAGACATTCTTTATCTTTATTAGTGTGAAAGATCCCCATTAATTCTTTTAGATTATCACTTAGTTAAACTCTAGGTGAATTACCCTGGCGCCCCTTTGTGTGCCGAACCCCCACAAAGAGCCACTCTCCTATCGACAACACACAAGGTACAATACCACAATAGGTAACTAGACAACATAACTTCTCCAATCCAAGGAGGAAACACAACAAGGAAACTCACTCCGAACACTGGAAGAAACCAAATACAAAAACACACACCTTCCAAAGGAGGTACAAATCTCATTACCTTCTCCTATTTCCCAGGAGGCACAAATTCCCGTTCGTGGAAACCGGGTACAACATCATAATACAACTCTACACCATTTCCAAGGCGAT
The DNA here is from genome assembly GCA_007258455.2 of Sequoia sempervirens. Lineage (NCBI taxonomy): Eukaryota > Viridiplantae > Streptophyta > Pinopsida > Cupressales > Cupressaceae > Sequoia > Sequoia sempervirens. The sequence goes on along the minus strand of VDFB02353493.1, from coordinate 312,465,233 downwards.
TCACAAATTGAACCTCTACACAAAACATCCCACTCTAGAAAACTTCTCTGGAAGACTTACATAGACCCTTAACCCCATTTGCCTGACATGGAGAATGAAAGAAACATGATAGAAAAGCATTCCAAGCAACTCAATATCTAATGTTAGGGTTTCCTAAACCCAGTCAAACACAGTTTTCAATCTTGCATTTACTCAATCAAATATACCAAATTCATTTCCCAATATTGAAGTATTTACAACCCAATCATTTACTCTAAATTTCACAATTAACTTCCCTGATCAAAGCGTTACAATAAATAAAGTCATCTAAATAAAATAATCAACCCTTACTCTACATTTAACAGTTGTATTCATAATCGAGGTATTATAATAAACAAATTCATCCAGTTCAAATAAATCATTCTTATATCTCTAAGTTTCACGAAAATATTCAAAATCAAGACATTGAATAAATAAACAATTAAACTAAATCGCTTAATCCATATTTCAAACATAAAATAAATTAATTAATCAAAATCAACATTTTAATTAAAGCGTTTGGTCATACGTCAATTATATTTCCTCTATACAAATGAGATAATCATTTTAACGCTCCTCTTTTAACTATTAAAATATCATTTAATCATATGCCTTTGAAACATTATTTTTATATTCAATGATTTCCTGATTATTATAATAATTCGAAAAATAGAAATTTCTAAATAAAGGTAATTGATTTTAAAATCAGCTTTTTAAATAATCATTAAATTATCTAATACTCACTTGGCACCATTGAGGAATTTAAATTTAATACTTTAATCCTATTTGTTCAATCACAGATAAGGGTTAAAATAATCTTTGTAAAATAAATCCATTTAATCAATTTTTAAATAAATCGTTCTGTTACAAAACTAACTTTTAATTAAATCATTTGGTTATAATTTTCGCCTTTACAAATACATCATAATATAATCTATTTTCGGATCTAAATATATATAAAATGTACGTATAAAAGTATATGCATACTTAATGTATTTATATGTACAAATAAAAATATACATCCGTTTTAAAATCTAATTATTGTTTTGAATAAACATTTATTCTTAAATCAACCAAATTTAAAAAAATTCCATGGCGAATTATTTTAAAACGCAAAAATACATTAATTATATATATATATAATTAATTATAAAATTTTATTTAATAATATCATATTATATATTTATATAATATATATATATATCATATTAAATATATAATATAATATATAAAAAAAAAACTAATTAAATTTAATTTTTTTTTATAAATATAATTATAAATTTAAATTAAAAGAAAAGAAATTTTGAATTAAAAATGAATGAAACGAAGCATTTAATCATGCTTAGAGGAGAGCACAGCACCCTTACAGCAGGGAGGGGACTGCGTACTGCGCCCAGCAGTCTCGACTGCTGTGCGCAGCCGGTGATGGCTGCGTACAGCAAGCCCCGGGGTCCGTGGGGTACGGCCTGGCCGGCCTCCCACCCCCCAATAAAACACAATAAAATATAATATTAATTTATATTCATTTTAAAATCCATATTTCCGTCCAAACACACAGGCACAAAAATTTAAACAAATAAATAAACGTGTTTTTAGAATAATAATAATAATAATTTCATTTTGGTATAATATAAAATTCGTACTTAACCAAAACACGAACTCTAAAAATAAAATTCAAGAATATAAAATTAATTAAGTATAGTTTATACAATATTCTCAAATATCAACACTGTAATATAAAGGTATATTCATTCTAATGGTTTATGCAAAATAATACTATGTATGTATATTTAATTCTGTATAAATATACAATTATATATTTAACCAGAAATTCAGAACAACAAAAATATAACAGATTTTCGATAAACCAATACAGATTTAACATGCAAGTTCAACCTTCAATGTAAAGCTATTTTTATTTCAGAAACAATAATTTTCACTGCTAAGTTAAAGATTTTCAAAAAAATTTACTAATGTTTTCAACAGAAGACACAAGGGTTTTAATACAGTTAAGTTTCCAAATCACGAAATTTCTTTCAATGAAATTTCTTAAAGCACAGTAAGCCAAATTTTGTTTATAAAAAAAATAATAAAATAATAATAATAACAGAAGAAAACCTTGAGTCCCACGTTTGTTGAAGAATCCCTTATGTAGCCTCCTCTCGTCTCGATTTCCTCCTGCAACTCACTCTTCGAATCTATCTTTCTTCCAAAACCATTATTTTTTTCTAGAAGCACCAAAAACAAAGTTATTTTCTTCTTTTTTTCCTCTTCAGACCAAAAACAACAGAGAGATCCCTCTCCGTGAATAATCTCCTCATAAAAATAATAAATCAAAACAAAGAATCAATAAAGCTCTTCCGTTTTCTTTTCTCAAAAAGCCTCTTTTCTTATTGGTCATTTTCCCAGCTTTTAAAAGTACAACTTATCTACAATTTTAATTAAAATAATTTATTTAATCAAGATATTATTGTGCAAGATTTGCTAATTTAATATTAATAAAAATATAATATTTAATTATCCCCATCAATATTCATTTAATTTAATTATTATCAACAATATTAATTTAAAATAATTATTTACTCTTTTAATAAATTAAATCACTTTTAAATTTACAAAATATTTAAATTTAATATTTTACCAACTCACAATTACATCAAGTAACAATGCAATATTAATTAATTATTTTATAAAATAAGGTTAATTAATTAAGCACTATCCATAAATTAAATACATACATAACAATCAAACTGCACAATGACAAGGACAACACTTCAATCATGACACCACAACTTACAACAGGACGACGGACTTGGAACGGAAAACCTAGCTACTATCTCTCAATCGGTTACCGTTGGTAAATGGACACGCTCAGACTTGTGAATCCAGGTGGAGTCGATGTCATGTACCTGTCAACCTGCAACAAAGAGCATGTCGAACGTGCAATATATATATATAATATGATCAAACACACCGTGAAGAGGAAATCTCAGAATTGTAGGGCGCTCGCAAGCGAGTGATACAATCCCGTCCCCTTCACCAATACAGTATCACTAACTGACGCATCTAACATCAATGATATGTTCAATAGCATAAACATCATTAAATCAAATATCTTCTATGTTAATCCAAAACACGCCATAAAGATAACATCAGAATAAAATAATATTACATCAAAATATAACTTTCACATCATTTAACAATTGCAATCAAAAGCAACCAAGTTCTAAGGTCAAAGCATACTTAGACACAATCATCAAATTATAATATAACACATGCATCACTAATTAGTTCATGATCAAATGATCACCAAGTTCCACAGTCACATCATAAGCATAACAAAGCATTACCAAGAAAACACTATCAATCCAAATATCCAAAATGGAGGGGTGTTACACCTTTTGGGAAAACATGGAAGAGACATAGGGCATCTCTACGCTTTGTGTCATCCCCAAAAGGAGAACACAAAACAAAAGAAAAAAAGACAAGGACCTTTTGGGTCAACATGGAAGAGACATAGGGTGTACACTTTGCATCATCCCCAAAAGGAATTGAAAAAGATAAGGAAATTTTGGGTCAACATGGAAGATACACAGGGTGTCTCTACGCTTTGCATCATCCCAAATAGGAGAACAAAAAACAAAAGCAAAAAAGACAATGTACGACATAGAGACATAGAGAAGAATAGAGATACAAATAGAAGAAGTGTATGAAGAGAAGGAAACATGAAACACACATTATAGGGGAACACGATAAACAAAAGGAAAAAGTAAAAGAGAATAGAAAAGGCTAGCTAGGAAAACACCAGTCAACCATATAACAAGTCATCTGCCTCCCAATCATGTTTAGTGTAATGCAAGGGTGGTTGACTGTCCAAAGGAAGAATTGCAAGTGCTGAACCAGGAGTTGTACCAGGTTCTTCTCTTGGTGGAGAAGATTTATCATTTAAGCTCATTGTAGATGAAAATAAAGAGTTTAAATTGTTATGCACTTCTTCATCTATTTTTCCTATCATCACATCATCATCATCATCATCATCATCAAGATTAATGACAATGGGAGGATGAAGGGTGATTTCTAAGGATGGATGTATCAACAATTGTGGTTGTTGGATTGGTTCATCTTGTTGGGATTGTTGCATTGGACTATCTGGTGGTAGGCTAGGAGAAGGAGGGTCATCATCTATTACTTTTTTCAAAGGTAGACGTTGATTTTCTTTATTTTTTCCATGTGAGATTGATGAGAAAAGAGATGACGAAGACGCCTACGTTCCCTAGCACTACGGTTTCGTTTAGTTTAGTTTTGGATTTGGTGAGGTGTAAGAGATGATTGAGGCATCATAGGGTCTTCAACTGCTGAAGAGTCCTATGGATCAACTACTTTCTCTTTTACTTTATACACTTGTTTAATACGAAGAGGCATGGCAGGAGTTGTTTCATTTTCCCTTGGTAATTTAAACAATGGAAGAGAAATGTTTAGGGGTGGTTGTTCATGAGGTTGTATGGTTTTATCAATGTTAGAATCAAATTGAAGCATGGTTTCATCTATAACAAGAGGTGTGGAAGTAGACGGGGATGCACTACGAAGAGACAATTCTGCTATCTTTTTGGATTTGAATTTTTGGTAGGTTATGAAAAAGAAGTCCTTTCCAAGTGTGATGGGTTCCATGGGTTCAATCCAAAAGGCTTCTAATGAAAAGTTACCTTTAGATGATAAGGGATTAAATCCACTATGGTGTATGGTAAATATTTCATTTCCATGTGGAAACTTCAAAAATTTGTGAACAACTGATGGGACCACTTTCATTGAGGAAAGCCAAGGGTGGGCTAGCTACAAAAAAAATGGTCAAACTATGGAATAATTGAAAATGTTACATCCAAAGTATTAGGTCCTATCTGTAAAGGGAGTATGATTAATTCGATTATAGGAAATGCAAAACTAGTACGTGTCTTAATTCATGCAGTTGGTTTATTATAATCATCTTGATATAGCTCATGTAATATTAGAAACTCCTCTGTTATCACATTCTCACCACAAGTGGGATCTATTAATATCCCATTAGTGGGCTTATCATAGATTCTACCAACTATGTACACAGGACCATCAAGAAGCTTTTGTAGTATGTCTTTAGTAAAAAAAGTGATATCAAGATATTTAGTGGTTTGGCCCTTACGAGGGATAATGTTTATCATAGCCACAAGTTGATCCATAGGACTATCTTCAGTAACAGATGGAGGTATATCATGTTGTTCATTTTGTTTATCAATAGTCATTACATTAGTGTTTGAAGGTTCACTAGCCTTGACAAATGAAGTAGTGTGTTTAGGCATAGGATTGGTGAAAATTTGTTAGTTTTTGTTAGGGGTACAATAGACTTATTACCTTGATCATTAACACCCACAATGGACAAGTGGCCTAAATCAATGAGGTATTGAACTAAATGTTCTAGACGCTTGTAGTGTTCAGTGTCATGTTCATTCTAGTGATGAAAATGACAATAAACATTAGGCTT
>VDFB02353493.1:312163313-312459603 GCA_007258455.2 Sequoia sempervirens | reverse complement strand
TATTTGAATTAATGAAGCACTCTGGAACACCTAACATTCTACTTTCAATGGAATCAGGGAGGTTATATAAAATTTTACACCCTTCTATGTTCAAGTGCTATAGCTATGACAAGTTGCCAATGAATCGGGGAGGCTATTTAAATCTATAGACCCTACTATGTTCAAGTGTTACTGTTGTGACAAGCTTCCAATGGAATCAAGAAGGTTATTTAAATGTTCACACCCTTCTATGTTCAAGGTTGCAGCTGTGACAAGTTGCCAATGGAATCAAGGGGGTTATTTAAACCATGACAATATTTTAGTTTTGAATGTTGCAGCTGCAATAGATTGTCAATAGAATCAAGGAGGTTATTTAAACCTTTAAAACTTCCTATTATATTCAAGTGCTACAACTATGAGAGGTTGGCAATGGAATTGGGGAGGTTATTTAAACCTCTATAACTTTCTATTTTCAAGTGCTGCAAATGTGACAGGTTGCCAATGGAATCAGGAAGGTTATTTAAACCTCTACAGTCTTCTATGTTCAAGTGTTGCATCTATGATAGGTTTCCAATAGAATTAGGGGGTTATTTAAAATTTTACACATTTATATGTTCAAGTACTATAGCTATGATAGGTTGCCAATGGAATGAGGGAGGTTATTTAAATCTATAGACCCTACCATGTTCAAGTGTTGCATTTGTGACAGGTTTCCAATGGAATTAGGAAGGTTATTTAAATGTTCACACCCTTCTATGCTCAAGGTTGCAGTTGTGACAGGTTGCCAATGGAATCAAGGAGGTTATTTAAACCATGACAATATTTTAGTTTCGAATGCTGTAGCTGCAATAGATTGTCAATAGAATCAAGGAGGTTATTTAAACCTTTGAAACTTCCTATTATGTTCAAGTTCTACATTTGTGATAGGTTGACAATGGAATCATGGAGGTTATTTAAACCTATACAACTTACTATTTTCAATTACTATAGACGTGACAAATTTCCAGTGGAATAAGGAAGGTTATTTAAACCTCTACAATCTTCTATGATCAAGTGTTGCAGCTACGACATGTTACCAATAGAATCAAGGAGGTTATTTAAAATTTTAAATCCTTCTATGTTCAAGTGTTGCAGCTGTGACAACTTGCCAATGGAATCAGGGAGATTATTTAAACCTCTACACTCTATTATATTCAAGTGTTGCAGCTATGACATGTTGTCAATGGAATCAATTTCAGATTCGGTTCTAGGTGCCAAATTGGGAGCCTTGGAACGGGGTATGGACATCCATCAAAGCACAAAGGATAGATGAATTTTGTTAGATATTGTAGTTCCAACTTCTCTCAAGTAGAAATGTATGCTAAATGTGGGATCATAAACAAGGCACTTTAAGTGTTCAACAAAATTCCTCAAAGAAATGTGGTCTCATGGACTACAATAATTGTAGGATATACACAAATTAGATCTGTTGAAAAGGCTTTAGAAACTTGCAAGAAAATGGCGCAATTTGTAGGATTAAAGCTAGACTCTGTAACCTTCAAGCCAACATATACAATGAAGAAGCATAAACTGAATGCAAAGCTTGTAGGTCTACAAAACGGTCTATTATAGCTTTTCTCCCAAGATAAACATATTTACCCAAAACTAACCACACCTTTAGATACCTTTTTGGCTTAGTTAAAACATATTTCAAAGTGGGGTATAGGTCCTTTGGACCAAATGATTCAAAACTAACTATCTCAGTCAGAATTATGCCTCTTTAGGCCTCAACTACCATAGGGGTCTTTAGTTTCTTCTATATCCAAACCCAAAATCTCACAACCAATACTTGGATCACTCTTTATTTGGTCTGCACAAGCTTATTATTCCATGTAAAGTCCACTTCTAAATGTATTTTTATAAACCCTATACTCTAACCTCCATCTTTACTCATAAAACCCTATTTTCAGACTAGGTAAATGATTATTCACCATAGTAAACTCATCCTCTTGATCTGTAACATCTAAAATATGAGAATAGATACTATAAAGCAAATGCAATTGGAAGGTATAAAGCCAAATTACACAACCTTTTCCAACATCCTTCCTGCCTGTGCCAAAATGGGGGCTTTGGAATAGGGTATGGACATCCATCAAACCATAAAGAATACATGAATTATGTCATATGTTGTAGTTGCAACTGCCCTAGTAGACATGTATACAAAATGTGGAAGCATAGATAAGGCATGTGAATTGTTTGACATAATTCCTTAAAGAGATACCATCTCATGGAATATGATGATTGTGGGATATGCACAAAATGGATTTTCTGAAAAGGCTTTAGAAACTTTCAAGCAAATGCAATTAGCAGGTCTGAAGCCAAATTCCACAACCTATGCCAACATCCTCCCTACCTGTGCCAAAAATGGGAGCTTTGGAGCAAGGTATGAACATGATGCAAGGGATAATGGTCTTCACCTTAACAACACAATCCAAGTTAGATAAATCATCAATCAAGGTCACAAAACTTTGACTCAACAACTTTCCACTATAACCCTAACTTCAACCTAGTAGGTTTGCAAATCTATTTTTTCCAACTTTTCTCACAATTTTTCTTAACAACTATAGGGAGTCTTGATAGTTTTTAATACCCCTTTGGGCCAACTTTAACATGTACCAAACTCAAATATGGTTTCTTTGGATCAAAACACCCTAAATCTTGATTCCACAATGTCCCTAAAGACCTCTGTGCGTGTGCTAGCTATATTCAGGACACCCTAAACATTATTACTAAGATGCTCATTAAATTTGTGGTACATGTGGATCATATACGAATATAAGTTGAGTATTTCTAGCAACATTTCTTTTTAATTTGGCCAACACAACACAATAGATAATTAAATTATGGCCATATTCATACTCCTTTAAATTCCAATCCAGCTCACTATTGGATCTTATATCTCATAAAAAAGTGAAAAGCATCAATTTCCTTTCTTGAATTAGAATAATAATACATGGAAAATATTTATCATACCTCACTAAGATTAAGTTTCTCATCCAGATGCTATACTAAAACCTACAACAAAGTGAACGTAACAACACAAAATTTAAAAACCATATAAAAATTGGAAGAATGACAAAGTAGGATGCTACCAAAAGTAATCTCCAGTGCAAAATAAATTTCAATTACATCTTAGGTACAAAAAACATAGAGTAAAAATGAGTTTGCAACATTGTACACAAACAAAATTACTATGACTTTTTTGTCAGTGTACATTGTGTGCCTTCAATTTTGGGAACTGCTTTCATGAGAAATAATCCAAAAGAAGTTTTCAGAACTTTTTGATTGTAGAGTTGTTTATTCTTTGATGCAACCCAACTCTATGAGCCTTTTGTATTCCACATGAAATAATATTCACAATTGGAACACATAATTAAGGTGTAAGGAATTATCACTGTTAATTGCACAATTATGAGAGATGCAAACATGGTCACTGTGTTCCATAAATTTGGTAGGTTCATTAAACTTTGGGATTTCAGAAATATTTGAAAAAGATTTGAAAATGTGAATTATTTAAACTAGTGCGTGTCATTAAAAATAATCATAAAATCAAACATCCATAATAAGACAACTACTAAAAAATACATAAAGATTAAAATCTTCATTCTTCGTGACATTTCAGGCTTTGATAGTAAACGTTAACAGTTAAAATTGTTCCCTCCATACCATTGACAAATAATAAGATGAAAAAAGAAATGGAAGAATTGATATCTTTACATCTCATGTATCATTAAATTCTTATAATTCCACTAACAAAATTTCCATTTCTGACAAATGGCGGGAGCAACCATAGAGGAGTTCTAGGATACAATATTACAAAATAGTTGTGTGATGTAGTGAACTACTCCATAGAGAGACATAAAGACAAGTGTTTAGACATACACTTTCTTGAATATTTTACATCTTCCAAGTTTCAATTTTTCATCACATTTTGTAATTTCAATTATTTTATCAGGTCTAGTCTAAGGGTATGTGCATGATCATCATGGAAAAAAGAGGCCTTTAAGTGGCAAAAAATTAGAGGTAGGAAAGTTGACGTAAAATTTTGAATAAGTTATCTATATTATTTCAAAAATGTGTAAGAAAACAATTTGTAGAAAATTGAATGTAGTTTCTAAACTAGTATGTATGTTTAAAAAAAAAATCCTATTTGGTGAAAATTTGAAATTTCAATGCAGTGGTACTTAAATTTCAGGGAAAAAATAAGAAGTAGGTGTTTGTCTGACCACCCTAACCACAATAAAATGATAATATTTTTGTATAATATTTTAGATATAAGTAGAGGACTCATTCCCTGATGTGATGCATATTTTTTTGTAATTTTTCTCCATGTAAATAATTAATTACGAATTTTCTATTATAATTTTTTAAAAAATATAAAAAACTTGTATGTCTGACCACCTTAACTTGGCCAAAACTTCATGAAATTCATTTTTTCTTTTTTTAATCCTATAGTATGTGAAGCATAGAATGTGACACATCTTTTGGATTCAAAAAATGTGATACTGTTTGAAAGCTATAGATATTTTTCAATTAGCCTATCAATCAGGACTTTAGTCGTAATTTGAATAGAAAATGAATAATAATTACTTATTAAATTCAAAGTAAAACCTAATTTATATTGGTGGAAATCTGAGAATCTCTTTTAAAAACCCTTTTCATTTCATCAATTTTGGGTAAAAAAATAGTTGTCAGCCACATACCCATCATATTGCCACTTTTTGGCCCATCATGATCCCGCACATACCCCTAAATTAATTTGATTCACCCAAAATATTTGGGGCTCAACACATCTATGCTAGATAAACCTGGTATGGTCATAGTCTCATAGAGAACTCTCTTAACAATAATCAAAGATAAACTGGAATAAGCTCCATAAGAATAGTACAATAAAGACTAGGATCTTTAGATATTATAACCAGGCCATTCTCATAAGAAAATAAAAAATGGTGAAGAGAAAGACAATGAATAAAGGCTGAGAAACTTTTACTTAATGCCAACTACTCTTTAATGTAAATTTTTCATAGAAAGATAGTCTACTACACTTGGGATTATATGATGCACTATCATTTGCTACTATTTTACTTAGAAAATTGATACCTATTCTTAAAAATCTCCATATATACAATGAAATTTTAACTACTTTAACCTATTCATAAAGTGAAAGTGAACACAATAAAAATAGTTCGGTACACCTATTTGGTTTTATGATCATTGTCTTATTGAAATATTATGTAAGTTACTACTAAGCCAATTCTTTCTCAAATGGAAAGATTGGAACCCAGATCATCTCCACATTGGTGCTCCCATATTATCCCTAAGGAAAATTCTTTACCTAGTAAAATGCTTTAGGATTTTACTATTTAGCATAGATTGACTATCAATTTTCAGTTCTACATGCCTAGCTATGGAACCTAAATGCATCATTCTTCCTCACTTCAATCTTTTTAAATTATATTTTGTTAATTAGGGATGTTCATAGGAAACTATGGGGAATTTGAAATCCTCACATTCAAGGTTTAAGGCATAATTTAAAAACCCTGCAAGCATTTTGAGGGAAAGTTTTGATTAGCCAACAAGGCTACATTTAGTAGCACCTTTCACCTGAAAATTTGTCTCACAACAAAAAAACAACTTCCAGATAGTTGAAACATTCCTTGCCTCACATTTGAAAACAAATTTCAACTCGCAACCAATATTTTTATTTAAAAGGTTGCAAAAATCTTGTCCCAAGCTCAAGAATTTAGTAGCTCTAAACCCCAATATTTTTAGATCTTCTTTTCATTTATTATGAATAGATTGAAGCGGTAGCTGTATGGAGACTCATTTTGGCTCATCTCATTTTTTCTTAAATTTTTGCTTTGGTAGTGTTTCATAATATTTTTCCTGCAAACTCTAACCATTTTTCTCATCGGCATCATTGACAACACAACAGAACTTGTGCAAAATATTGAGGTAAGTCACTTGCCATAATTTCAATGAATTTTTTTTGGAAATCTGTACACAGCCATATCACTTTTAGTTTTTGTTGTATTTTATTTCATTCTAAAACATATTTTTTGTTATCTGGTAAATAAAGGCATTAGTTCTATGGTTTTATCTATGGATGTTTTCATATATAAAATTATTGTAATACAAAGTGTTAGACCCTTGTTTTTTTCTCCCCATGGAGATATTTTGAACTATGAATGATCATTTGGTGGTTTAAATTTTTTGTTTATTTTGTTTTCCTTACCGTTGAGGTTATTTTTGTGACAATTCTCCTAACAAAATTATTTAGTATTGAATGTATAGTAGCTACTCCTGAAGCTGTAAATGTAATGGTTGTCAAAGTTATTTTCATATAGAGTGAACACTAGAGATCAAATCATCTTCATATGTTAAACTTAATACATTCTTGATTTACTATTAGCAAATAAAGTTCAAAATGATTTGACATTTATTGAAATTTGAGAATATATTTAAGACCATTCTTCCTAATATTTATGAGATGCTAGACCTTGAAATGTCTAAGAAAATTAGTAATAAATTTTATCTGTAAAATTATCCTTTTGAAATGTTTGATCATATAGTGGGATGATATCATTGTATTTATGGACCTTGAATGACGTAATTTAACATTTGGACAAGTGTAAACCTATTTAACATACCTCTGTGTTTGAAACTTCGATGATGGTAGTGGAATTTTCTTTAGGAGTATTTGAAAAATAATCAGATTTTGATGTATCAATACCCGTACTTCTACATTATGTTCATATCTCTCCAAGGTCTAAGTTGCTCATTATATTGTAGTTGTTTTGATTCTAACAACAACATTTGATCCTAATTTTAGTCTTTTAGGTGACAGTGGGAGTATTGATGAGTCCTTAAATTAGTATAACAGTAATTTCCTCTAAGAGCCTTATAAGGGTTTGATGATTTCTTGTTTCACCAAGAAAGCACTTATGTAATAAGTATGGATATTTGCCACTATTGAATTAGTTAAAAATGAATGAAGTCTTAAAGAGGTTATTGCAATGAGATACTATGTTCTCATCTGTCCTTCAATGAAGAAAATGTACTTTTAAGGACTATTCTTAATTTGTCAATGAATCTATAAACTGATACTAATGTATTCTTCTTTTTTGTCCTAGTGATACATGAGCTGGTTATGTATCTCTATAACCATGGAACAACCCAAGTAAACTTGCATCCTATAATTCGCATACTGATATCTTCATGCTCTATACTCAACTAACTCTTAAGCCTTAAATTATGAACAAACACCCCTTAATAGTAAGATTATATATTGACCTAACTATTGTTGGGAATGTGTATGCATTGCATAACAATGTTGTTCATTTATCTAGTTTACCTATGGATGGGGGACATTATGGCTGGTTAGGAAACTTTATAATTTATGGATAAATGACCCTCTTAGAGAATAGGACACCTAAATTAAATAAGAAAAGTTTGAGGGACACATGGCATGTTGTATCCCACATTGAGAATTACATTTGGGGTTGCAAAAGGACCAAAAAACTTGCAAATGTGGATTTGGATGCCACATTTCACATGGGACAAATAAATCAACTAGAGTTTATGAGAATTTACTATTTCTAGCCAATATAAGATGTGTAATACATCTTATAAGTTGCATCATTGAATGGGAAGTTACATTGTCATAGTGGGTATTGGGATTTGTGCCACATCACAGAGTTACACCGCCTCATGTGGGTGCCCTTGGTGATATGACGTGTGATTTTCATCAATGGTTTTAGAAACTATTGATGGTTTCTTCTGTTGTAGTTGCATATTTAATAAGGGATTGGGATAGTAATTTCTGAGCATACTTTGTTGTATAGAAATGCCACTGGAATGCTGCTGAATTTTCTGTAGGATCTCCATTTGATGTGAAATCAACGTTGGTGATCATCTGATATGTTTGGAAGAACACCTTGGTGTTAATATAGTGAAGTTGATTTTGTGGATGGGGTTTTCTTCCTCCAAAGGAATTTCCCTGGGAAAACATCAAGTTATGGTGTTTCTCTTTTTTGTGTGTTATCTTTCCATTTCATATTTGTTGATGGGTGTTTTATGACTGCACCAACACAGAATAAAGTTTCCCAATGGTTACTCTATCCTCTCTTGAACAAAATCTCCTACATTATAAGATTGCTAGAAAGATCATGCCTTCAACTCTAAGCTTCCTTCATGCAGTGGATAGTCTCAGTTGGCTCGATGTGATTTGTTTGTATCTCAAGGGGGACTTATGTAATTGTTCATCTAAAGATTGAAGGGAAAGGTATTTTCACAATCTTCAAAAGATGTGTCAATGAAGCATAGGTTTCCTAAACTAACCAGAAAGTGTTGAATTGAATGGTTGTAGGGATTAAAAATGCTATGATCTACTCTAGGTGCAGGACGTGGAGATCAACTCTTGCAAACTTCAACCAAGCTCTGCTTTGCCTCACCTTGGACAACTTCCACAGAACTGGTGCAATCTTCAAGGGGGGTAACTAAAGTTATTCAGATCATGATTCAATATGAAGACACCATCACAACGATGCATGCCAACATGTAAACCATAATCAAAGTTAAGTCCACAATGTTCAATTTAACCACGCAAGGTGAACACACCATCAGTGAGCCTACTAGTGGTATGGATTTAATGAATCTCACTCAAATCAAAAACCACATTCCACAACTACTATCTACTTGCATGAATTAAAATCTACTTTAATCTAAATTCTACTTTAAGATTCTAAGTGAATTGGAAGGACAAAGAAATCTTGCTAGCTACCCACAATAAAAGATGAAAGCACAAGCAATGATAACTCTTTTTTATTATAGGAGTGTTCATAACAACTTCTTACAAAGCATTCAATTTGAAAATTGTCCTTCCTCTTCAATCTATGCTATGCTATCAATCTATGCTCTCTATTTCTCTATGCCCTATCTCCTAGCTATCTCTCTATGTCTAATGATCTAATAATGTAAAAATGAGGGGGGGATGCCCCTTTTATAGATGGCCAAATCCAACGGATGGATCTGATTGAAGTACATATTCCCTAATCAAGATCTTTCCCTAAAAATCACCACAAAGAGGAGTGGGGTAATAAATGAGTAAAAGATTCTTCACTCTCTCCCAAAGTCATAATGAGAACTTAATGTCCACCATCATCCTCTAGAAGGTCATCATTCAACAAGGCATTTCCATTCTCCTTCTCTTTGATCACCAATTTGAAAAATCTAGCTAACACTACTTCAACCTCCCAAACCGAAATGGGTGGGATATGGCTGAGCTGGAATTAAAGAACCATGACTGTCTTCCCATGCCAAGTATAATATTTTCTCCAAGCGACTAAGGAATCCTGAGTACTTTGAACAATGTTGGAGAAGGTCAAAAAAATTTCAAAAACCATCCTAAACAAATGACCTCATCTCTAAAAAGAAAGGCACCAATCTACTCTTTAGGCCATCTGTAGTAATTTCCTCTAAAGTCAATCTTCTAGAAAATATAGACTCAAGTGTGTTCAAAACTCCTTCAAGAATATTACCCATAGCCTTTCTGACTCTAGCTGAGTCTTCCTGTGCTACATCAAAGAAACCTCAACCCGTGACCACTGAAGAATACCAACTGGTGAAGTCATATTTGTCACCCTCATGTATTACACCTCCCTCCACTAGAGTCTGCAAGGAAATGTGCATCAAAGCCTCCAAACGAAGAATAGTCTTAGTCTGATAGATATGAGTCTCACTCTAGGCTTGATCAATGGTGTGCATGCGTGCCAAAATTCTAGAGACCTACTAATAAGAATGAGTGAGATCTTCCATGAACTTCTCTATCTCAGTGTGAACACTGCCAACCCACTTATCTGCCTCCTGAGCCATCTTCCTCAACTCCTCTAGGCTTCCAACTAATTCTCTTGGGAGTTTTGCTAGAAGATCAACTATTGGATTTTCCTGCCCACATGGACGGGCTAAGTGTTGCACATAACCAACCAATGTCCTATGTTCAGACCTCTTCAATCATTTGTACTTTCCTTTAGTTCAGAGCAACCTATCCTTGAGTGCTTGATATGAGTTATCACACTCCTCAATTATCTGAGCCCTTGTAGGGTGGCCTAAGTCCATAGTGGTGATCACATAATTTTCTGGAACAACATCATCTCGATCACACTCAATCCTAGGAACGGCTACATGTAGAGTGCAAGAACTATCCTAATCCATAGAAATCTTTGAGAATTATTTGGCCTTCTTCTCTGGTGGTGCACTAATTCTATTGAGGAATTCTTCCATCTCAATCACCAGGTCAGTCTCCTCAATAGGACCCCTTCTCATTCTTTCCCTTAGCCAATCTGAAACTGCTTGTTGTGGGTCACACATAATAAGTGGTTGCTCCTCTCTTGCTTCTTCTTCACACACTTATTCTCTATTAACATTCAGATGAGGCTCATCAATCTCCATCTATTGGATATCTTCTCCTGAAACTTGAGCCTCCTGCCCTACAGTAGTCTCATCCTTTAAGGCTTCCTCAATCTCCTATTAGAAGCGAGTAACCATGATGGTTTCCTCTTCCTCTTCCTACTGGTTGTCTCTTCTAGGAACATTGACACTTTGACCAACTGACTCCCTATGGGGTGGCTAATTTTCTTCCTGTAATTCTTGTTCTTCATTCAATCTATTTCTTTGGTTTGCAAACAATGAGACCTCCTGTACACTTGGAGAGCGAGCCTGTGATGGTGTGGATGATGCTTCCTCAACTCTTTAAGACACCTACTGAACCTATTCCTCTCTTCATGGCTTTGAAGCTTGGATGACCTGCTTTCTTTTTATGACCGTTGGAAGCCTCTGATCACCCATCAAGTTGTACGTGAGAGAAATTGACCTGCTCTTAAGTCTGTTCACATGCTTCTCCACCCAATTTCTCATAAATGTCAACACTGGTATGCATAATGTATCCAAATCTATAATCTTTGGCTCAGACCAATTAGGAAGAGGAACTACTATATTTCTCACTGTCTCATAAGCAGGTTGCATAACATTCACATCCTCCTCCACCTAGTCTAGAACTGGAATAATCTCACACTTTCTAATCATATTCAACGATATCCTCAAAAACATCCTTCTCGTAATCTCAACGTCATCCACCGCATTAGCCCAGAAATCTTCAATATGAGCCTTGTGCTTGTACTCCACATTCTGCACCATTCTGATGTTATTGTAAGGATTGAAGTCTTGCCTGCTGATGTGTTATGTGAGGTGGAAGAATTGCAACTCATCCTCAACTTCTTTGGCTGCCCATAATGAGGGACAAATTTCATTCAAATTTCCCATGATAATTGGGAAGTCTAATCCTCCTTCCTTTTTCTTCTTCTGAATTTTGTCATAGGCAATGAGCTACCTAGACACTTCTAACATTACCATTCTGTTAGTGGGGTACCTCGGTAATCTATATGGATATGATGTAAACCCTTGTAGCCTAATATAGGTAAACTTCAGAAATTGGATAAACCAATATTTGTACTCTTCGATCAGCTCCTAGCCTCTTTTGAAATTCTTTGTTGAGTTCTCCACTAAAGAGTCCTTGTTATATGCATTTTGAAGGGGTCATTCACCCTTTTGTAGTTGGCAGTACTGGTCAGGTGCAGCTGCGGGCAAGCCTCATAGATTTTAAGCTACTCAGGTCCACATCCAATTGGCTCCTTATAAGTTATTCCTCTATACTTGGTCATCTGGGCCAACATGTATACAATATATGAACTCATGTAGAATGTCTTTGTTCTCCTCAGGTGCCTGAACTACTCATCTAAATTGCCACTTATCATCCTTTCTCAATCAACACATTCCTTCCCCTCCAACATGATGCTGATGAAATAGAACATCCATGGCTCGAAGATATACGATTGGGGACTTCCATTCACCCTGCTAAGCATCATAATCAGGTCATAATATTCCTACTTCACATCATCCGATATAATCTGCTTAGGAAGCTTGGTGTGAGTAGGCCTGGGATTTTGTATCCAAACTAAATTAATCATCCTAGCACACCTCTCAAAAGAGGAGGTGTACATCTTCTTAGCTCTTTCCTCTGTTTTGTACACCATCCTATCAGAAGTGGGAAGTCCAAATTCTTCTCCAATGGTATTAGGCATGAGATTTTAAAATAAATTTCCATCAAGAGAAACAATTGTTCTTTGCTCTAGCCTATAAAAATTGGTGCACTCCATGATTAGTTCCAGACACTGAATGGCTGGTGGAAAACTAGTAGCTGCATAAATTCCACTCTTCATAATATGGTGTGCAATGACTGATGGAGGGTGGCCTCCTAGCCCGTACATTCATCCTATGAGTGCTCCTAGGTTAAATGAACTGAGGTTGGTATCAATCAGCACTCCCAGCTTTGAAGTAAACTTTGATTTAGGAAGAAATGGCTTACTGAGTTTCTTTATTACTGCCTACCTAGACACAATAGCCTTGCTAGATTCAACATTTGTAGCCTTGTTTATTCTTGCAGTCGCTTCTACAACATTTCCTCTTCCTGCTTCAACCATCTTGCAAAATAGAATATAGACATTAAAATTTAGACTTAGAAATAAAATCACCTCGAGTTGGCCAAAATATGGAGTTTACTTTAAAAATAAGAGCCTTTAGCATTAAAACTTCAAACTTCAAACCTCAAAATTTCCAACTCCAAAGCTCAAAATTTCTAACTCCAAAGCTCAATAACCTCTGGCACTTAGAAAAACTTTCCCCAAGCTTGCTCACTTTACCAACTTCTCTTCATATTTTTCTTCTCACCTTCAAAGTCTCAAATTTGCACTTGCAACTATGAGGAGAAATTAAAATTTTCATGGCTCTTATAACCGAGTCTAATAATATTTCATCTTCTAGAAGAATGCCTATTTTAGAAAACTCATTTAATTCTTCCTCCCTACTTTGCAGAAGTTTGAATTTTCCCTCCTTTGGCAATTAAGGTCTTATTTGCCATCACTTAGAGTATTTTACATCTCTACCTTGGTGATTTGGGCACACTTGACCCCTTCTCATGTTGGGTGCATTTTGGGGGTCTTGCTTCCACTTTCTATCACTTAGAAAACTTTATGCCTCCTTACTCCTTGATGGGCGCATTTAGGGTCCTCTACTTCCATCCTGATGACTTAGATTTTTTTTTAAACACCTCACACTTTGCTTGAGGATGCATTTGGGGGGGTCTCATGCCATTTTTCCTTTGAAACTTTTTGAATAGCTCATGCAAGTTGGGCGCATTTAGGGGGTGGAGCTTCTATTTGATGCCTTAGAATTTTTTCAAACACCTCCTTACACATGATGGGTGCATTTGAGGGGTCCATCTTCCATTTCATGACTTAGCAAAATTTTGATGCCTCCATCCCATTTCAAGGTGGGCACATTTCACCCCTAGTGATCTTCATCCTACATGCCTTAGGCATTTTTGCATCTAGAGTGCTTAGGAAACTTTTGAAGGTGTTCCTCGAATACTTAGCTGATTTTTCCCTCGCCTTCTATTTTTAGTAACCTTTTGATTCTCGCACTTCTACAACTCCTCTTGACTTGAAATTTGTTCCATGTGACCCTCATGACCTATTTGACCTATTTACACTTGCCTTTCATGTCGACCTACTATTTTTAGCCTTGTTCTAGATGCGATTTATTATAAATAGTAAGTATGAGTCAGATTGCGCTCAAATTTTACAAGTAGACTACTTGAAAGATGTTGATCATGATGGGATACATCAGTTTTTCATTTTTCTTGATTTTTACCCCTCATTTTGAGTACCAAAGTTGGAAACCCTAATTTGACTTGCATGTGCCTCAAATGACCTCTATTTGACTTCGTTTCTATTCTGGACTGCTCTGCTTGTGAAACTGAAGATCCGGGGGCTACTGGAGTGAACCTTCTAAAAATAGTAAGTGCTTGAAAAGATGATCAACCAACTGTCAGATGTGCTTGCATGTCATACTACCCAAGAGATCTCAAAAAACCCAAAAAAACCTAGAAAATTGGTTTGCATGCAAGTACCCACTAATAATAGTAAGTCACCAACATGACTTGCATGTTACATCATCGCGAAGCTCTCGAAAAGCCTAGGAAGACTATCCTAACATGCATTGAAAAATTATACATGAAAACCCTAAAAATGGCTCCCATAGGTAGAACTTGATAAAAATAGAAAACTGTCAGAATTTGCTCAAGTTTTGCAAGAAAGTACTTTGAGGCACTTCAAACAAGGTGTAGTAGTCATAATTTCAAAAGTTCCAAGAAAAAGGTCCCAAATTGAGTACTTACTAAAAATAGTAAGTTGTTAGAATTTAGTGAAAATTTAATGGGAACCTTCTCGACGCTTTCTAAATGCAGTGCCAAGATCATATTTCAAGTTTATCACTTAAATTAACCCCAAATACCCTAAAGAATGAAAACCCTAATTTCACAGACTTAGCCAAAACTTCAACCTAGGCTGAAAAGATGGGCACATCCCTAGAAAGATAGATGGAACAAAGAGAGACCACCACAAAACCAAAGCCAAAAGACCTGAATGTAGCAAAAATTAGGGGGTCCCCATTTTGAATGGGTTGATGTGTGAAAAGGTCAAAATAGTATTGTTTTCATAAATCAATTTTATATCAATCCTATTATTATTCTAAATCACTTTCAATCAGATTCTGAGACTCTTTATAATGCTCCTTTAGATATATCTCTAGTTTTTCAACACTTGGTATTAGAACTTGGTATTGGCCTGGTGAGGAGATGCTCTCCTTGTGTGGTTTTCTTTGGTTGCAATGGGATTTGTGTGAAGTTCAAATATGCTTTTGCAGGAGTCATGGCAAGTCCATAAAGGATTGATATTGGAAAATTCAATGGATAGAGTTTTGAGTCGTGGAAATTTAAAATGGAGGATCTCTTGGTTATGGAGATCAGTGGTTAGCTGTGACATGAAATGAACTTTTATACATCAATCAAGATAATTGAGATGAATTACATAGGAAGGAAAGGAGCACTATGTTAATCTGATTTTGTGTTAACAGATGTGTATAGTGAGGGCACTACATTGTTTCAAACTAAGTCTCTAGTCAATAAACATTTCTTGAAAAGAAATTTGTATTCATTGAAAATGAATGATGGGGACTCTATTTTTGATCATTTACATTCATTCATTATCACTCTTAGTCAATACCAGCCTATTCATGTTAGTGGATGCAAAGGATAAATGCGTAAGTTTGTTTTCTTCATTACCCAATTCATGGGACAATCTTCTTAGGACAATTAGTAGTACATCTTCTAAGTTAAACACTTGAAGAAGTTGTTGGATCCCTACTAAATAAAGAATTAAGAAGAAACCATAGAGGATTTCTCTAAAGGTGCTCTCTTTGCAAAAGGTCAGTCCAAAGAAAAAGAGGGGTAAGAAAAATCTAGAGATAAGAAGAAATATAAATCAAAAGGTAAGTCCAAATCTAGGTAAATTATACTGGCTCTTGTAGTTCAAAGATGAAATGTTACAAGGCAAAGGATTGGCGTGACACAAATTACTAAAGTTTTAAAAGATTGTATTCATAAGTGACAAACAACTTGGTTTTACAAATGGATACATCCTCTCACATTTGATGAATAAGTGACAAACATCTTTGTTTTCCAAATGGATACATCCTCTCACATGATTGGTTAGGACTGAGTGGTCCAATTTGGTACCAATATACTTTTTAATATTATTATATTGTTTTTTGAAACCATGTGTCTGTTACTTCAAAAAACTAGGGGTGCTACATATGAGAGATCATCTTCCCACAAACAAAAGAGATAGCATCCCTGCATTACATCAATTTTCAATAATTCAACATCCTCTAATTGCAATGGGTGTTGAGTGGAACATTCATTATGAGAGCTGGGTTCTTATGAACCACTACTCATGAAACATGGGTCAATGAGTTTGACTCAAAAAACTACACGATTGAATATGATCGAATCCTGATAGCAATATCACTATGGAAAATGACTCCTTATCAATCAAACTGTAGGCATACATGTTGTAGGAATACAAGTTATAGTATTGTAAATCCAACGGTATCCCAATTGGAAAAATATTGCATAAAAAGTAGTAACCTTACGAGTTGTAAGGGTTGTGGAACTGTCGCCAACCCTCACTGCATAATCTAAAAGAATAAGAGGTTACATACTTTCAGGATAATGGAATTAGTGACTAATGAATCAGCGAGGAAGAAACCAAGGGGAAGGCTGGGATGCCTAAATTTACAAGGATATTATACTTTAAATTAACTAAATTTTAGAATGCCCGCTAGCTACAAGAAAAAATATTTACTTAGGCATTGATGTGCTTTAACTTATTCTGAAATCAAATGCAATCCTCATTTCAGTGATGAGATGTATTGAGAATATATATAGTGATACACACACAACATGAATGATGAGTGGAATAGTAGATGAATTTGTTTAAACACTGACAAGCTTCATAGTCTAAGTAAGGATCCATAAGAATCCTTGTAATTTATGCACACTATGCCAATCATACTTTATCAGAGTTTTTTCCCTTTATAGTCTCACCATAGCATTATCAACACCAAAAATGTTGCAATTGTGGCCCTTTCTATGATGGGTTCTGTTAAAATTTATAAAATAAAATTAAATTAAGATTATTCACAAATTTATTTTTCATTTTAAGGAGAAAAATTAACAAAATAAAATAAAAAACGATGGTAAGACAAAATAATTTAATGTCTCTATGATATACATTTTAATTCAAAAATAAAATTACAATAGTGGGCCTACAAAAAAATACCTTCGAAAGCGACATTTACTTCAACTACAAAATTTCTCCAACACCAGCGGTAAAAGGAATGGATGATTAATAGCCATTTCCTTAATATGAAACGGTTTGCATTGCAATAGGCATCTTGTGGTGATGCAACTTCAAACTAGTAGAACTAATTGGTTGAAGGTTCGTCCCTTCTTGGTTAGAAGAAAAAACCAAACGCCACTGGTGAAAGCAATAAAGGGTTAGCAACCATTGAATAATAATGATAGTGTTTAAATTAAAATAGCGCATGAAGCATAAAAATATAAATTACCTTCATCTTTTTGGTGTTTCCTTACTCTCCTACTATTGTAACCAGCCATTTCCATTTCATTCTCAAGAAGGCCATTTGAAAAAGAAATGGAAATAGGAAAATAGGGAATACACACAAACACAAGCTACTTTAACCTGCTTGCGACTGATTGTCTTGAGGAGTTTGACATTGGAGAGGGAGGAGAGACCAAGGCCTTTTTCCATGAGTAGGTTTGCCAACACCCTTTTCAACCGTGTCTCCTTATGCCACTCCTCTTGTTTTGTTTTCTTCAAGGAGGGAAAAAGGAAAATGCATCTCAATTGAGGGAGGGAAAATGAATAAGGAGAGGGAAATAAAAAAATTATTTTAGAAAAAAGTATTTTTTTATTGTCTTAATTTAGGATAATTAAAAAATTAGAAATATAATGTAAACATAAACTAGCAATTGCACCTTAGTGTGCAATGGGTAGGCCAAAGAAGTGTGGAAGTCAATTAAGATAAATGTTGATCTATATTTGTACTATAAAAAATTATAATAATTATTAATTATAAATTTTAATCATTTTATGTAATTAATAGTTTTATTTAAAATATAATATATAATATTAAGTATAATTAATATATTCAACTTATATCTAATATATTTAAAATAGCATAAATAAAAACTTTCTTTAGTTAAAAAATTTGATTATATTTTGATTATATATTAAATATAAGTTAAATTCTTAAAAAATAATTATTTTTATTTTGCAAAAGTCAAAATTTTAAAAGATATTTATTTTGCAAAAATCGTTATGATCTAAAAAATGAACCAAACCTTACCACTTGTTCATTATAGCCGTGGAATATTTAAAACTCAATAAATAGTATAATTAAATAATATAACTCACTAATACCAATTAAACTTTAATCCATATATATATATATGACAAAATATTTGTTTTCATTCACAGAGTTAGGCCAAGCTTATGCGATAAATATTAATAATGACAACTCAGTTCAATCTCTTTCCATTTAAGAGGAATCAATCTAAAAGGACCATACCTATAACATTCATTTCAAATTATGGAAGAGAGAGTATTCATGGTGATGGATAGTAATAAATAAATTAAAGAAAAAAAAGAGAACCCTAATTGTTATGAAGTGGAGGCGTTTACTGAGGTGACAACAAAAAGTTTTATTTTGATAAATATACTCAAAAACCCTCGTTGAAACCTTATTTTTAGGCTATAGCTCACCAAATTGGAGAAGTGAATGGTCAATACTAGTGAGGAAGAGTTTGGAGGAGCGGCGGATAAAGCAGCAAAAAATGGTAGAAAACAGCTAAAAAACATCGCAAAAAATGATGAACGTCTAAGATTCGTTTAATGGCCAACAGATTGATACAAACCATTGATAGAAAAAATTAGCTTTGTCTTCTTCAACTAGGATACACCTTCGGCGTAAATATATTTAAGAAAAAATTAATATTTTTCTTAAATTAATGTTTTAAATCCTCCCTTTATATAGTAGTGACACATGGATGTAGGGATGATTACCATTTAGTAGTGAAATGTTAATTTTTTTTATAAAATATGTGAAGGAATTAAGACTGCACCAAGAGGCAATGCCTTCCATGCAATACGTATTTTTGGTGCACCAAGTAGTCTAGGTGGCCAAATGGTCTACTTAGGTAGGGGTCCCATGAGGGGGGCTTAAGCTCTATGGATTATGATCAAATTCGAAAGAAAAGTGAATAGAGGAGTAATAGTCATTTATTTAGTCATTAATTTAGTCATTTTTATTTGTTTGATATTAGTCATTTATTTAGTCATTTTATTTGTCTGATATTAGTCATTTATTTAGTCATTTAGTTGTGATTTTACCCGATGACCAAATTTGTCACTTATAAATGACCAAATTAGTCATTTATTTTCTAAATACTACTAGTTTTAGTCACATGACTAAAATTTTTAGTCACATAGTCATTTATTTTCCAAATTCTACTAGTGTACTTTAGTGTGAGTTTGAAGCAAGTTCATCCTCTCACTAAAGTGGGGGCTAGATGGAGTCACCAAAAAAAGTAATCCTTCTACTTTTTCTGAATTGTTTGGGTCCTCCTTATGGTTTTGGCTTAATGTTGCCTTGATTTAATGTTATAATGTGGATAACACATTCACATTAGGTCTTGGGCCCTTATGAACTAATGGAATTTTAATGGTGCCTTGTAAAAGTGTTGTGAAGTGTTGTAACACACTTTCACACTTTTTGAGGGTTTTATCAATTAACTAAGCATAATAATGATAATCAACCTTAATCTTTCCTTATTTGGACTGTTGTAAAGTGTTGCCACACACTTTCAAATTTCTCTAGGCTTGTCATTAATAATTGGGTTTTCTTATGCTTTAATTGGCCCTATTTTGCATCCACAAGCCTCATTTATTGCATACTTTTGAGAATAATCCCTACACCGATCATTAACCAATCATAATTTAGTTTTTCTTGGCTTTTGTGGCCCAAATTTAGTGTTTGAGACTCATTCGCCAACTTGGGCGAATGGGTCCCACCTGGATCTTTTGGCCCCAAACTAGTTTTTACACATTTCTAAGATCTTATCATTTTTGGTCCCATACACTATGTGTAATGGGACTCATTCTCCACCTTGGGCAAATGATTCCCATGTGGCCCAAATTCAAATTAAATTCTAATTTCTAGTGGGATTTTATTCTCCTAGATCTGATGTCGGCTTGTAGTGTTGTAATTTTGGGAATTCTTGCATAATTGAGTATAAATACAAGGTTCTTTCACCTATATTCAATGCCTAGCATTCAAGAGAGTTCACAAGAGCATTAAAAGGAATCCAAGGGTAAATTATCAAGCATTTTAGAGCATTCTTCAATTGCCAATCATCATGTCAAAGATTGCATTCTTCTCGTTTGTTATTGTGCTAACAATTGTGATGTAGAGTTCATGATCCAAGCAAGTGTTTCAAGCAAGATCAATATCATTCAAGAAAGAGTCCAGGACCACATCCATTGTAGCTATTTCAATCATAATTACAACTTATTGCTAGGGTTTGGTGAGTTGCAACATTTTATTTTGTTCATTCAACATTCTCCATTTATATGTACTTTCATTTCAAGGTTTAATTACCAACAACGTGTTTGACCAAGGAAAACCCCTATTCACTAACCCCATAGAAAATTTCCCTATCCTTGTGTGTGATTTGTAGAGCTAGGTTGCACATTTGTCAAGGAGAAAAGTTGGAGAAATTTTTTCAAATCCCCAAAGTTGTCATCAAGCCTTAGAGAGACTTGGAGAAGGTCTACAGGTGGCAATTTATAGTTTTGAATGAATAAATCAATCAAGAAGAGTAGAGCAGACTATGTGGAATAGAACTACATGCTAAACTTCCAAAAAAGTAGAAGTTGTTCTGATTCAACATTAGTGGAAAATGAGTCCCACAGTACAATCGTGACAAAGATTTTCAAAGATCAAGACACCCTTTTGGCAGATTCCTATTCCTGCACATTTTCCCAAAAACTGGACTAAATCACCCAACTTGCCAAATAAATCCTAGTCATCTTTGACAACATATTTTCCAATGTTCAGTATCTCCATTCTATCTTATCCAAATTCCTAGGTGCACACTTTCTATTCTGCAGTTTTCTGTCGCTTTTCATTCACTTTCCTTGGTCATTTAGTGTTAGTTTTCATTCAATTAGGGCTCTACATTTCATTGTGCATGTCATTGTCTTTTCCAAGTTTACTCTTGGTGGTGAACCCATCATTAGATCATATTCATTTCCTAGGACAACCTTATTGCAAGATCTCTTTCTCTTTTGCATTGAGATCTCTAGGGTTATCCTTGAGTAGAATCTCTTTGAAAGTGGGTGTGAATACATCAAACTCCATCATATCCACCATTTTTAATAGGTTCCAAGGACCATGCAAAGTGGATATTTCACTTTTTCAGGAATTCTGTGAAGTTTTTCTCTTCTTCATCATCTAGGGAAGAAGCATAGAATGTGACCTATGGTGCTTCCTCCATTCCCACATGGACTTGATTAGATGCCTCTGCCAATGTTTCCTACTTTTATTTTTCTATTGCAATACTTGGTAGATTCAATCCCTCATTCTTGGGTTCCCTAGAGAGGTTTTCACCCTTGGATACATCCTTTATTTTGACTATTTTGTGATCAAAAAGTGCCACAGTCTATTTTTCACTTGGGGGATCAAGTTATGATTTTGATATTTACAATTTCGCAACGAAGGGATTTTATCATTTCACCATAGTACACCTCAATGTCAAATCATACTTTATGATCTCCATATGGTATGTGGTCTTAGTTAGGGCCCCATAAATTCAAAAATAGCCTCATCATTTTTTAAAGAATCAAGAATAGGTGCTCCTTGTTGGTCCTAGTTTATGAGTTGGGGGTAAACAAGTCTCAATTCAGTAATTTGGATAGAATACTCAAAGGATGTGGTGGTAACATGAAAATGTAGGTATCCTTAGAAAGATTTATAATATCAAGAAGGAAATCTTCGATGTCATCATTATGCGACCTGTTTAACCAAGAGTAAGATTTAACCTCCTTAATAGAAGCACCCTTTCCAAGAAGGGTCACTTTGGTTGTGGTAAATCTAAGACCAATATTTTTAGGACATTTATTAGTAGCAAGAGATTATCTTAATCCATGATTGTTCATACCAAGCTTTTCATTATTTTTATATCCCATACATTTCATCAGTAGGAGCCCTCTGTTGTTGTCATCCATGGGAAGTGGATGTACTTATTTCTCATCTTGATATAACCACTCTGATGTATTATCCTCACATATGACTTCCCTAAAAAAGTATCCCCACTTCATGAAAGTAGTAGGTGTTATCTTGATTGTCTTTGTCACTTTGTCAATATGCAGAAGTTTTCCAAAGGATCTAAGAGAAAGAGGAAGCTCTCCCACAAGAAAAGAGTCCTTGAGGTTATAATCTCCACAACCATTGATATTTGCGATATTCTTCAATGTTAATTCCTTAGATTTAGATGTGGCCGCAGGATTGAGGGAGAGGATCCGCTCCTTGCAAAAGTCACTACAAACATGGTAAGGATTTAAAGAATTTTCGCATAGCCTATAGTTGCCTGTCATGTGAGCCTTTGCAATATAGGAGGGAAAAATAGTGGTGAAAGGGACTGAGGAAGATGATCCTGCACTCCTAACAGTGCCCTGATCCAGCTGTTGCTTAATTTCTTCTGCCCTGTGTTGAAGAGTAGGGTATGTGCAGGATCATCATGGAAAAAACAGGCCCTTAAGTGGCAAAAAATCAAAAAAATAAGAATTTGGCAACATGATGTAAAAATTTGAATAAGTTATCTATATTATTTCAAAAATATGTAAGAATAGAATCTGTATCAAATTGAATGTAGTTTCTAAAATACTAGGTATTTTTTTTAAAAAAAGACATCTATCTGGTGAAAATTTAAAATTTCAATGCAGTAGTACTTAAATTTTAGGGAAAAAAGAGGAAGTAGGTGTTTGTCTGACCACCCTAACCACAATAAAATGATAAAAGAAATTTATAAGATTTTAGATATAAGTAGAGGACTCATGTCCTGATGTGATGCATATTTTTTTGTAATTTTTTTCCAAATAAATAATTAATTATGAATTTTTTATTACAACTTTTAAAAAATATTAAAAACCCGTATGTCTGACCACCTTAACTTGGTCAAAACTTCATGAAATTCTATTTTTCTTTTTTTAATCCTATACTATGTGAAGCATAGAATGTGATGCATGTTTTGGATTCAAAAAATATGATACCATTTGAAAGCTATAGATGTTTTTCAATCAGTCTATCAATTAGGACTTTAGTCATGATTTGAATAGAAAATGAATAATAATTACTTATTAAATTCAAAGTAAAGCATAATTTATATTGGTGGAAAGCTGAGAATATCCTTTAAAAACCCTTTTTGTTTCATCAATTTTGGGTATAAAAAAAGTCATCAGCCACATACCCATCATATTGCCACTTTTTGGCCCATCATGATCCTGCACATACCTAGTAGCCACAAGCTGCTTGATGCCATAACTGCCCAACACCTCCAATGAAAGCACACCATATTTCACCAGCCTATGTATAGCTTCCAAGGCCAACCCAGTTGCTCAGTCGCCCGCCTAAGTCTCTTGGCACACCTCTGCTCCCAACTACACGCTCGCCTTCTTCATCCGCACATAGTTTAAACAACAAGGAATAGAGCTATAAATAGTTTTTTTATATTAATAATTAATTATTTTATTAATTTGTTTGTTTAATTTACAATTAGTTTATTTTACTTTAAATTTAGTTAAATTTTATTTTTATTTTTATTTTTAAAAATATATATTGAAGTCGCAAATTTAATTAAATGTTGTTGGTGGGTTACCCCATTAACGTTTGCGTTTATGAATTTTGTCGTGTTATGTGACAATTCTAATTTTGATTTTGCATTTTTCACATGGAATTTTTTTATGTCGCAAAATTCTAAGGATGAAAGAAAAATTAAAAGTCGTGACTACTTTTGTAACTTGAAATAATTTATTTATTTATTTTAGTGTTGAAATTCCAAATTGTATAAAGTATAGAAAACGATATGGCAGCACTACTTAGAAAACAAATGGTTTAGTCAAATAAGTAATAATAAATTTATATTAAAAGATATATATAATTTAGAAAGTGTGAACCTATTTTAATTGGTCACAATTGACATATAACCATAGATCGTGGGTTTGGGACATATATCAAAATGTTAACAAAATTTGTGAAGCAGTGTTTATATAACAATTGGTTAAAGATTTAGTTCCCACAACCCTCAGATTCAAAAAATAGTAGTGAGTGGTTGGTCATATCGGACGATCATGGCTTATGTTGGTTGTTATAAACTATTGGTTTTTCTGCTTCCGCAAAAATGACACAATCTAGCCATCTGTGTCAGAAGTTATTCTAAAACACACTGCTTCAATTGCATTCACAAGATGTAAGCATGATGCTATACCTCTTCACTTTTGCTTTAATGGCTTACTGTTTTTGTCTCAATAAATTGATTTTAAGGAGCCTGACATTGGGCATAATCAAATTGTTGCGGAAAGAATGGAGTTCATCTTACAATTGCAAAAATAGAAGCTTGAAGTAATTTTGTTTTTGTGTATACATGGGCTAATGAATTGGGAACAATAATTACTATGACACATTCGAAAGTTTTATATCAATTTTCCATAGTTAAATTATTTGTTTGGATGGTTTGAACGTCTCAAAATCAGTTGAAGTTGCACAAAGCGCATCTCAAATCAGTCTGCTCCCAATTGCTGAATAGATTGAGATCCAAGAAAGGCCAAACCTTGAGATGATTCCATTTTTTCTATTAAATTTGAATAAGATTTAAACATAGAATCTGTTTCAAAAATTGTTATATGTTAGATGATGTAGGTGTGAAAATTCTATTGTAGTTACTGATTATTAATTTCTTGTCTAATACATAGATTATTTGACTTTGAAAAATTAATTCACAACAAATATTGAAAAATAACACAACTGCAACTTCATAAATAAAACTCACAAGAATAGAGAAGAAAACATGCACAATAATTAACACAATATTTTGGACAAATTGTCCCTAGAAAAACTCCGAAGGGAAAACCACTACTGTAGATGAGGAATACTATTAAACTTCAACAAATTAAGAGATACATAAACTGCTTGCCTCTTACTGGCAATGCTCCGGCAATATTCTTCTCTGGAAATTCTTCCCTCAATTTCTCTAGCTAAAATTCCATAGCTACTATCCCCAACGCTAACACTACGCCCTTGCTATCACTGCAAGACTATTTGCTGACACTACAAATCTACTTGCTATCACTGCAAGTCTTTCTTCTTCCCCAATGCCTTTATCAAAATGTCTGCTACCTGCTGATCTATAGGTATATATTGTAGCTGAACAATCCCACGTTGTACACAATCCCTGATGAAGTGATACCTGATATCTATATACTTAGACCTATCATGAAACACTAGATTCTCAGACAATTTGTGTATCACCGTAGTCTCAACCCTCTAACAGAACAAGGCCACCAGCAACTTCTGAAGCCATATTGCCTCACACATCGCCATGCTAGCTACTATGTATTTTGCCTCTACAAAACTCAAAGCCACAAACTTCTGCTTCATGTTGTACAAAGAAACAACTCTCGATCCCAAGCTAAAGCCACACCCTAGAGTGTTTTTCCTGTCTGTTGTACTGCCTGCCCAATCTGTGTCAATATAGCCTATCAACCTGATACCATCACCTTGAGTATATCTGATCCCATACTTGATTGTACCACTCAAATACCACAACACATGCTTTGTCACTATCCAATGCACTCTCTTTGGCTCAACCATGAATTGACTAAGAGAGTTTACTACAAAGGAAATATCTAGTCTGGTGTTGACCAAATACATGAGAGATCCAATCAATTTCTTGTATAAGGTGGGGTCAACATCCTTCTCCCTGGATGTGTCTACTTTCTTCCAATTCATGATCATAGGAGTAGACATGGCTCTACAATTCTCCATCTTGAACCTCCTCAAGATTTTGAGGCAGTATTTCCCTTATCCAAGGAAAATCTCTCCATCTATCTGCCATACCTCCATGCCTAGAAAGTAGTGCATAAGCCCCAAATCCTTCATCTCAAACTCCGCTACAAGGTCCCTCTTGCACTCCTCTATGAGCCCCAATGAACCTATCAAAAACATGTCATCCACATATAGAACAAGAATGAGAACCTCACCCCCAACCACCAAGTAGTAGAGGTTAGCATCCACTTCACTCTTCACAAAGCCCATTCCCTACAAGTATCTATCAATGCACTCATACCACGCCCTTGCAGCCTGTTTGAGTCCATACAAAGCTCTCTTCAATCTACACACATGGGTTTCAGTGCTATGTGGTACAAATCCCTCTCATTGTTCTATGTATACCTCCTCTTTCAATTCACCATTAAGAAATGTTGTCTTGACATCCATCTAATGGATCTTCCATTCCATCTATGTTGCAAGTGAGATCATGGCTCATATAGAAGTATACCTGGCCACTGGAGTGAATGTCTCCTCATAGTCTATTCCCTCCTTTTGAGAGAACACCTTGCCTTGTATTTATCAATGCTACCATCTGCATTGTGCTTGATCTTATAAATGTAGCGTGATCCAACCACTACCTAATTTGTTGGTCTAGGCACAACCTCCCACACATCATTTTGCACTATTGAGGTATATTCCTCAACCATCGCATCTTGCCACACCTATTGTTGTGTGGCCTCTTGATATCTGGAAGGCTCACTATCTACCAACTAACTAACTAATGCCATATAGTCATTATACCTGGCTAGTTTTCTCCACTATCTATTACTCATCCTAGGAGCTCCTGCAAACTCCTGAGTATCCCGTTGTGTCTTTTGGTTCTTGCTACCAACTATAGAGGATGAAGTATCAACCTCTATGTCCTCTGATGCATCTCTTGGATCTATTGTATCTGTTGCTCCATACTCTACGAACTCTAAGCACCTAAGCTTGTGCTTGTACTAGTAACTATACTCGAGCTTCGCTGCCCCTAATCTGATTGCATGGTCCTTGGAGCTTTTGATTGCTGCTCACTTTGATTATCTGCTAGCAAATCTCTGGACCTCCTAAATTCCTTATCCTCCATGAACTTGACATCATGCCTGACTATAATTCTCCTAGCCCCTGGAATAAATATCCGATATACCTTTAAGGTTTCATTGTACCCCACAAAGTACCCTCTCTCTGCAGTCTGATCTAACTTGGAATGTGTAGGCCTTAAAATGTGACAATATTCCAAACTCCCAAATTCATGAAGTGGCTGACATCTAGCTTCTTCCTTGAGAATGCCTCCTCTAATGTCATCTTGCCTAACACCTTATGTGGAACCCTGTTTTGGATGTACACAGTTGTATTGCATGCCTCTACCCATAAGTAACATGGCATATCATGGTCATATAGCATAGCCCCTGCCTCCTCTGATATAGACCGATTCTTCCTTTCAACAACCCCATTTTGTTGCGGATTGTAAGGAACAGTCCACTCTCTCTTGATTCCTTCCCTAGTATATCTAAATACTGGAACTCTTTCCCTTTGTACTTTCCTCCATTCTCTAACTGAAGAACCTTTATCTTCCTACCTGTCGAATTCTCCACAAGAGCTTTGAACTCTTGGAAGCGACTAAAAACCTCATCCTTGGTCTTCAAGAAGTATATCTAGGTCTTCCTGGAGAAATCATCAATAAAAGTAACAAAGTACTTGTACCCTCTAAGAGACTTCATCGGCATTGGTCCACATATATCTAAATGTACAAGATCAAAAACATCCTTAGATCTGGTGTCACTCCTTAAGGAAAAGTTTCTTTCACAAACTTCCCCAACACACATCCCTTACATACATCATCATGCTCTGTGCTCACTTCTAGAACACCTATCACTGTCTCATGAATCAATTTAAGTGCTCTATGATGTATATGGCCCATCCTCCTATGCCATAGCTCTCCTTGATCTCTAGAATTATTGTTGCTCATCAATGCCTTATGAGTATCAAACTGCAACCTATAAAGCCGATTGCTCCTAACTCTAATAGCTATTGGTGATTTCCAATCCTTGTGCTTGATTAACACATTCGCCCCTCTAAAGAGCACATTGTAACCTTTATCCTGAATGATGGATACGAAAATCAGATTCATACCCAAGCCTAGCACATGCAACACATCATGAATGGGAATCCGCTTGCCATTCTCTATCTGAAATAGAACAGTCTCTTTCCCAACTTGATTGAGTTTGGACATGTTCCCCATAGAAATCTACATTCTGACATCCTCCTCCTTATTGCTAGAGAAGTAGTCTCTAACTCCTATCATATGAAATGGTGCGCCACTGTCTATATACCAAACACCTTGTGAGGTTGACCTAGCCATGCAATCTATGAGAGTGAACTCATCATCCATTCTACTAGAGAGCTCATCTACACTTGTTGAAGTTGTCATCTACTTCTTGCCTTTCTTTCCATTCTTCTTCCTTTGAGGGAAATCGCTGACATAGTGGCCAAACTCATGACAACCATAGCATTTTATCTTAGACAAGTCCTCCTTTTCACTTTGTGTATTTGATCCTTTGCTAGACCCCTTCGCTTTCCCTTTTCCTGCAAGGGCAATGTTTTCCTATTTTGCCTCACTTTTTTGACTCTTGATGTTGGTTCCACTAACAAGACTGAGTCTAAGCTCCTCATGAGTGAAGTCACTCCAGAGTCGATCCCAACTCGGTAAGGTGTCTCGTCCATTAATAACTTGAACAAAGACATCCCATTGCTTAGTAAACCCATTTAGGGCTACTTGTACTAGCTCGTCCTCATCTGGTTTATCTCCAACAACTACCAACTCATCCTTAACAAGTCTGAGTTTGGTGAGGTAACTTGTCACATCTTGTCCCTTGTTCATCCGAGTATTCGTCAACTTTTCTCTGAGAATTAACTTTCGATTGGTGGTAGCATTCTGGTATAGATTGAGAATGGCGTCCCACATCTTCTTCGATGTGTCTAACTCTGTGACATACATAACAATATGGTCCTTGACACCATCAAGAATCAGTCTCCTCGCCTTTACATTTTCCTTCTTATATGCTAACAGTTGTGCTCGATCTGTAGGTACAAGTACAACACTAGTCACATATTCCTTGATACCATTCTCTTCTAGCAATAAAGAAATTATGGCTTTCTAGACACCAAAATTTGAGGCTCCATCCAATCTATCCTGATCTCTTAAACTTGTTGAGGCCATCTCAAAAGATAAAAGCAATAATAATAAAAATAATTTTGAAGAGATTGAACTGGGTTCTTATAAACCCTCTTTCCTACGCTGAGCTTTTTCTGCCTTTAGATCAACTCTGATACCATGTGACAATTCTATTGTAGTTACTAATTATTAATCTCCTATCTAATACATAGATTATTTGACTCTAGAAAATTAATTCACAACAAATATTGGAAAATAACACAACTGCAACTTCACAAATAAAACTCACAGGAATAGATAAGAAAACATGCACAATAATTAATACAATATTTTAGACAAATTGTCCCTGGAAAAACCCCAAAGGGAAAACCACTACTGCTGATGAGAAATATTATTAAACTTTAGAAAATTAAGAGATACATAAACTGCTTGCCTCTTACTAGTAGAGTTTTGGCAATATTCTTCTCCGAAAATTCTTCCCTTAATTTCTCCCGCTGAAATTTCATAGCTGCTATCCCCAATGCTATCACTACACCCTTGCTATCACTGTAAGACTATTTGCTGACACTGTAAATCTACTTTCTATCACTGCAAGTCTTTCTCAAGTGTGTCTACTTGCTATCACTACAAGTCTACTTAAGTGTGTGTTCTCCAAATGGCCATTGATCCCCTTTTATACTTTGCTCATTGGAAAACCAATGGCCATGATTTAATCTCAATAAATGGCTAAGATTAAATAGACTCTAACAACCCTAACTAACTAGATTCTAGAAGTCTCTAGAGGAATCAATTAATTAATTACATAATTATCTGGACAACTAACTCCTTTCTAGAAGTCTCTAGAAAAATTAAATAAATAATTAAATAATCTTGGGAATGGAGACACCTATCCAAGCTACCTAAAATTAACAGTAGGATCCAGAATATTATATAATAAAATATGATCCAAAATGTTAATGATGAAAATATTTACATAATCGAATTGTTAAATGTGTTTAATATGGGTAGCTGCGTAAGCAAGCTATGGAAATGAAAAGGTGTGTAGAGATTATCAAAAGCATGTTTCGATCACAAGAAGATGGTGAAATTTTTGTTTCTCCATATGACACTGCATGGGTGGCATGAGTTCCAGCCCTAGATGGCTCTGGAGAGCCCCTGTTTCCTTCTTGTTTGCACTGGATTATCGATAATCAGCTTACAAACGGTTCATGGGGCGGTTCCCACCATTTTCATGTTCGTGAAAGAATTCTCAACACATTCAGTTGCATCACTGCTCTTAAAACTTGGAGCATAGCTAACCGCGACGTCAATAGAGGTATAGCTTTTATAGATATAATATTTTTACAATTCATATTAAATGTAATTATGTTGTTTTAATATGTAATTATGTTGTTTGTGGATTTGATTGTGTGTAAAATGTTTTCATCGGTATTTTGGATCACATTCTTTGATGACGTGATCCATCATTAGAGGAACACTCCAACACTCCAAGGAATCATAAAGTGTGATCCAAAATGTTGATAAAAAAAAAATACACAATCGAATCCAAAAACAGCATAATTACATAACTTAATTTGATTTCAAGCCCTACCAATTATATTTATAACTGTGTGTTTGAAGGCAGAAAAGTTCATAATCTCTTTATTAGAGGATTATGTTTTCTTTAGACGTGTATTAAGAAAATAATTACCCAAGATGACGTTTAAAGTCCAATTGGCTTCAAGATTGTCTTTCCTGCTTTGATGGAAAACACCAAAGTCATGAACATAGACCTTCCTTATGATAGTGATCTCCTACATAAGATCTACGATGAAAGAGCCTTGAAATTGAAAAGGTAATTACTAGTCTATGTCAGATTCAAGTAAGGTGCTTGTCGATTTGTAAGAGTTTTAGCTTGGTTCATTACAAGTCGATTCTAATTTCTGTGACTAATGCAGAATAACAATGGAATTTCTGCACAATACTCCGTCAACATTGTTGCATTCTCTGGTAGATTGGAGTAAGCTTCTGAAGTTGCAATCGAAGGACGAATCATTCTTATTCTCGCTAGCTTCTACAACATGTACCCTAATACAAACCGGTGATATTAACTGTGCTCGGTACCTTAAGAGAATAATAGAGAAACACGGTGGAGGAGGTAGTAAATTTCATTTATGTTGGAAATATTAATCTTGAGCAGCCAACAGATAGATGCATTAAATGCACTGTTAGATGAAATCAACTTAGATCTTTTTCCCCCTGCCGTGTCTGGCATTCTTGCTGTCCAGTAATTGTATTCTGGCAGTAATTTATTATTGGTAGGTGAGTTCAAATTTTGAAAGGCTGTTTCTGTGTATTGGCTAAAAAGCCAAAAGTAGCATTGAATGTTTTTTAGTGTAGACAGAGTTTTCTGGGTGAGACAGAAAGAGGGAATGTTCAGCAGAACATAGAGAATAGAAGGAATGTTTAGGAGCAACTAAATAGTGAAGTTCAGTAGTATCTGCCGCAGCAGAAGAAAGTTAGCTTTGCGCCCATGCGCTGGAAGTTATCCCACATGGAGCAGCAACGCAGAAGCGTTAGTGCGCTGAAAAACACAGCTTCTGTAGTATACTTGTATAGAGCTTTTGCTCTGAATATTTTCATATGTAAACAATTTTTGAATGTAATCTTTTTCTAAGTGAAATAGAATGCTAAAAATATTTCTGTCTCCTTGTGTGTCTGTCTCCTTCCTTACATACACTTCTGTTGTGCATGTTTTCATTCTTTGCCTGGCATAAAAGTTTTTTTGACATGGTATCAGAGCTATAGGTTTACTGGGCAGTCAATTTTTAAAGCCTTAGCTTTGTCCTAGGCGTGCAGAAACAGAATCTTTGTTTTAGGGTATTTGTGAAAGCCTTAGATCTTATCTGGGTATTTTTAGTTTCCCCCATTTAGCAAAATGGTTGGAGGAAACAATAGGAGTTGGCAGCAGCCACCTATTTTTGATGGTAGAAATTATGATATTTGGGCAAAAAAAATAAAAACTATTTTTATTGCAAATGATTTATGGGAACTTGTTGCAAATGGGTTCACAGATGTGACTGACCCAACTGCATTTTACAGCATTGAGCAATGCTCAAAAGAACCAGTTGAAGGAGACATGAAAGAATGATGCAAAAGCCCTCAGTCTGATTGAGGCAGCCTTGACAGAGGCTATTTTTCCTTGAATAGCAGCAGCTACTTATGCAAAAGAAGCATGGGAAACACTTCAAACCACCTGCAAAGGATTTGAGAAAGTCAGATCAGTCAAACTCCAGCTGCAATAGAGAGAGTTTGAGACCATGCAAATGAAGGACAACGAGACCATTATAGATTTTCACACAAGGGCAGCCACTTTGATTAACTAGCTAAGGATAAGTGGTGAAACTTTAGAAGAACAGATGATTGTGGAGAAGATATGGAAAAGCCTTCCCACAAAGCTTGATTTGGTGGTGATTGCCATTAAAGAGGCAAAAGATCTCACAACTTTGTCAGTTGATGAGCTGATGGGTTCTCTGTAAACCCATGAGCAGCGCCTAAACAAGTCTGCAACCTCCTCCCAAGAGCAAGCTTTTAATGCTCAGTCGAATGTAAGAGGAAGGGGGAGAGGTAGAAAAGGCTCCAGACGTGGTAGAGGAAACTCTAGACGTGGAAATGATGGTGATGAAAGTTTAGCCCGAGCAAGCAGTCATGAGGGGGAAACCAGCTCCTAAGGGGGAAAAATTTAGCAGTTCTTATTAGAAAAAGGATAAAAAAAATGTGTAGTGCTACAACTGTCAAAGGTATGGTCACTATGCAAGTGATTGCAGGCAACAACGTGACCAAGGGAATCAGAATGCACATGTTGCTGACTCAAATGTGGCTGGAAATGAAAGACAGTCACAACTATTCATTGCATGTAACCTTGCAGAACAAAGTAGCACTGAAGTTTGGTACTTGGGCAGTGGCTACAGCAACCACATGAGTGGTAACAAAGACTTGTTTGCCTCCATTGATAGCAGCGTGAAGTCTGAAATAAAAATGGGGAACAATGAGATGGTTCCAATCATGGGAAAAGGCATGGTATGCCTACAAACCAAGCATGGTGATAAAAGACAGATATATGATGTCTTCTATGCCCCAGGATTGAAACACAACCTCTTGAGTATTGGACATATGGTCCAAAACAGGTATATAGTACTGATGGAGAAAGGGGAATGCATCATCTATGATAAAGATGGAAGTAAAAGAGTTATGACAGCGGTTCAAATGACACATAATCGAATGTTTCCTCTCAAGATACAAATCTCAGCACAGATAAAAGGCCTGCAACAATCAGCCTTCAAAGAAACTATTCAAGATATCTTCAAGCTATGGCACCTCAGGTATGGACACTTAGGTTACTCTAGTTTGAGTCTTTTATCCAAAAAAAATATGATAGATGGTTTGCTAAAAAATTGTAGAGCTTAATGTTAGATGTGAAGCTTGCATTTTGGGCAAGCAACATAGGGAGCTTTTTAATTCAGGCAACTCTACAAGGGCTAGAGCACCATTGGAGTTGGTGCACACTGACTTGGTAGGCCCTATGCAAAATTTGTCTTTTGAAAAAAATAGACTTTTTATGACCTTTATAGATGATTATAGCCGTAGGACATGGGTCTATTTTTTGTAGCATAAGTCTGAAGTATTTGACAAGTTTTTGTTATTTAAGGCCCAGGTTGAAAAGGAGAGTGGACACTTTATTAAGGTTCTAAGGTCAGATCATGGAGGAGAGTATACCTCCAATCAATTTGTAAATTTTTGCAAGAAAAATGGCATCAAAAAGGAGCTCATAGCCAGTTATACTCCGCAACAAAATGGAGTGGCTAAAAGGAAAAACAGGAGTATTGTGGAGATGGCAAGGAGCATGATGAAAGCAAAAGGACTCCCTATCAAATATTGGGGAGAGGCTGTAGCAACAACTGTTTATCTGATAAATAGAAGTCCAATGAAGACAGTCCGTGATAAAATCCATCAAGAGGCATGGACAAAACAAAAGTGGTTAGTTGAACACTTGAGAGTGTTTGGGTGTGTAGCCTATGCACACATGCCTAAAAAAAATAGGCAGAAATTGGATGACAAGGGTGAAAAGTGTATTTTTTTGGGCTACTGTACAGATTCCAAAGCCTATCGGCTATATAATCTGGTCACCAAGAAGGTAATCATCAGTAGGGACATGGAGTTCCTAGAAAATGAGTCATGGGATGGAAAAGTTGACAACAATACTAATATTTATGTCTCCATACCCCTTAAGGATGAAGAAGATGCAGAGCGCAGATGCATTGGAAACCTACAGGAAGCTGGCAGTTCAGAAAACAACAGTAGTAGCTCCGAAAATTCTCAACAGAGAAGGAGCTCTGGAAACTTCCAGCATGGAAGATGCTCTGGACACTTTCAATAGGAAAGTTGCTCTGGAAACCTACAGCAGTAGACTTCTTCATCAGGCCAGCAGCTTCGGAAATTCAGACCCCACTCTCACCTCCCTAGTGCCAAGAAAGACTAAGAGTCTAAGGGAGATCTACCAAGGTGAAAGGTATGATAAAACTTTTAATGAGAGTGTAAATTTTGCATTATTTTTTCATAGTGATCCTATTTATTTTGAGGAGGCTGTGAAAGAACAAAATGGTGTGAGGCCATGGATGAGGAGATAGATGCAATAGAGAGAAACAAAACATGGGAGCTCACTGATTTACCCAAAGGAAAATTAGTTATTGGTGTCAAATGGGTCTACAAGACCAAATGTAATGCCAAAGGAAGAATAGAAAGGCATAAGGCAAGATTAGTTGTCAAGAGGTACAAACAACAGTTTGAGAGAGATTATGATGAGACTTTTTCCCCTGTTGTAAGGATGAACACCGTGTGGGCAGTCATTGCAATTGCAGCCCAACACATGTGGAAGGTTTATCAAATGGATGTGAAGTCCGCCTTTCTCAATGGAGTCTTAAAAGAAGAGGTATATGTGGAGCAGCCCTTTGGATATGAAGTTCCAGGTAAAGAACACAAGGTACTTTGGATACGAAGTTCCTCGCAAAATATGCCTATTGGTGAATGGGGAGCGTTGGTTGCAGGAAATTGAGATTGAGGAACCAAGGTACTTCTTCATGGAGTGCGGCTCCAGAACACACAATACTTCAAACTGTAAGTTAGACAATGCAATGAGTTGGAACAAACAGCCTAATGGAAATATTTTTCCTCAAATCACTATGCCCATGCCGAATGTCCCCAAGGAAAGGATATCTCCATATGGAATAATCAGATCAACAAAATAGGATCTGGAACAAGGAGTTCATACCCCCAAGACAACACATAATAACAAGGTTGGGATGGATTTATCTATGCTGCAACCTTCCCAGGAGGTTGAGTAGATGATAACTGGTGTCGATGAGCCAAATGTCGTATCTAGGGCAAGTGATGACTTAGACTCAAATGTCAATAGTGAAGATGAATTAGACATAATTGATGAAAGGTGCATTTCCCAATCGGCAATCAATCACTTGGGTATGGGAAAAATTGACACTTCTGGTAATTCTAGAGGTAGGAAATCCTCTAAACAACTACGGGAAGAAGAAGCAATTGCTATAAAATATACCAACATTACCAAATTTTTGAGTACCACAACTTGGATTTTCAGGGGCCTAAAGGCCCTTGACAAACAACGCCTGGTAAGGCGTCAATTACAAAAAAGTTTTAGCAGCTTCATTTTGTTACAAGAAACAAAGCTAGCAAGGGAAGAGTGTATGAAATTTATGAAATACTATTGTTCTTGGGAAGGCTTTTTTCAAGACTCAATTGGAGTTGCAGGTGGTTTAGGGCTATTATGGAAGGTGGTGGAGGTAGTGGAAATTTTATTCGCCTCTGCATACTAGTTGGCTGCGAAGGCCTTTGATTTAGGATTAAACAAATTCTTCATGATCATCAACGTCTATGGTCTGACAAAAATAATTGATAAAGCCCTTCTCTGGCACTTAGTCTTGGAATTCATCTGTTCTCTTCCAAAGGAAGCGATGGTGATTCAGGGCAATTTTAATGTAATACTTGAATTGTCAGAAAAGAGTGGTGGCATTAGAAATGTGTCATAGCCTATTGTAGATTCCAGAGCATTTGTGGGGGATTGCCATTTTTTGGACTGTCGAACGAAAAATGGAACCTTCACTTGGACAAATAGACACAAGGATTTTACTGCCATTGCGGAAAGATTGGACCATTTCTTAATCTCCCCTTGTTCGTTTGATTCAGGTCTGAAGGTTTCTAACAACATACTACCCATTTCAATCTCGGATCACTTCCCTGTGGAGCTATCCGTAACTGTGGGAAGTGTGATGGAAAAATTGAGTTTCAAGTTCCAAAACATGTGGTGGCGAGATCTGAACCTCTTAGAGTTATTGAAATGATGGTGGAAGGAAACTAGGGTGGGAGGTTCTATTAGTTTTATTCTGGTCAAAAAGTTAAAAGTGATCAAACAAAAGTTAAGAGAATGGAATAAGGTGCATTTCCAGAATATTTTCATGAAAAAAGCAAAGGTGGAGGCGGAGTTGGAAGCCCTCAATGAGAAAATAATAAAGAAAGGTATGTCAAATGAGGAATATGTAAAGGAAAAATTCCTTAAGGAAAGGCTTGCTAAACTTCTGAAGAGGGAGGAGATTTACTGGAAGGATAAATCCCGGGAAGTGTGGTTAATCGAGGGTGACACAAACTCCAAATTTTTTCATGCTTCTATTATGGCAAAGAGGGCGACCAACAAGATTGAGGAAGTTCAAAATTGTAGTGGCCAAACTGTCTAAGGGGGAGTCGAGGTAGGCAAGGCTACTTGCGAATTTTTTACTAATCTTCTTGGGGAACAACAACCTCAAGATTTTAATATGGAATTCATCGATTCAATCAGCCCCAAGGTTAGCGAAGAAGACAACAAAAGACTCTGTGAGCAGGTTTCAAAGGAAGAAGTGCATAAGGAAGTATTCCAAATGCACTCGGACAAGGCGCTGGGGCCCTGATGGCTTCCTAGCAAGGTTCTCCCAAAATTGTTGGGGATTCCTTAGAGATGAGCTCTGGAAGTTGGTGGAAGAGTTTCGTAAGTCAGGGAGATTTGTAAAAGACTTGAATAATTCGGTCATTGTGCTTATTCCAAAGAAGTCTGGCTGCTCCTCTTTCAATGAATTCAGACCTATTTCGCTATGCAATACCTTATACAAGGTTGTGGCGAAAGTTCTAGCTAACAGGCTAAAACCAATGCTAGAAAAAATTATCTCGGTTGAACAAAACAAGTTTGTACCTTGTAGAGAAATATCTAATAACATTCTGATAATTTTGGAGGCCATTCCTACTCTATTTTCAAGCAAGCAGGTGGGGATGATCATA
This sequence comes from Sequoia sempervirens, assembly GCA_007258455.2. Lineage (NCBI taxonomy): Eukaryota > Viridiplantae > Streptophyta > Pinopsida > Cupressales > Cupressaceae > Sequoia > Sequoia sempervirens. The sequence continues at coordinate 312,422,363 of VDFB02353493.1, read as the reverse complement.
AAATTGGATGTGAGCAAGGCTTATGACAAGGTGAGATGGCCCTTTCTTATGGAAGTAATGAAGAGATTAGGATTTTGTACTCACTGGTACAAACTAATTTTCTAGTGCATATCATCAGTTCATTTCTCAATTGCTATTAACGGATCACTCCAAGGATTCTTTAGAGCAACTAATGGTCTCAGGCAAGGCGACCCAATTTCTCCCTTCTTCTTTGTCATTTTGGCTGAATCCTTTAGTTGTGCAATTAAAAGGAGGTGTCTATAGAGGGAGTGGCATGGCATATAAGTGGCACCTAATACGGAACCTGTCACCCATGTCCAGTTCGCAAACGATACTTCTCTCTTAGGAGAAGCAAGCATAAAGGAAGCCAGGAGTATAAGTCATGTACTCTCAGAATACAAAGTCAACTCGGGCCAAAAAATGAACAGAGATAAGTCATGCATTTTTTTCTTCAACATGAGACATCACTTACAAGAAGCAATCATCTCAATTTTGGGAATCCAAACTAGGAATTTACCATCTAAGTTCCTTGGAGTTCAAATTTTTGAAGGCTCGTGTAAAGCCAACCATTGGGGCGAGGTAATTGAAAGATGTAGGAATAAGGTGATGGCTTGGAAAAATAACTGGCTTACACTAGCAGGTAGGCTAACCATGGAAAAAGAGATTCTTGTTGTAATCCCTATATACACTATGCCTGCTTGGAAGCCTCGGTTAAAATTGAAAAAGAGTTGGAGGGAATCATGAAGAAATTTTTGTGGGAAGGCTCAAAGGAAGTTAAAAAGATCCCGTTGGTAGGATGGGATACGGTCTACTTGTCAAAGGAGGATGGTGGGCTAGGATGTGCAAAATCCATTTGCAAAATAATGCATTAGGAGCAAAGCTCATATGGAAAATGTATAAAAATCCTGACAAGCTATGGTGTCGGATCTTGCAAAATAAATATTTGGACAATGTGGACCCCTCTCGTATTTTAAAGGTCACCAACCTGGATGGTGGTTCTGCTATTTGGAAATACATATCGAATTGCAGGCACCTAATCACAAATCATTTATCTTGGCGGATTGGGAAAGGAAGGAAAGCCTTATTCTGGCTAGACTCATGGAATGGTCATAAAATTTTGGCAGAACTTTTTAATCTAGATCAATACCTCAATCGCCTATAGTTAGAATTTGGCACTAAGGTGGCAGATTACATTAGGGAAGAGAGTAATTCATTAACTGGCAATTTTTGTTGGGTCAACCTTTCAACCTTACCACTACCAAATGCATTGGCTGCTGAGATTTGTAAAGAAATAAATTGCAGACCGATCAAACTGTTCGACAAGGAAGATTCTATATTTTGGTGTGGAGTGTCTTCTAGGGAATACTCGGCCAAGCTTGGCTACCAACTTCAGTTAAGGAAAATTAAGGACAAGTCTTGGATGGCAAGACTTTGTTGGAGGAAGGAGATCCTGCCCAAGTTTGGGGCATTCTTGTGGACAACACTCCACAAGTGTTGTCTAACTGGTGAGAGACTAAAAGGGTTGGGTTTTGTTGGCCCAACACAGTGCAACCTTTGCAAACAGGTGGAAGAGAATGTAGATCATTTTCTTTTATCTTGCCCTTATGTTGCGTCATGTTGGGATTGGTTGCAAAAAATGTTCAATTATATCGGCCCAAGGCAATGCAAACTCTAGGACTTTATGTCAAGCTGGCCAATTATGATTAAGAATGGGTTTTGGAAAGGAATTTGGTTTATGGCGCCATCATTGGTGGTATGGCACATATGGAAGGAAATGGGACTTCTTTAAACCAAGATTAACTCATGGCCAAAATTCAGCTGGCTATCATTGAGACAGCGAATAATAGGATTACTGTAGGTTCCAAATCAAAATTCTGAAGGTGGGATGAAGAAATCATGAAGACATGGAGCGGGCTCAGGATACCAATTTCTAAACATCCACCTACAACAAAAGTGAATAGGAAAGAGATTTTCTAGACATATCCGGTAAGGTTAAAATGGAAATTGAACTTCGACGGGTTGCAAAGGGCAACCCTAGTAATGCTGGGGTGGGTTGTATAATTTGGAACTCAAATGGCAAGTGTGTCTGGGCTGCCTCAAAGAATCTAGGTGTGTGCACTAATAACATGGCTGAAATGGAGGCTCTTTGGCTCAGATTGCAATTATGTATCCAAAATGGTATTGATGTTATCAAAATTGAGGGGGATTCTATGCTTTGTATAAATGCAATAACTTTTGGAAGCTCCCAAAATTGGAGAATAAATGATTGGATCACACAAATTAAAGAATCTTTAGGAAGGCTAACAGACTATACTCTATCGCACATTTACAAAGAGGCAAATCAGGTTGCAGATCTTCTAGCGAACTCGAGTGTGGTGCAATCAAAAAAAATTGTAATGGGCTCGACAATAGTACATTGGCCAGGCCTGTAAGAAGTGATCTCAAAAGATAGTATGGGTTGTCGAGCTGCTCTGTTTGTTCCTACCAAGAGCTCATGATTCTAATGACAAGAGGGATACTGCATCATCATACTGGTTTGATGCAATTATGGAAAGATTTGGGGTATGTTGTGTCTAGCGGGTATTTGGTGTGCAATGGTTTCTTGGAGCTGCCCTTGTGGCTATATAGTGTCAATTTTCCTATCCAAGTGTTCAGTGTGTGGAAGCTTCGGTGTTTTGGTCGTTGTGTGAATATGGTATTCCAATTTGGGTTGCTTTATCAGTGTGCTAAGGAAGCCATGCCTATGCAGTGCAGGAGACTTTTCAGGATCCAAAACCCGGCAGTGTGTGATGTCGTTGTGGATCTGGTTTCTTCGTTCTTGACTGTGAATCAACACTAGTGCGATGGTAAAATATATGAAGTGTTGATTGGCACTTTGTTTGATATCACTAAGTCCAGAGAATGCGTGGTGGAGCGGATTGATAGGTTCGTGGCACCAGTGAATGTTCAAGCTGTCGCCAACGCTACGCTAGAAATGAGGATAGATGGATGCGTGAGTCTCCTGTGGGTATATTTTGATCCTACAATGTTGAGTGACGAGGAGGCCGATGGTAGTGAACTAGATACGGCATGTTGGGAGGCCACAATAAACTTCATGATTAATGCATGGGAGGTCTTCCGTGTTGGGGTCATGAACACTGATATGGTGGCTTTCACAAGATTTATGGATTCTAGTCACTCTTGGATGGGTGAAGGCAGCCTGAACAAGCTAGTTAGGTTGGGCGACCTTCTGGCTGTTATTTACCAGCTTCTAGTGGACTAGTTTTTCTTGGGTCATTTCTTTGCTTTTTAAGTCTGTTTTCAAGCATTTAAATGGCAATTTCTATCTATACATGGGAGGTACCCCCCTTTGGTAGTACTCATCTATAAAAAATTAAAAATAAATTATATATAGATTATAATATAGATTAATAATAGGAATATAATTTAAGTTTTATATATAATTAAATAATAAATACGTGTTAAATATTTAACATATTTAATTTAAACATATAATTTTAGAATATAATAATATTTTAAAATATGTTTAATAATTTATATTATATAAAATTCAAATACAATAGATAATAATAAATAGACACAATACTATTATTATATAATATTATACTATATTATTAAATAATATTATATTATATTTTTTTATTAAAAACACAGTTATATTATTTATGTATTTATATTTATTTTTATATTACACTATATTACATTATTTATATATTTATATTATATTGTTTATTGTATTTTTAACTATATTACATTATTTATATATTTATATTATATTGTTTATTGTATTTTTATTTGATTATATTATATTATATTATATTATTTATATATTACTTACTATATTTATATTTATATTATATATTTTTTTTACGTAAGAAAAATCTTTTATTAATAAAATTTGTCATTACAGCTTAGTTGCCTTGTTAGCAATGGCTATTTCCTGGATCTGGCATGAAACCAAAAAAATTAGCATTAGCCATGCAGAGCCATGATTTTTGCCCTTGACAATCCCAAAATGTCATGCAAGGAAAACACCATAACGTCCGCATATAAAAGTTTTGCGACTATCCACCTGACATTCGATTGGGCCATTGCAAGGATTACTAAACAATTGACATTATACAATAAACAACAAAATTACAAAAATTAGAGAGGATTAACTAGACTAGCCATACCCCTCGGCCATATTCTGCAGATATTCAATGAATTTCCCAACCCACTCAAAGTCATGCACTGGTTCATGATAGAGTAACTTCTTCAAGAATCTTGCACTCTACACTACCCTTGCTCTGTGGCTCCATAGGGCCGCCCCTTTGATGTCCACTAGGAAGGGGTACCGACGCAGCGTATTGTCTGGAATGAATAGTTTTAGTAGACCTTTGGGGTGAGGGACACTAATCCCAAGCTGAGAAATAGCAATAATATCCTCTATCCACCCAGGAATTCTAGGTTGATGAGTAGATAGGCCATTGGAAGCATCACACCTTTCAAAGTCTGCAGGTCCAAAAGCACCGCGAAAAATCTTGAAGTAATATCAGAATTAACCCTATACCTTTCATCTAGTACCAAAAACTCATGCCCAAGCACCATCTTTATCACCTCCACCACCAACTGATCATCCACCATAAACATCGAATTCAACCTTATATCTGTTATTATTCCCAAGAAAGCCATTTCCTTTGTCAGACTGGTTAATTAATTGGAGTGTCCATTTGAGCACTAGTACTTTCACGGTCGGATGATAGGATTTCTCCAACATTTCGCCTTTAACACCCATCAATTGTGCCAACATTAAATAATATTTAGTTTACAATCCATCTTTGTACTATGCTCGTTTCATCCGCTATCACCTAATATTTTCATTTGGGCATGAGATATTATTCCCTCATCCGCATTAATTTCTTTGTGATTTCTTTTCCACATCAGAAGCATGCCAAGGCCCTCCCCACAAGAGACATTCTAGTCTTTTGTTACTTTTGTTTCGATAATAATGACTATTCTTTCTCTTTTAAGATTTTGAGCCTTAGTTGCTACCCATCAAGTTTCTGTCTCAACCAATTGTGCTAGCATTTTACTATCAGTATTGTGGCTACCGGATTGATAGGGGCCTCATATTCCCCTATTCCATTTTGGCCTTAGGTAGAATTTTCTACCAGTTCTGCATTGCGGTGGATGTTGGCCTACATCTCTTTTTCAAATACTCCTTCTGCCCCTTTATTTTCTAACCAATCTATCTCCCTCTTACTTTCCTTGTATGTATGATTTTTGGTGATTTTTTTGAAGAATTGTAATTTCTAGTTTTGAACGTTCCTGGAGATCTTAACACATTGACTACAAACATAGAATCCCCTTTAATTTCCACATTTTTTTTATTTTTAACTCTTGGAAAAGTTTGAGGCCATGAATTAGAGCTACCCGTGTAAAGGTGTCGAACTTAGGGAGGCATTGTTTACTCTAGTAAAGTTTCACCAATATTTAAGTCAACACCTCTTCCTCCCTAACTAACAACTTGTAGCCATGTCTTACATTGTATTCACCTGTTTTGGATTCATTCCATTTTAACTTATCATTTCCATCCTAGTTATATATTGTTCTATCCCTTACCAATGCATCAAATTTTGCTGCAAGCCTATTAGTGAGACCTAAAGACCTTACTTCCATTGCCACTACCTTAACCCATTGGTGGATTTTACCTTAAGGTAAACCCTAACATATGGGCCCCACTTTTGTGTGGTTGTTTCCTTTACTTGCACCAATTCAATTCTTGTATCTAATCTTGGATGACCACCCCATGATTCCTCCCAAATGAGGGCAATCCTACCATCCTTGATGTCCCATGTTAAGTAGTCTATGATGAGAGCACAAAAAATCCTTATGAAATTCCATATTTTCAAGCCTATGGGTATAGAACTAGAGGTTAATATGCTCAATTCCCCTTCATTGATATACGTGTTCTACATGATCTTAACCCATTTCAAATTTTGATTAGTATACATTTTCCATACTAGTTTTGCTCCTAATGCCTTGATTTGCAATAGCAAGTTTTTTAGTCCCACACCTCTTGCTTCTTTTGACCTACAAATATTATCCCATGCAATGAGTGGATACTTGGTTTGCTCAAAATTTCCTTGCCAAAAGAGTATTTTCATCTTTTGATTAAGCTTCTCGCTTGACCCCACCAAAATGGATAAAGAAGACATCAAGTATATTGGGAGTGCAAAGATCATTGCTTTCAACATTTTTATCCTCCCAACCCAAGATATCCATCTTCCTTTCTACGATGCCAATTTGTTTTCCACCTTTATCCATAATAGATCCAAAATTTTCCCTGATTGTTGATCTATTGTGAGTGTTAAACCATGGTATTTGCATGGAAGGGTTCCTCTCCTACAATTTAATGATCTCAAAATTCTATTTTCTATGCTTGGATTTGTGAAGAAGAAAAATACCCCAGGCTTTTCTTTGCTGGCCTCTTCGCTAGAGGCTTTTGAATATAAGTCCAATATCACCTTAAAGTTATGGATTCCCTTCTTTGTGCAACACCAAACAACAAGGTGTCATTAGAAAAATACTGATGCATTTCAAGGGGCATTCTGCTAGTTATTTGTATCCCTTATATCTTCCCTTGTACAAAAGACTTACTTAGAGTTTTTCCAAGTGCCTCAACCATGGTGATGAAAAGAAATGGTGATAGGGGGTTTCCTTGTCTTAGTCCTCTTAAGGCCTTATAGTAACTTTATGGAGAGTTGTTTATGAGAATTGAAAATTTGGGGTGGGCTACACAATTGTAAATCCTGTCAATCTAGCCCTTATGGAAACAAAATGCCTCTAATACTTTGAATAGAAAGCACTAGTCCACATGGTCATAGGCCTTCTTTATGTCTAATTTTATTAGTATATTCTAGCTTTTTGTTTTTTGAGTTGAATGTATTGCCTCTTGTGCAATGATCATGTATTGCCCTAAGTTGAGAAGCTCATAAAAAAACCTTATTTTTTTTTTTTTATTTTATTTTTTAAAAGGATAACAACACCAATAATTCAACAATGAGATGATACAAAGGAGGAGAAAAACATGTAGATAGATAAAGAGAGACATAGAGAGTTAGAGAGAGAAATAAATATAGAAATGGAGGGATAGAGAGAGGAAGAGGGAGATACAAAGGTAGAGATAGAGGGAGAGAGATAAAGAGAAATAGAGATAGAGAAATAGAGATATCTAGAGATGTATCTATATATCCCTCTCTCCTCTCTCTTTATCCCTCCCTTTCCTCTCCATATCCCTCTCCTCTATCTCCATATCCACCTCCACCTCCACTCTATCTTCCTCTCCATCTCTATCTCTTTACCCCTCTCTCTCTCACTCTTCCCTCCATTATCCCTCCCTCTTTCTATCCCTCTACCTCTCCCTCCCTCTCTCCCTATTACAAACATATTATTTGTCTACTGGTAATGGAGCTTGATTATCTTCCAAATTCAAAGTTTTTTTTAATTCTTGTTTGGATCCCTATAAGTAGATACATAGTTGATCTAAAGTTGTAACTTCTCCATTTGATAAATTTCCTATCAATTTCCCTCATGTACTACACAAATATATATAAAAAAATAGACCAAAATTTTCCTTGATTGACCTTCCAAACCTCTTTGGCATACTCATTGCACACCAAAGAGAGAAGGGATAGATAGAGTGAGAGAGAGATACAAAAAGAGAAGAGAGATAAATAGATAAATACAGAGGAAAACAAATAGATATAGAGATACAAAGATAAAGGTAGAGATATAGACAAATAAAGAGGGAGAGAGAAAGAGACGGAGATAGTAAGAGAGATAAATAGAGAGAGAGAGAGAGGAAAATATATAATATGAGAGCCATAGATAGATATAGTAGCATACAGAGAGTGAGATAGAGAGATAAAGAGATAAAGAGAAATATGAGACAAAGATATATATAGAGAGAGGTAGAGAGATCAAGAGATAAATAGGGAGAGGAAGAGATAAATGGGGATAGAAAAAGAGAGCAAGAGAGAGGGAGAGAGAGAGAATGAGATAAGAGAAGACAAGTATAGAGAGAAATAGGGGAGAGAGAGGAAGAGAGATTGAGAGAAAATGAGAAACATAGAGATAGTGAGGGAGATAAAGACAAAAAGATCTCTCTCTAGCTCTTCTCATCTCTTTCTCTCTCTCTCTCTATATATATATATATCTATCTCTACCTCTATCTTCCTCTCGCCCCCTTTATCTCTAGACATGTCTTCCCCTCTCTTTCCATCCATCTCTCTCCCTCTCTCTCTCCCTCTCCCTCTCCCTCTTCCTAGACCTCTTTCTCTTTATATATATCTATTTTCCTCTCTATTTCTATCTTGTTTTCTCTCCATCTCACTTTACCCCTATATCTCACCCTCTCTCTACCTCTTTCTCCATATATCACTTTCTCTCTCTATCTTTATCTTTTTATATCTCCCTCTCTCATTCTCTCTCTATCTCTCCCTCTCTATATATTTATCTCTTCCATCTCTATCTATCTCTCCTCTCTCTTTATCTCTCCCTCTCCTTCTCTCCATATCCCTATAAGTGGATACATAAGCTATCACTTCTCCATGTTGAGACATTTGTTGCACAAATAGCATCATTTGCTAATGGCCTACCAATTGACCATTTATTGCACAAATATATGCAAAAATATAAACCAAAATTTATCCTAATTGACCTTCCAAATCTCTTCGATGTACCCATTACACACTAAGATGTGATTGCTAATTATAACACTTTTAATCAACAAGTTATAGATTATAATTAATTTGATACATATTTAATTTTCATCATTCATAATATAAAATATTTTTAAATTAACTATGTGAATTTTTTCATTCACGTTTCGAATCAAATTCCATAAATCTAAGTCATGATAATTGTGACTTATTGAATTATTACATCTTGTCGCTACAACCATCAATGAGAGGAATCCTTAACCTTTTGTCTCTGCTATAGAATCACACACCTGTCACAAAATTTCACTTGCAAGTTTTTTCTCACTAGTTAAATGATATTTTTTACGGCATCTGTCTCGTGCATTTGCGCTTGACATGTTTTGAAGTCGACTATGGAAGAGGGGCCCACAGTGGAGTGGAGTCCAATAATGGGGATAGAAATAGTCCTTAGTGGGCCCCATATTCGAGCATCTTAATATCAAATTGCAAAACACTTTTTATCCATAAAATACACAAGTTGACAAATCATGTGATGCCACATCAATGCGCCAATAAAACATGACTTAGTGCACCACTATTGATCTCACTTTTTTTTGGCCCTTTCCAAATACCTCAACAAAAAGCATGCTCATGTGACATCACATTTGATGATGTGACCCTAAAACGAAATAAAGAAGCACATGAGTTGCCAAATAAACTGTTGTAGAAAACTGTGAGTGATTGGAAATTTCAACATAAGATTTTGAGAAATGCAAAATTAAGGTGCTCCACTATGAACCTCTCCCCTATGATTTAATTTTCATCCTCATCTTTCCCCTTAACTGATAATTTCTAGTTGTGAAGAGGGAATGTTACAGCAATGCAAGAAGATATTCCAGAGTCTGCAACACGTCTTCTAACGTGTATGTTTCGAATGATTAAATTGCTGTTTGTGGATGTCGGGATTGCGCAGGCTCGGGACATCAGTGGCGTTCTAAGAAATGCTGTAACTCCATACAAAACCTAGAAATTTCTCGTTACAGTCGTATTTTTAACTAACTAAACCATCTCTAAGCAAATCGCATGGCATTGCAGTGGGCTGGCTTAACCAGCACACTCTAAGCTCTCTGACTTTTCTAGATAAGTCAAAGTCTTATTTCCGTTTCTCTTTTCCCGTTTTCTCACGACAATCACCGTTATCACTGTCACGGTTAAGTTTTGACTTTTTTCAAAATTATTTCTCCCGCCCAACCAATAGTTACCATCAGATTATCTCGCCTACCGTCAACTATACAATCCATTTTCAATCTGGACGACAAGGCCTAGAAATTGCAGAGACGAGTTGCCCATTTGAGTTTAGCACCAACTTTGCGTGACTTCAATACAGAGTATGCAGGGCGAGAACACACATTGCCTTCTGCCACTACTAAGAAAGGTTGCTACTGTGAAACAGCTGGGGAGAGTCAGTTGAATAAGGCTTGCATCTCATTCATCGCTTTAATAGTTTGATTTGTCTGGATTGTGGAAGGAGGATGTCAAGATGTCCACTAATGACAGGTCTTTTGCTATCAAAGCAGAGCATAAACCGGAGAAGGGGGATGTCGATTTTCTCGTACAATACAAGACTTATTCAGTTAAATATCAAGAGTTATTCATCTGTTTTAATTTTTCTCTTACTTGCAGGAATTTCATGTTCAACTAACCTAAGAGGTGAATGTTGTGTCTCTTTTCTGTGCAGGAGATTGTCCTTGACCATTTGGTAATTACAAGATGCAAATATATTATATGTTTTCTCAGGGCAGCGACGATTACAAAATGGATCGTAGATTTGATAGATGGATGATGAGAATTTTTTTCTTAAACGTTTACCTATTGTTTGCGAAGCAACAGGCTTCTACACAATGATAATTTTCTTTCCCTTTCCTTGTTTGGCGTGGACCCAAATGACAGCTAGGTTTCACAACACAGTAAGTGTTGAGCGTGAATGCTAAGGGTTTCTCTTTCTCCATCAAGTTTGTAGACATTTTGTGTAGAATCTCTCAACAAGCGGTCCACAAGAATACCCCGCCTGCAAATTGAGTACCCAGCAAAACAATAATCTAATTCCACCTGAAAAAATAGGGAGAAATCCCTCTAGCGAAGGTGGCAGTGAAAACTATGATAACATAGTATGTTTTAACCACAATCAAGGATTTTCATCTTATGTTGGGGTTGGCATGAGCATGCTGATCAGTGGGTGATCCACTGCCTCCTCCATGGGCTGCAAGCAAAGGAATTAATGAACCCACAAGCATGATAATAAGGCAATTTATGAGCATTGTTGCAGACATGCCTCCACGGAATTTTGGTTTGCTAAGAAATAAAATATATATTTAGGCAGGTTGACTAACATTTGTAGTACCATGTAATCATTTCTCCATACTACTTGAAACCAGGCCTTCCTGTCTCTGCTCTTCATTTTTATTAATTCAATTGACCTTGAGAGATGAGTGGAGAGCAATCCATGGGTATAACGTAACCTAAAATTATTTTGATGTGAATGTTCATTAAACTACAATCCGTAATAATTTTGTTATAATCAAATTTTTAATTACATAAAAAGTGATATAATTTTTTAGTTATATAAAAAGTGATATACAAATAAAAAGTGATATAATTTTAATATTATTAATAAATATTTTGCATTTGGCAGTTTTGATAACATGATAACATACACAGATATTACTCACTACAAAATGAAGTGTACCATTTTTTTTAGATTGTATTGAATTTATCAAACTTGTTCTATCATTATTAAAAATTTCATTGCTGTAATTATACGGAACTGTTCTTTTGAGTTGATTTCCTATATAAAGATGGTGTAGCATGTGCTAAGCATTTAACTAATTAAAGTTTAGATTTTTTTTAAGACAAGAACATGTTTGAATAATTTGTAGGATTGTTTATTATTTATACTTATTATGTGTACTAATAAGTATATTTATTATTAACTAGAAGTTCCTAGGAAATCGAAAAGTGTTATGTTTCTCATACATTTGTTGGTATGTTTACTATGTGTATTGGTTCGGTGGATAAGGATATAAAGTATTTCTAGGACTCTTTTGAACAACATTTTTATTCAACATATGTGAACTCTTTATATTTATAGTGGATATGTAACCATTTTTTTATATACAAGTCTTCTTTTCTTTGTAGTTTGTACATGAATGCACATCTAAATGTATTGTAGTGTTATGCAAGTTTTCTTTCCTTTGCTAGTCTCAACTCTATTTCCCCCATTGGAGTAGGAACCAATTTAGAAGGCCAAATAATTAAAACTTTATCAAAATACATCATATTTTTAATCCTTTAGTGTCAGTGGTTCTTCCCATTCTACATATCTCAATTATTTAAATATATTACAATCTTAAGAGGGCTATTCAATTGTTATTCTTTGTGAGGTGTGTTTTATGGTCATTTGTTATAATCATGCATGAAAGGTAACATAGATCATTGAATAATTTTTTTGGAGAATAAAGTGGCATATATTTAGTCTCATGTATGAAGTGTTATTTGCTTATAAGAGGTTAGTGTTCTTGATAGTTATCAACTATCACAATAAAATTTAGTGACAAAATTTGAAATTCTTTGGTGCATAGCAAACACTAACCTTAGGAATACCCCTTTTGACTAGTAGAGCCTAAATATGGAGTTACTCTTCCTCCTAAATTAGTTCTTAGCTATACTTGCTTGATGATAAGTGCTAGTCAATGTCCTAATTTGACATTCCCTAGCTTTAAGAGTTGAGCTTATTTTTAGGGTGTTGACAAGCTAAATTTTTTAGATCCAACACCTTGCACAAATCTAACATTTTAAGCCTAAGACTTTGGGTAAGTTTTTTTTCCTTTCAAGATAGGAGTTGGTTCTTTTTTCTTGAGATTAGCATGTGTAGTTTTTTTGGTCAACATTTGTTGGCTTATTTGGCTTATTTGGCTAGTGTATAAAATCCTAAAAAACTAATGGATATGTATAGTCATTTATTTGTTGATAATCCATGTGGATTAGAAAAATTGAAAGAGGTCTAAATACTAAGCATAGACCATCTATAGTGATTGGTGCACCTACTTTCTCTTTAAGTGGGGTGTTTTCTACTGAGGATTGAATATTTTGTAGAAAATATTCTAATAAAAATTCATACTCAAGTATTTGGTCCATTGAAAAGTAATGTGAAACATCTATATTTATAATTAAAAGAAACATTAATAAATAATTATTTATACATTTCAAAATGTTAAACAAGCACATCTTAATTTTATTCATGTAATAGGAATATTGGATTTGAATAGGGGTTGACTAGGTGAATTTATATGGTAACACCACACTATATAAGTGGTTTCACAATGTAGTTCTAAGTTTTTACACCAAGAAAATAAGGAACATTGTTTCAACAATATTCAATGTGTACACTATAATGTAATTGAAAAATAAAAGGAAAGATAAGACAAGTTTAAAGGAATATACTTAATATAGTAAGTAAAATAGTGACATGGAAGGACAAGAAGGAGGGGATCCCTTAACATAAATATTTCAAGAAATTAGTCATTATTTAGTTTGGGATTTTGAGAGTGATGGAAAACATAAGTTTATATGAAATTAGATAAATGGAGGAATGAAGGGACATTCCAAGGTAGTGATCCAATCTTGGGCCATGTAGACTAGGAGAAAGGGATATAAGACACTCTAGATCAAGAGTTTAAACATAGAGTGACCTATAGGGAAAAAAATGGTAGAAAGGGAAAAGGAGCAGAAAATATCAATCAAGTAGAGTGAATATTATTTTTTGATAGACTTACTTTATTTTATTTTCTTTTGGTTTTATGGATGAGAACAATATATTTCAACTTACATACTTTATCTATGGAAATTTTTACTTTTATTTTAGATAGAGACACATCAACCCCATGCAACTAGGAATATGTAAGGGCTCATGACTAAAGTTTAGACCAAGTGAGTATGGACATCATGGAAGTAGAATAATGATATATGATGTGTGTTTCTTTTAAAATGTAATGTTGGATGATGAAAGAAAGGGGTGATAAATTTCCTTAAGTATTTATGAGACACTAATGAGATCAAATATCATGAAATTTATATATGGTATTTGAAAGGAAACTTTAAATGAACAAACAAAAAAATGTCTTAATAGCCAAAGTTGATTATAAAATTTTTAGGCCCTCATATTATGACTATTAGATGTAAGCCCTAAAAAAATATAATAAAAAAGGTGTGTTATTTCAATGGATATGAGTAGATACTCTAGCTTCTCTATTGGATATAATTTTTTTAATTATCTAGAATTTTCTACAATGTTGGAATAATTGTTAGATTTAGTAGTCAAATCAAGGTTAATTAATACTTTAATTTTATCTCATTCCTAAGTAACATTGTTACAATCATTAGGGACCATGGGTCATGGTTCCCATAGAGTATATGAGCCTCTACAAATACATTAAACATGTAACATTATTATATTTGAAATGGGTTTGGAATTGATAACCATTTTGAAGAAGAAATAAAAGTAATTTTGAATTATATAAACAAGTATGTCTATTCCCCTTTCAGATTATTATCTCCTCCTCCTACATTGATATATTATGTTTGCTAATTAAATATATGTTATTCTTGCAACAACATGATGTAGGAGCATCCAGGCTATAAGAGAAATATTGCATCAACTAAGAAAGATTTGTGTTGTTTATTTTCAATAAGGGATTTTTTACTTAAGTTTGCTAAGTATGAAGGACTACAGAAGTTTGGGTTTCAGACTTCAGGCTTGAGGTGTACTTGATGTCATGAATAGTTGGACATTGGGCTTTGGCGTTAAAACTTACACCTTGACTTAACTGCTAAAGATGTATGATGTATGGAGGAACTGCAAACCACGACACCCAAAATGATGGAAATTGGTAAGGATGAGTTTCAGTCTTCATGAGATGGAGTTTGGTCTTATGCCTTACTTGGAAGATGGTAAGCAGAAGATTGTAGAAGAATAAGACTAGAAGATAGAAGTGACACAACATATACCGTGGAGAAAACCTTTCAGGAAAAAACTCCACCAAGAATCAATGTATTATTTAATCTTAGAATAAGATTACAATAATTCCAATCCTTTCTTGAGATGCTTCTTTTTCCTTCAACAATTCTTCTTCACAACCTGTAGTAAAATTTGATTAACTCTCTTCAACTTGTTGCAATATATAGACAATAATGAGCCTTGTAAACTCCAAAGAGTTTACAATTACAAAGCACAATGCTTATCTCACAAAACCCACGCCTATTCCTTGCAAGTAGAGTTCTACCATGAAGAACAATGTAAAATCAACTCCTTCATCCATTCAGGCGTCCCAAACTGAAGTCATAACTGAACCTTTATTCCAAAGATATCTTCTAAGTTTATCCTCAAAGTTGGCACCCAAGAATGGGCCCACTTACCTGAGCCTTATAAAATATCTTAACATGCAAAAGTGTCAACTCCAAGATTCCAACTTGGGTGCCCAAGGTGGGTCCAATTCAATCTTTTCTAACTGAAACATATCTCTCCACCATTCATGCAAATACCATGCATGATTGATCATCCCCACTTAACTGAATGTGTATCACCTATTATCTGTCATGCAACTCAAGTCATTAGTCATGCATTCCAAGTCAAGTAAATTCAACTAGCATTCAACTAAAACTAACTACATGCAACTGAAGATAACTGAACCATAGCTGAACTGAACTGATACTAAACTGAACTGAACTAATCTGAACTGAATTGAATTGAAATCCATGCATGTAAACATCAATCCCTAACTTCTAGAATCTTTACATGCATTACTGAAGTGTTGTCTTTCTCCATATAGTTAACTTAACTCAAAGCGGTTTTCACCTTCCATGTGGGTGCCCCATGTGCTCCTATTTTGTAGGAGCTCTGCATGGGTGTCCCTACATGTTCCTATCATTTAGAATTAATTACAAATGTCAATTTACATATTCATTTCATTCGAATTTAATCTCTTTCTAATCCTAGTGTTTGGGGAACACTTTCCAAGGACTTACCTGAGATACATGAAATAATGTTTAGGATTGCAATTAAATGGCATCCTATTCCCAACATTCTCCCACTTGACATTATACATTGCAATTATTCTAAAAAAGGAATATCATTATTATAAATCAATTACAAGACTCGAGGCCAATGGCCTTCTTGCACCAACTAATCAATCCATGCCAACTTCAAATGCAACCTGCATAATCATGAAGCTCCAAACAAATGATTAAAACCAAAAGAACTTATCTATAGGAACTAGTTTCATAAGATAATCTGTAGCATTAATTAAAGTGTCAACTTTCTCAAGTAATACCTTCCCAATCTCAACCATTTCTCATACAAAGTGATACTGAACATCAACATGCTTAGTACAAGCATGATACATAGGATTTTTAGCTAAACACATAACACTCTAACTATCACATGTTCAAGTTTAACTGACTCGCAATTAAAACTAATACCTTTCCCAAGTATTTGTATCCAAATTGCCTCTTGGAGGCATGTGAAACCGCTGAGAGTGTTGAACTCATGTCCAACCAAGGTGTAGGCTTCTCGGTCCTTACTGTTGAAAATAATTTTCTTACAAGTAACCATTCCAACATATATCTCTTACCATAAGAGAACTCAAGCCTTACCTATTTCTCCAAGTATCCATGGGGACCTATAACCAACCAATCCATGCCAAAATCCAAATGCAACATAGCACTATCATGAAGTAATCAAACAAATGATTAATGTACCCAATACTTAAGAGAATTACACAAGATCAATGTCAAAGCTCCAATAATGAATTAGGAACATAAAAATGACAACATGATCTAACCATCTTCTACTAGGAGATCACATACACCATAACATATATACATCCTAGTCTCAAGAGAAAACTTTCCAAACTCTAAATGCATATCAAGAGTAAACCATGAAATAATAGCAACCACTATAAACCAAGAAAAAACCATATCCCCAATCACATGAAGATAACCTTACCAATGATGCATCCACATCACTGCCAACAACTCCCATTGAATCGTGGTATGAGCTACACATGGCATCATGACTACCATCCTCCTCATGAATATCACTCTTTAACATCAAGCAAAGAGTCATCACTAACATTTTTACATGAAATGATCAAAGCATGATTACCGTCATCTTGGGATTCCTCTATAGAGGAATCATAACTCTTAAATTTCTTGTTCTTACAATCCTTCTTCACATGTCCCTGTTTACCACAGTTCCAACACTTTACCTTACTCTGTCCTTCTGACTTACCCTTTCCTTCCTTGTCTCCCTTAGGTTCCTTTTTATTAGGCCTACCTCTTACAAACAAGGCATCTTGGATTTCCATTTTAGACTTCCTCCTCATCTCCTCTGATAGGAGAGTAGGAATTATATTTTCCATCTTTGGATCTGCACCACTACCATTGATAGCAACAATTCTAGATTTTCCCAAGATTCTAGTAAAGAACGAGGTAACAATATGCATTTATCTTCATTTTATAGCTTTACGTCTATAGATGCTAACTAACTTAGAATCAAATTAAAATCATTCAAATGTTTTGAAACATAATCACCATCTTTCATCTTTAAAGAATACAACTATCTTTTCAGATACAACTTATTAGTAAGACTTTTAGTTTGATAAATATCACCTATTCTCTTCCACAACTTATATCATGTAGTAGTTTCTTCTAAAAAATTCAAGAGAACAACATTAGCTAGACATAATCTTATGGTCCCTCTTTCCTTCTTATCAAGCTTAGCCCAATCCTCATCTGACATCATTGTAGGTGACTTTTTCTCATTACCAACAACTAACCACTTATCTCTCTCTTCAAGGAGATCCTCCATTTTTAGTTTCCACATCTCATAACTAGATCCATTGAATCTTTCAATATCTAAACGAGAATTAAAATTCATTGTAACGAACTTATTTTCTAAAATCAGCAATAACACAATAGTAAAAGCTCACAATACAGCCAAAAAACCTTCAAAATTTTAAGAGAAAGGTGTCACAAACTCTACCCAACCTCAACTCTGATACCAAATGTTGAAAAAAGGTATGTAGAGTAGCTAGATGGGAGGAATGTAACTCTATCCAAATATTTAGTTAAGACACAAATTTGCTTGGATGTTGTTGGAGGGAATCTATAAGCCCTAACAACCTTGTTTGAAATAGAAAGACAATTCAATTAAAGCATCAAATATTAATTGTTTTGATAATTCTCTCTTTTCTAGGGTGTCAATTGAATGGAGTAAAAATATTTTATAACTAACAATAGTGAATTTCAATATCTTATAGTCTCACTAGCAAAAATGAACTCAAACAATTGGTCAAGTAATACAACTATATCTAATTTCTTCGTGATATAGTTAATATCAAATTTGTAATTAATTTTGTGTAAGAATTAACTCAACAATATTTTCTAGAAGATTGAAAAGGAATAGAATCAAAAGTATAATAAAATCATTCAATCTATCATTCATGACATACATGCTCATCAATTTAGCCTCAAACTAGTGAGTCAAGTTTACATTCATTGAAAAATTATGGTTGTTTATCCTTTAAATTGAGTTATATATTTGTAGTGATACAAATGTTTAGATGGTGGGATGAGGTGATTATGTAGAAACTAAGTTTCTTTAGGAATTGATGTGGAATATACTTTTTTTATACATATGGATTATATGAGTCTAACTTTATAGCAACAAGATCTCATTGTGTAAAATTTGGTACATTCATTATTGTTGTTGATGATATTTTTTTATAACTATGGAACAATTGATGAGGTCATGCCCTTTAGGGAGGCTTTGATCAAGTAAGTTATTTATCGTAGATTTTATTACTATCATAACCTAATTTGAAAAATGATAAAAAATTTAAATCATAATAATATACATCTTTTCTTTTTACTTTGAGTTTACTTGGTATATTAAGTTATACAAATGATGATATCATACCCTTTAGGGGGGATTTGATCAGTAAGTTATTTATCATAGATTTTATAACTATCATAACCTAATTTAATAGCCATGATAAACTCCTCAACTTTAGTCACAAAAATTCCAATCAATGGTGTCTTTTGATAGCCACGAATGTAGAGATATAGATTGATTTTGAAGATTAGCATAAAATAAATTTTAGTACTCCTTGGGGTGCATTTTGCTATTAGTTCATGTCATTTGGGTTGAAAAATGTTGGGGATACCTATCAAAGAAAATTAGATAGTAATATTCCATGAATATTTCATGTAATATTATGTAGATGTCATCTTGAGTAAATAAAAATGAAGGGATGAACACCTACATCTCCTCCACAAAATATTTTGATGGATACAAGAATACAAGGTATGTATCAACTCAAAGAAATGAGTCTTTGGGGCCACTTTAGGCAAGATATGGGGCTTCATTGTCTCTAGGAATAACATAGAGATGGATCCCACTAAAGTTTTAATGATCATTGAATATCTCCACTAAGAAATATTAAGAACTCCATAGCCTCTAAGGAAATATTTAGGCTATACATAGGTTCATTGCATAACTAGCCAATAAATGTTATCCATTGTCCTATCCCCTCAAGAAAAGTACTAGGTTTCATTGGGATGAATCTTCTTCGAAGGCCTTTGGTCAAATCAAAGAATACCTTCTATGTCACCTCTATTTGTGGAACCCATGGAGAACAAGTCAAATCATTATTTTATAATTCCACTACACTAGTCACCTTGGGATCACTTCTACAACATCATGATGAATAGGGCCATAAATGAGTAGTCTTTAATATAATAATAAAATGTTGGTCATATATGAACTCCACTACATGACTATGAAAAATCATGTTTGGACATTGTCTTCACCTCACAAAATCACTAGCATAACATGCTTAACCACCACATTCAACTTATTTACCAAATCGATCCACTCAAGTATCTTATAGAGAGGACTTCCTAACAAGATGCATGGCTAAACAATTCATGATGTTTAAATTTTTTGGCATCAAGTATGTGGATTATAAAGCAATTAAAGACTATATTTTAAATAACTAGCTAGTCAATGCATGATAAATCAACACTCATCCATTGATCCTAGAATTTCCTAATGAGCTCACATATTGACTCTTGATAATTCTCTACCTAGAATATCTACATTTTGTGTAGCCTTCCCTAGTCCATTATTTCCCCCTTCCTCCACCCTTCATTCCTTCTATCCAATAGCATACTTCTACTCCCTTGACTTAATGATATTCCCTACTCCATGCCTAACATGGACCCAAACATAAAGTGTCATCCTATTCATGTTCAACTTCCTTGTAATCCTAATATCATCCCATTATCCTAGCTCCCTCTACTCTCTCACCTTTATTACTTACCCATACTTCTTTTTCCCCTTCCATTACCCCTATCATTTCTAATCTTGATAAGTAGGAGGTATTTTTCCACAATGTGTCAAATTATGATATTGCTATCAGGATTCAACCGTGTAGTTTCGAGTCAAACTCATTGACCCATGTTTCATGAGTAGTGGTTCACCGGAACCCATCTCTCATGATATCGAATGGTCCACTCAGCACTCATTGCATCTAGGTGATGCTCACAGAGGTGATGCATTGGTCCGTCTCGGGAGGTCACCCATCCCGGTACTGCTCCAACTCAAGCGCGCTTAACCAGGGAGTTTTCTCCAAGGTTAAGCCCACTTGAATTGTTACCCCATTTGCAAAACCTTCAGCAAGTGTCGTGCCTTATGAACCATTCATTATAGGTTGAATCCTGATAGCAATATCATAATTTCTAATCCTTTTTTTCCATTCCTCGTATACTTGATACTTCTACAATTTTTTCACCCATTGTAGTGAGAACTTACTATTCCCACCATAATACCAACCCTAATCATATCTAAATAATTTATCCCATTACTATCCCCTACTACTTTGGTCTCCTCACAAGATCTAGTTTTCCCCTAGATGACCTTCACATGATTTGAGGCGTTCTACCTCCTCTTCTAATAGAATAATTTTATCCTTTGACACTTCAATATCTATCCCACCTTCTAGTGTCCTTGTTATCATAGTGATCCCATCCACTCTTCTTAACACACTTTTTGAGGATAGCTTCCTATATTGCATGGATTCACTCTATCATGAATATAGTAAAAAAGAACATAGGGGAGGAGATAACCAAATGAAAGAAGGAATATAAATAACAAGAATAACTTAATTTCCAAAAGGAACACACTTAATAGTGATGTGAAAGGAAAAAAAAATTATAAAATTTTATCATTATCAAAGGCTCAAGAGAAAAATAAATATAGGATCTCTTAGGCTCAAAACTGTAAAATATCATGGCTTCACACATAATTCTTCTCACAACAAAGCTCAATACATTTATTGCTAGATTAGAAGAAAAAAATTTAGAAAAAAGAAAGAAGGAATGTCATGGTCAACATCATGGCTTACACCAAATGAGCATCAATTCCAATGACAAAAAAAATCTTCATACCAATATGCCACCTATCACCATCTTGGTCACTCCTCATGGCATTTGATTCTCTTTTGGAAATAGGTTCATGCTACTATATTTCATTATTATGGTGGTGTAGGAAGATCATATTTGAATTTGATATGGGAGTTCCATCTTTACTTATGTTGACTAGATCACCTACAACGATTACATTTTTCAACTCGAGAGTACTAGAGCCTTAATGGTGGCATGACCACTTGCATCCTTAAGGTTAGATATTGAATTATCATTTTCCCTACCTCATTAGACACTCAACTCTAAGTAGTCAAATTTACCTACAAATCCCCTATGTTAAGATATTGACCTTCCATTGACAATAAATCAAATGCTTGATTGAGCCTACACATACTTTGAAGTTTGTTGGCCTATATAGTCCTTACTAAATTCATTTTGGAGAATTAAGACCAAATTTAAAGTAAGAACTCATTGGTATTCAACCTAGGAATTATCAACATGTAGGATTGGCTCATCAAATAATTAGAACCATAGATCAAATACATTGAATGTTCAATGAGCACCCACAACCATTTCTTCTTAGGATTTGTCTTTAACTATCACGAGCTATCGAACTGTTCACGTGGGGCGCCTTGTCTATGCTTTCACTTTTTGCATGCACGTCTACCAGAGCAGTAGCAACTATAACATCCGACAAAATTCCTCCATCCTTTATGCGTTGATGGATATCCATACGCTGCTCCAAAACTCTCAATTTAGCGCAGGTTGGGAGGATGTCGGTAAAGGTTGCAGAGGTTGGCTTCACACTTGGCAATTGCATTTGCTTGAAATGAACGCTTCTAAAGCCTATTAAAAAAAAATAAAATTTTTGCATATCCTGCAATCATGGCATTCGATTGAAAGCACATTTCTTTGAGGCATTTGGTTGAACAGCTCAGGAGCCTTGTCTATGATTCCACATTTTCAAAGCATGTCTACCAGACCTGTTCCAACGCTCCCGTTTTGGCACAGGTTAGGAATATGCTGGAAAATGTATACTGATCAGGTAAGAGACCTGTTTCTTGCATACGGTGAAACAGTCTGACAACCTCCTGAGGACACTATACGGCATCCACCAAACTTCTGCAGCTGCGCGGGAACAGTGTTTGAGTATTGAGTTTGATTTTCTCCACGCGCGGGAACCGCTGACCGCTGACTGTAATGGTGAGTGTTTAAACTGTAACGGAGAGTGTTTAGTGGAACGGAAATTGGTAGGGGAACGGAACAGACTAAGCGGGCCCACCAGCGCCACCTAAGTAGTCAATGCTTAGAGTGTGCTGGTTAAGCCCGGCCCATTGCAGTGGCAGTCGTGGCTGGCGAAAGAGGAGGAAAGATACACGGGAGAAAAAGATGGAGGGAACGTCGGTCCAAAAGCTGAGGTCATCGTGCTGTCAGCATCATTCTTGGGCGTAGAAGTAATCTCCTGCGATTCGATTTGCCAACCTGACTTCGATCTGCCAACCTGACTTCACTTGTACCATGAAGCTGACAAACAGGGTTTGTTCTCTTCTCCGGGCAGCCACGATCTATAAGGTACCTACTTACATCTTCTACTACCAGCACTAGGGAAGGGTAGCAGTAGTTCTTATAGCTAATTTTAGACATCTTAAATTTTTAAATGGTATGCCAGATTTAGACAATTTATTTGGATTATTTTGGTAATGCAATTTAAGAGTTTATAGAGATAGTGTTACAATAGAGGTTCATTATGTACACAAAGATAAAAAAGTGGTCATTTCAAGTTAACTGCGACACATATTCTCTTGTGTCTCGTTGGCTTTGACCACCATAAAATCTGCATGATTGATCCAATACATATGCACAAATGCACCATTAATTTTGAACCATTAGTACAAATAAATTTGCACAACTTCTCTAATTAAGTACTTTTTTTTTTAACTATTGAATATAAAATAGACAATTATTGATACATTTGAAATTTTTTAATGATGTATCAACAATTGATTATTCATGAGACCTTTCCCCTAAGATTCATCCTCTTTGTTTTGGTCACTTATGAGGACATTTCTTTTCAGGAGAAGCATTTATGCGACAAGTTCAAACATCTAAAACACAGAGCTGATGAAGCGATGAGAGAACTGGTTTTGGCGGTACATGAGGGGAACAGGGGAGTTCCGAGTGTGGTTAAACGCGTGTGTCTGAATGTGAGCAAGAGCTTCTATTATGCCGCACATTGCAGCAATGAGGGGATGGACGATCACGTGGAGATGGTTCTCTTCCAGCCAGCCTGTGGACTAACGCATACCCTCTTTGGACTAATGCAATAAACTACCAAAAGGGTCTTCATCAGTTCCATAACTATCCATCAATAGCTTCACAACTTTGTATATTCGACTGCTAAATCCTAATACGTTTTAACGTAATGTACCGTTTCTCTCTTATTAGTTCAAATGTTTAGGATCTTTTCCAGAGTATATTTGTCGTTGTTCTTGATGTATAAATGTTAGTATAAACTATATTCCCAAAATTGGTTTTGCTCTGTTCCATATGTTTCTTCTGCCATTGCCATTGGTCTTTGCAAAGGGGGAACCTACAGAAATTATGTTCCTCATTGAAATTCTTTTCAGCGCACAAATTACTTCGAGAATATGCGACAAAAAACTTGGCTACTTCACAAACTCGCAACCATCGTAGTGGCAGAGAAAATGACAAATGAAATTATCGTAGTGATAGCAGTGGAAACGGCACTCATATGGGAATAGGCTGAAGATGTGCATGATCAACGTTGCTTTTCTTTTTAACAGTTTTTTTTTTTCAGTTTTAAAAACAAAATAAAATTTTAGTTGCATGTGCGCTTATTTTAGTTAGGGGAGAGGGGCCTACAGTGGAGCACTCTAACTTTGCGTTTTTCAAAATTCTACATGGAAATTTCAAATCACTCTCAATTCTGTACAACAGTTTATTTGGCAACTTATGTGCTTCTATAGTTCGTTTTAGGGCAACATCATCAAATATGATGCCACATCAACATGCTTTTTGTTGAGATATCTAAAAAGGCCCAAAAAAAACTTGAGACCTATAGTGGTGCACTAAGTCATGTTTTATTGGTGCGCTAATGTGGCATCACATGATTTGTCACTTTGCATACTTTATGGATAAACAATGTTTTACAATTGGATATTAAAGTGCTCAACTATGGGGCGCACTAAGAACTACTTCTATCCCCACTATTGAACCCTCCTCCATTATGCCCCCCTCTCCCCTAGTTCCTGTGAGGAATTATATTGTAACTAGTGATTAATATTATTTATTTCATTCAATTAAAATTGATTATTTTATTTTCATTTATTATATTTAAATTTTTCTAAAGTAAAGTCTGTGATTTTTAACTTTAATAATTTTCAAAATTATATTTTTCAAATACCATTAGCTAAAATAACTTAAGTCATGATGGATTTTCCTGAACATAACATTTTTGTTTTACAATTTTATTGATTTTTTTTTTCTTGCCACTTCTAGTTAATGTTTGATAACCAAAATTGCATAATTTATAGAAAAAATTAAAACAAAATTGTAAAACAAAAATGTAATGTTCAGGAAAATCCATCATGACTTAAAAATCTATATCAATAAAAATTAAAATATATTATTATGCCGAGAGGCATATTACAATGGCATCAATGAGTATGTGTACATTTTTATTTTCCTTATTTAAATTGACGTCTACTAACCCATCGCAAAGTAAAGCATTTATCAATAGATTTATGTTTTTAAATAAGATTTTAAAGCAGTTTACATAATGCAAAAAATTTCGTGTTTTAGCTAAATGGAATTAATTATATGCACTCAAATAAATTAATCAATATTTTTAATTAGGCATTTATTTTGATTTTAATCTTCTTCATATCATTGGATCACATTAGGACATTTTACAAGAGGATCCTATTGCAACTACACTATAGTAGATTTGATGAAACCCAAAATAAAAGTAAAAGAGATTTGATGAAATAAAAAATCAAATAAAAGAGATTTCATGAAAAAAATATCAAATAAAAGAGATTTGATGAAACAAGAAAATCAAATCAAAGAGATTTGATGAAACAAAAAGAACAAATAAATAAATAAATAATATTTTTTATCCCAAAGAACAATTAAAGATTTGATCACAAATATAAATCAATCAAAAAAGAAAATTAGAGAATGATAACACATATTTTATATATATTAAGATTTAATATATGTATGCTAGTAATATAATAATTCTGGAGATTTATAATAATTGACGTTTTAATCCTCTTTCACCTCTAAATTTTCACAAATGCACACACAACGTCTTTTGTGAACTGTTCTCTTCAACCCTTATCATGAATCGTTTTCTAGAAATTTCCTTGTTTCGTATTTGATAAAAAAGGAAAAGGGGAAGAAGGCGGGGAAGGAGTTCGATGAGGGGACCATGGAAGTAGAGGAGGATAGGTTTGAGGTTGAGAGGGCTATGGAGGGGTTAGGTCATCTATCAAATATGGTCTTCTAAAAGCGCTAAGGGTTCCACAAATAGGAAAGAGGAGGATGATTGAGGATTCTATGTTTGTGAGATTAACAGAGCTTAGGCTTTATAGATTTTAGTATACATTGTTTTTCTTTCTTACAATTTCTTTCATAAGATTTTGCTTTCCATTTCCTTTTAATCAATATAATTGAAAACCAAATCCTTCCTTACATTTAATTTGCTTACAAATCTAGAGTTCAAATGATTTTAAAAGCATTCATTACATGTATCTCCATACTTTGAAGTGCTTAAAAAGGATAGAGTAGTGATAATAGGAGCAAAGTAAACCAATTTCTAATCTTTCCCTAAGAAATAGTGGTATTGTTGAGCACTCTATTTTTCCATATACTCTAGTTCTTGATTTCTAGATTTAACAGCTACATAGGTTACTAGTAGGGTTTTATGATACAATTTTTAGGCACAAAAGACGTTGGTTGAGTGGTTTTCTCTTTGTTCCTTTCTCATGATCTCTTTTATATGATAATATTTTAATTTTTAATTTTATAATATTGCTTTGGTTTCCATCAAAGTAGAGTCTTTCCTACGTAGATGGAATGTGATATTTTGATTCCTATTTCTTTCCATCTTTAACTCACAATTTCGACGCTTTGTGAGTGATTGATTTCGTGGAAATTATTCTAGGTCATGCTCAGGTCATACTATTAGTGTTGGGGTCTATAATATTTTTATATGTGAGGAGACCATTGCATTTGGATTGAGGAAGGCCTAGTATCAAGGGTATGTGCAAGATCATCATGGAAAAAATAGGCCCTTAAGTGGTAAAACATTTAGAAAAATCAGAGTTAGACAACTTGACATAAAAATTTGAATAAGTTATCTATATTATTTCAAAAATATGTAAGAATAGAATCTATAGCAAATTAAAAAGAAAGTAGGTGAAAATCTGTCTGACCACCCTAACCACGATAAAATGATGATATTTTTTATAAGATTTTAGATATAAGTAGGTGACTCATGTCCCGATGTGATGCATATTTTCTTAAAAAAAAATTCCAAGTAAATAATCAATTATGAATTCTTTATTACATTAAAAAATATTAAAACTCGTATGTCTGAACACCTTAACTTGGTCAAAACTTCATTTTTTTTTTGTTTTTTAATCCTAGAGTATGCAAAGCATATAATGTGACACATTTTGGATTCAAAAAATGTGATACCATTTGAAAGCTATAAATATTTTTCAATCAGCCTATCAATCAAAACTTTAGTCATAATTCAAATAGAAAATGAATAATAATTATTTATTAAATTCAAATTAAAGCATAATTTATATTGGTGGAAAGCTGAGAATCCCCTTTAAAAACCCTTTTTGTTTCATCAATTTTGGGTTAAAAAAAGTCGCCAACCACATACCCATCATATCGCCACTTTTTGGCCCATCATGATCCTGGACATACCCTCAAAAAATGGTATACTTATTAGATCAAACCTGTTACATTTGAACTAAGATAGAATATTAGTCATACATATTCTTTGGAACCAATACTATCTAACAATGTCTATCACTGGTGTCATCCACATCATTGAAGGAAAAACCAATTCATGGTTGTAAGCACGGTAGCCATAGCATTGGGAAGGTCTTTCATGTAGGAATTTATGAATGCACAAACCAACACAGAGTTGTTGCTCTATTTCCCAATCAACTGGGAATACCAAACAAAATGCAAAAGCACAAAGAATGCAAGGAGACAAAACTAGGCATGCAATATTTGCTTTTTGTATTAACTAGAAAACAATAAATTACAAAATACTTTCGAACTGAAACTACAATCTATAGTTTACAAAATTTAAACATGCAACAATCTAGAGTTGCACCCACAATCTTCAAACAACTATCAGGAGCTGCACACAACTCTTCTTTCCTTCCATTCGATTGAAACTATCTGTTGTTCCTAGCAAAACACTGAGCCATCAAGAGCTTTTAGCTGCTCACTACAAACACACCTAGAAAAAACTACAACAATTTTTGTTCAAGAGCTTCTTTGAATCACACAGAGAACTCACACAAATACATTCCTTTTTCAGATTGCTATTGCACAGAGAAAACTTCTTCCCTACTGACAGAACTAACTAACTATACCATAGAAAAATGGCTCTTAGATATTTTCATGGTATTTTAGGTCTATCTCTCATGATGCTTGGTCCATTTTTCTTTGATTTAATGTTGCAATGTGGCTTAAACATTCACATTAGATCCTTAAAATTCAAATTATAACGTCTTGTGAAGGTGTTGTGAAGTGTTGTAAAACATTTCTACACTTTTGTAGACTCTTCATTATTATTAACGTAAAAATCACCTTTTCATCACTTATCAAGTCCTATTTTGGAGTGTTGTAAAGTCTTGTAACAATATTTCACACTTTTCTAGGCTTAGTTCAAATATTTACACCTTTCTTATGCTTTATTTCACCCCTTTATACACTCATAAGGCTTAATTAAGTGTGTTTTTGAATGTAAACCTGACAAACAACAGTAAATGTGACTTAATTCCTGACACCCACTTTCAAGTCCAAGGTGGGACCCATTTTCCATGGGTGGCGAATGAGTCCTTCTTAGCTCAAAATTCAAAATATTTCAAATTTTCTTTCGAGCTTTTATTAAAAATTACCTTATGTTGACCTATGATGAGGTATCATTGGGTTACTAAGGAAAAATTGTGTATAAATAAGTTTTTTTCTCCTAATTTTACATCTCCTAATTCATTGAAGAATTCTCCTCACTCACTAAGCATTCAATTCACATTTGAGCACTTTGCATCATTCAATCAAGCATCAATCAAGTATCTTGGAGTAGTCATTGACATAACTTCAAATTTCTTCAATAAGGTTATGGTGAGTTTAGGACATTTGCATGTTGTTTATTCATATTTCCTTGTTCATTAAGGGTTTGATTAGGGTATGTGTAGGATCATCATGGAAAAAACAGGTCCTTAAGTGGTAATTTTTTTAGAAAAATCAAAGTTAGGCAATTTGACGTAAAAATTTGAATAAGTTATCTATATTATTTCAAAAATATGTAAGAATAGAATATGTAGCAAATTGAATGTAGTTTCTAAACTACTAGGTTTATTTTTAAAACATAAATCTATTTGGTGAAAATTTGAAATTTAAATGCAGAGTACTTAAATTTCAAGGAAAAATAAGAATTAGGTGTCTATGACCACCCTAACCATAATAAAATGATAATATATTTTTATAATATTTTACATATAAGTAGAGGACTCATGTCTCGATGTGATGCATATTTTTTTGTAATTTATTTTCAAGTAAATAATTAATTATGAATTTTTATTACAAATTTTTAAAATATAAAACTCGTATGTCTCACCTTAACTTGGTCAAAACTTCATATATATATATTTTTTTAATCCTATAGTATAAGTATAGAATGTGACCCATGTTTGATTCAAAAATGTGATCTTTTGAAAGCTATAGATGTTTTTCAATCACCTATCAATCAATACTTTAGTCGTAATTCAAATAGAAAATGAATAATAATTATTTATTAAATTCAAAGTAAAACATAATTTATATTGGTGGAAAGCTGAGAATATCCTTTAAAAACCCTTTTCATTTCATCAATTTTGGGTAAAAAAAAGTCGTCAACCAAATGGGCCATCATATGATCAGTTACATATCACCATTTTTTGGCCCATCATGATCCTGCACATACCCATTACCAAAGTGGGATTTGACCAAGAAAAATTCCTATAACCTAACCCTTAACCATTTTCCCCCTTTTGCATGTGTGTTTGGAGACTTATGTATGCAGGTTTATCAAGAAATTAGGTATTGAAAGGTAGTCAAGAAGTCAACAGAGTGTTTCAAGTCAAATCAACCCTATTTCAAGCTTGGAGACAACCTACGATCTATTTTCTACAGATTTGACTCCGTCAACTCGACAAGAAGACAAGTATAGATCTGGTACCACATAATTGGTCCCTGATTTCATAGAAATTTGGGAGATGATTGATTCACCATCAATGGTGAATGAGTCCCACCTTAAGGCTAGAAAAGTAGATTCTATCAGATTATAGTTCCTGACAGCCAAAAGCTAGTTTTTAGGACTTTTTGCCAGAAGGAGGATTGATTCATCATCAGTGGTGAATGAGTTCCACTAGTGATTTTCAATGATTTTTTTCAGCATTCAAATCACTCCGAATTCATCATTCATTGCCCAGGTGCACTTTGTTTAGCCTACTTTCAATCATGTTTTACATTTGTTCATCTTTTAGTTCATGCTTGCATATCACATTGTGTTTTCAAACATTGCATATTTCTTAGATTTTGTATTCATAATTAGTCAGTTACATTACTTAGTTGCATTTAGATAATCTCATTTAGCCTCAATCATATCATACATACATTATATTGAGTGAACCACATTGATTTTGGTGGGGTTTATCTCTCTCCTTTTAGGTGAAACATCCTAAGAGTGAAAGAGTAGCCTATAAACCTCATTCCAAAAAATCTATGGTTCATTTTGGTGAAATTGCATATTGAGCACTTTATCTTTCTAATTTCAATTGCATCTTGCATACTAGGTTTCATTGGCATCAACATTCAATTAGGTTTTTTTTTGTTTTTGCATCCTAGGGTTTCTCAAATTGCATTAGTGAAAGACTCATTTAGATTCATTTTTGCATATCATATCATTAAAAAATTGAAAATCTACATTTGCATCTTTAGTTAGCATCTGAAAAGCATTAAAATCACTTTTAATTTTTTGAAAAACACAAAAAAATATCATACTTGGACTCATTCGCCACCCTGGGCGAATCAGTCCACCTGCACATTTCAAATAACATTTTTAGGCATTTTCTAGGCATTTACTACATTTTTGTTCTCTATTGTTATTTCTCTATTTCAGTTTGTAGAATTTTTGTTATTTGCATTTTACACTCCTATATTACATTGCATTTGCATTCACCCCATCATTTGTGGTACTTGTATGAGTATTTGGTGCCCCATTGATAATACCTTAGTGAGATGAAGTTCTAGACTCATGGCTTCTTGTGATAACACTTTCGTTGTGGACCTTGGTATCTCAAGAGATCCTACTCCTAGTATGGACAATGGTGCATTAGGAATGGATAATACCACTCATTCAATGCATGTTGACACACAAACCAATTCCATTCCACAAGATAAATTCATTAGTATTCATGAGGATTTTGCACATTTACAACAAGATAAGTCTTGAAAACATTTCCACCACTGCTATACCTATGATAGAAAACCTTCATCGCTTAATTCAAAGTGATGATGGTTTACAAGTTATGAAAAGAATAGCTGAGATATACAATAAACATGCTCCTTCCACATCTCAATCAACAAACCTAGTTGCAAGCCAAGGACGATCTCATATCCCTCCTTCAACCATAGCATCCATACCAACTTATACCACTCCTCAAGTTACAACAACTATGCAACAAGTTAGTCATGTGAATCCTTCTTTCGCTATCCCAACTAGCATTCCTAGTTCTTTTGTGGCATTGGATATTCCTTCTTCCACCTTCACCCCTCTTAGTGTCCCTTTCACTTCCCCTAACATTACATACACTCAATCACCATTTTCCCTTCCACCTCATACCACTTACACCGACCCCATCACTACACAACTCTTTAATATTGTTTCATCCATGCAATAACAAATATCCACAATTAGCCGAAGTCAAAATGATCCACCCACATATCATGTTCATAGTAGCCCATTATCCTTAGAGATCTTATGCACACAAATGCCACAAGGAATTAAAATTCCTAGGCTTGAGAAATACAGAGGTAAAGGAGACCCTACTAATCATGTCAATGCTTATACAACCTTGTGTAGTGATTTTGTCCTTGACGATAAACTATTAGCCAAAAATTTTCCTAGGACCTTGAAAGACACTGCCTTAGAGTGGTTTTCAAACCTACCTAATCATTCAATCTGATCATTCAATGAACTTGTGGATGCCTTCATAAGTCATTTCCAAGTCCATATGATTCCCAAAAAGACAATGGTTGATTTAATGAGATGTAAACAAAAATTTAATGAAAAAGTAACTGATTTCATTTCACATTATCAGTCATTGTATGCTCAAATTGATGTCAATATTCCTGATTCACATCTACAAAATATGTTTATCAAAAACTTGCACACTCACCTTTAGGGTAAGTTAACTATGATGAAATTTCCTTCATTCATGCATTTATGTACCACCCTTTGTGACTATCACAACTTAGTTTCTAGTCGCGATTCAAAGTCCACTTCTAACTGAGCTGAGAAGTCTGAGCAAAACAACCAAAACAATGTGCAAAACTTTAGAAAACCAAATAGAGGATTTTTACAATTCAATCTGCCTTCTCCGCAACCAACCTAACCTATTCAGAGTCAAGTGGCAATTGTTAAAGCAACAGTTCCCTAAACCTATGGGGACCCGAAGAGACAATTTACCCCCTTACCCAATACTCTCCATAACATGATGAACGAATTTCTCCATCAACAAATGATCACTTCCTACTGTTAAACCACTTGATACCATCAAGCCTTTACCACCCACCTTTAAGCCAAATGCTTGTCATTTTCATTGCCAAAATGGAGATGACACCGAACAATGTAAGCGTCTCAAACACTTAGTTCAATACCTCATTGATTCTGGTCATTTGTCAGTTACAGGTGTCAATGATCAAGGCAATATGTCTGTTGCACCCCCTAACTAGAATTTACAAATTTTCACCAACCCTATGCCTAAACACAATGTTTCATTTTTCAAGGCTAGTGAACCTTCAAACACTCATGTGATGAACATTAATACAAATAATGAACAACTTGATATAACTCCAAATTTTACCCAAGTTAATCCTATGGATGAACTCATGGGTACGATAGATGTTATCCCTCATAAGGGCCCAACCAACAAATCTCTTGATATCACTTTTTCTTCTAATGATATACTTAAAAAGATTCCCAATTCTCCTCTTTACATAGCTGGCAGAATCTATGATAAGCCCACCAATGGAATATTAATAGATCCTTCTTGTGGCGAGAATGTGATCATGAAAGAGTTTTTAGTATTACATGGGATTTATCAAGATGAGTATAATAAACCAACTGCATGGATTAAAACACATACTGGTTTTGCATGCCTTACGATTAGATTGATCGTACTCCCATTACAAGTAGGACCCAAAACTTTGGAGGTAACATTTTCTATTATTCCACAATCAGATCAGTTTTGTTTGTAGCTAGGTCATCCTTGGCTTTGCTCAATGAAAGTGGTCCCTTTAGTTGTTCACAAATGTTTGAAGTTTCCACATAGCAATGAAATATTTACCATACACCATAGTGGATTTAATCCATTGTCTTCTAAAGGAAATTTTTCCTTAGAAGCCTTTTGGCCTGAACCTATGGAACCCATTATCCCTCAAAAGGAATTATTTTTCATAACCTATCAAAATTTCAAAGCCAAACGAATAGTCAAATTGTCTCTTCATAACATGTCCTCATCCACTTCTGTTTCTCCTATCCTTGATGAAACCATGCTTCAGCCTGAGTCCGACATTGAAAAAACAACACAACCCCATGAGAAACTACCCATAAACACTTCCCCTTCCTCGTTTAAACCACCAAGAGAAAATGAAGTCAATCCCGTCATGCCTCCTCACATTAAACAAGTTTATAAAGCCAAAGAGAAAGTGATTGAACCATCTTCTTTGGTTTCTTCTGTTCTTCCCCCTCTGGAAGAAAATGAACCTATGGTGGATCAACTCACTCTTACACCTCAACAACTTCAAAATAAAATTAAAATAAACCACAGTGCTAGGGAGCATAGGCATCATTGTCGCCTCCTTTCTCATCAAATGCAAATTGAAAATAAAAAATAAAATCAACCTCTGCCTTTGAAAAATGCAATAGATGATCACCCTCCTCCTCTTGACCCACCACAAGATAGTATAGTCCAACCCTCACAACACAATGATCTGATCCAATAGCCACAACTTTTGATACATCCTTCCTTGGAAATAACCTTTCGTCCTCCTATCATAATCAGTCTTGATGATGATGATGATGATGACGATGAGGAGGAAATCACAAGAATAGATGAAGAAGTCCATCATGATCTAAACTCTTTATTTTCATCTACCATGAGCATAAATGATAAATCTTCTATACCAAGTGAAAAACCTAGTACATCTTCTAGTTTGGCACTTGCAATTGTTCCTTTGGACATTCAACTGCCTTCACAATACACTAAGCATGATTGGGAGGTAGATGACTTGTTAGATGGTTGAATTAAATTTGTCTTGCTAGTCTTTTACATTTTATTTTCCTTTTTCTTTTCTTTAGTTTCATGTGTGTATCGTGTTCCCCCATAATGTGTGTTTGATGTTCTCTCTCTTTGTGACATTCCTCTATTTGTACCTTTATTCTTCTATCTATCATCCATTTCCTTTTTTGCTTTTTCTTTTGTGTTTTGCTTTTGGGGATGACACAAAGCATTGAGACGCCCTATGTCTCTTCCATGTTGACCGAAAAGGTCCTTTTTCTTTTTCATTTTTTCTTTTGTGTTTTCCTTTTGGGGATGATGCAAAGCATTGATACGCCCTATGTCTCTTCCATGTTGACCCAATTGGTCCCTTTTCCTTTTTACTTTGTCTTTCTTCTTATGTTTTTCCTTTTGGGGATGACATAAGGCATTGAGACCGAAATGTATCCTTCATATTGACCCAAAAGCTTCTCCTTTTCTTTTTCCTTTTCTTTTCACTTGTGTTTTCCTTTTGGGGACGATGCAAAGCATTGGGACTGCAATGTCTCTTCCACGTTGACCCAAAACGGACTTTATTTTCCTTTTTATTTCACTCTCCTTGTTTCATTCTTCCAGTTCTATGCGCATTAGGGAATGATGACAAATCCAAGCTCTTTAAATAAACACATTGCAGCAACAAACATACTAACCCCAAATCCATAGATCATCCCTTATGTGTTTGGTGTGTTCCTTTCTAGGGGGCAAGTCCCTTTCTTTTATTCTCTTTTTCATTTACATGAAGTAGCCTTAGTTAGAAACACATGACTTGGCATAGAGGCTTTCCAAGTTGTCTCTCATGTATTGTTTTCTTTTTGCATGTTCTTTCCTTCTCTACTTTAAAGTAATTGCTCACAGAATGATGTGTAGTATTGCCTTTAAAGTGGGGAGCATACATTGGCATAATTTCATTTTCATTCTTGGTTCTTGTGTAGCCTTGTCACTTCATATGATGCATTTGTCACTTTGTGGATGAAGTTGGGTGTGATGTGCTTCATAAGTGTGATCTATCTTAGCATATTGTGTTCCTCTTAGTGGCCTGATGCGACGTACTGCATCCCCTAAGTTGTGAATATTTTATTCTTTGATTGGTCCTCTCTTGGAGACATTAGAAACACTATTCCCTAAGGGACAGACCTCACGTGAACTTAATGAGACTCCTTTGAACATCTTTTTCATTTTACATTTTTGCATTTTACATCTTTTCCACCTTGCATAACACAACTTACACGCCTGTGGTACCTTTGCTCTTTGTTCATGATTTCAAATCATAAGAAGCTTTTCTTGTCTCATGAAGCATGAGCCAACATTTTCCTTTGTGTCACCTTGTTAAAGTTATTAGGAGGTATAACTTTGATATGGTTGAGCGAGAAGCCCATTCAACGACACGACTTTCCCCATAGCCACCTATGTGTTTGTGATTGCATACCAACTAGCGTATTTTTCTCACCTTCTAGGTCTTCTCACTCGATAGACTGCCATGAGTTCTGTTGCCCTAGAGTGAGAATGCATTCTCTTTTTCTCACAAACAGCCTAGATGTAATCCACCTCTAGTTGGACAAATGATCAAAGCTTGATCCAATTCTCCCTTTTATTCTTCTATTTCACATTGTGTGTTCCTTTGTTCTTATGTTTAGTTTACCATGGGATCTTCATCATGTGGGCTTGATCATCCCTCTTGATCATTTTCATTCCATCTTGCTAACATAAGTGCATTTGGATCCCTCTCGATATGCATGAGTACTTTAGTGTGAGTTTGAAGCAAGTTCATCCTCTCACTAAAGTGGGGGCTAAATGTACGATAGAAAAATAACTCTTGGACATTTTCATGGTCTCTTAGGTCTTTCTCTCATGATGGTTGGTCCATTTTTCTTTGATTTAATGTTGCAATGTGGCTTAAACATTCACATTAGGTCCTTAAAATTCAAATTATGACGTCTTTTGAAGGTGTTGTGAAGTGTTGTAAAACATTTATACACTTTTCTAGACTCTTTTCATTACAATTCACCTAAAAATCACCTTTTCATCACTTATCAAGTCCTATTTTGAAGTGTTGTAAAGTCTTGTAACAAGATTTCACACTTTTCTAGGCTTAGTTTCACTATTTACACCTTTCTTATGCTTTATTTGACCCCTTTGTACACTCATAAGGCTTAATTAAGTTGTTTTTGAATGTAATCCCAACAAACAACATTAAATGTGACTTAATTCCTGACACCCACTTTCAAGTCTAGGGTGGGACCCATTCGCCATGGGTGGTGAATGAGTCCCTCTTAGCTAAAAATTTAAAATATTTCAATTTTTTTTTTGACTTTTTATTAAAAATTACCTTATTTCAGCCTGTGATGAGGTATCATCGGGTTACTAAGGCCCAAGTGTGTATAAATAAGGATTTTTCTCCTCATTTTACATTTCCTAATTCATTCAAGCAATCTCCTCATTCATTAAGCATTCAATTCACATTTGAGCACTTTGCATCATTCAATCAAGCATCAATCAAGTATCTTGGAGTAGTCATTGAAATAACTTCAGATTTCTTCACCAAGGTTGTGGTGAGTTTAGGACATTTGCATGTTTTGTATTCATCTTTCCTTGTTCATTTCATTCCATTTCTTCATTAAGGTTTTGATTACCAAAGTGGGATTTGACCAAGGAAAATCCCTATAACCTAACCCTTAACCATTTTTCCCCTTTTGCATGTGTGTTTGTGGACTTGTGTATGCAGATTTATTAAGAAATTAGGTTTTGAAAGGTGTTCAAGAAGTCAACAAAGTGTTTCAAATCAAATCAAACCTATTTCAAGCTTGGAGACAACCTACAACCCGTTTTCTGCAAATTTGACTCCGTCAACCCGACAAGAAGAGAAGTGTAGATCTGGTGCTACAAAACTGGTCCCTAATTTTACCAAATTTTGGGAGAGGAATGATTCACCATCAATGGAAAATGAGTCCCACTTTAAGGTTGGAAAAGGAAATTCTGTCAGATTCTAGTTCCTAACAGCTAGAAACCAGTTTTCAGGACTTTTTGCCAGAAGTAGGATTGATTCCCCATCAGTGGCGAATGAGTCCCACTGGTGATTTTCACTAATTTCTATCAGCATTTACATCACTCTAGATTCATCATTCATTTCCTAGGTGCACTCTGTTTAGCCTACTTTCAATCCTTTTTACATTTGTTCATCTTTTAGTTCATGCTTCCATATCACATTGTGTTTCCAATCATTGCATATTTCTTAGATTTTGCAATCATAATCAGTCAATTACATTACTTAGTTTCATTTATATCATCTCATTTAGCCTTAACCATATCATACATACATTAGATTGAGTGAACCACATTGATTTTGGTGTGGTTTATCTCTCTCTTTTTAGTTGAAACATCCTAAGAGTGCAAGAGTAGCCTATAAACCTCATTCCAAAAAATCTATGGTTCACTACCTTCAAATTTTTTTGTCTATTCAAAAACATTCCCTCTCAAATTCAAAATGATCTACCACATTTAATTTTGGAGCTGTTAGAAGCACAACAGGGATGGAGATCCCAAAAAAGAAAACTGTCATTGGAGACTCTTGACAGGTAGGTGAGCGAGGGGCTGACGTAAAGAGGCTCAAACAATTAATATTTCCAACTCTCCCCCTTTTACTGAGCCGCCAAAAAAAGTTCAATCCTGATCCAATTCGACAACACCCAAACTATTCCTTAGGCACTCGAAGTTGTCTCTGCTCAATGGCTTGGTGAATATGTTTGCTAGCTCCTGCTCAAACATTGAAAATCCATTTTGATTTCACCATTTTCAACTAAATCTCTGATAAAATGATAGCTAATTTCAATGTGCTTGCTTCTTCCATGAAACACGATTTTTCATCAAAGCTATTGATGAAACATTGTCAAAAAACATTATTGTTCCATCCTCTTGTTCTTCTCCTAAATCTTCCAAGATTCTTCTCAGCCAAATAACTTGAAATGCTGCTACATTTGTTGCGATATAGTCAACCTCAACTATTGATAGGGAAACTATGGGTTGCTTCTTGGAAGCCCATGAAATGACTCTTGATCCCAAATGAAACACATATATAGATGTGCTCTTCCTATAATTTAAACTTCCTGCCCAATCACTATCCATGTATCTAACCAACCCAAAATCATTTGCTACACCATACAAAATACCATATCCTTTGGTGCCATTCACATACCTCAAGATTATTTTACCTGCTTGCCAATGTGACTCTTTTGGAGTCTCCATAAATCTGGAAATCAGACTTACACTTTGCATTATATCAGGCCTATTTGTTGTTAAATACATTAAACTTCCAACCAAACTCTTGAACATGGTTGGATCCAAATTGTTGTTGCAATCTTCCTTGCTCAAATTTAGACCTAAAACTTGCTTTCAAGCATCCTAAATCTCTTCAAGATTTCATTTGCATATTTTTCTTGAGAGATAAATATACCATCATGCATTTTTTCTTCTTCTATGCCTAGAAAATATCTCAAGAGACTTAAATCTATCAGTTCAAACTCTCTTTTCATGGCCTCGTTAAAATCAACAATGAGGAAATCATCATTCCGAGTGAAAACTAAATTATCAACATAGAAGACAACAATAAAAAATCTTACCATTTGCTGCCTTGTTGTAAAGAGTGGGCTCACCATCGCTTTTTCTAAACCATTTCTCATCAAATATGAGTCAATCCTAATGTACCATGCCCGTGGAGATTGCTTCAACCCATAGAGGGCCTTCTTCAGCCTATACACCTTGTGTTTTTGACTGAAAACTTCATATCCAAGTGGCTGCTCCACATAAACTTCTTTCAACATTCCATTTAAGAAGGCAGACTTCACATCTATTTGAAACACCTTCCACTTGTGTTGGGCTGCAATTTCTATGACTACATGCACTGTTTCCATCCTTGTAGGAAAATGTCTCATTATAATCTCTCCCAAATTGTTGTTTGTACCCTTTAACCACCTATCATGCCTTATGCCATTCTATTCTTCGTTCAACATTGCATTTGGTCTTGTAGACCCATTTCATCCCAATAACTTGCTTGTTGGGAGGAAAATCAGTTAGCTCACATGTGTTGTTCCTCTCTATTGCATATATCTACTCATCCATGGCCTCACACCATTTCTCCTCTTTCACAACATCCTCAAAATAAACTGGATCACTATGAGAAAATAATGAAAAATTCACTCTCACCAAATTCTTCATTGTACCTTTCATTTTGGTAGATCTCCCTTAGACTCTTGGTATTTCTTGGCATTAGGGAGGTGAGAGTGGGGTTTGAACTTTCACTATTGCTGCTGCTCTGCTGAACAGACCCTGTCAGGAGCTATCAGGGTCTCTCAAGAATCAATCCTCTAGTTGTTTTTGGTTTCTTTCCTTTTTGTTTGCTCATGTTAGGAGCTGTTAGGAGCCATCGGGAGCTCTCTATAACCAATTCTATGGCTATCTATGACCATCTTCCTAAAATTCTACCTGCGTCAGTAGCTATCAGGAGCTCGTCTGAAGCTATCAAGAGCTATTGTAGGCTCATCTTGCTATAGTTATTATTATTTTCTTCTTCAGGAGCTATCAGGAGCAATTGTGAGCTGTCAAAAAATATCAATCCATCCAATGACTCATCCTCTAAAAAATCCACATCTCTGCTCATGATGATTTTCTTGGTGACCAGGTTATACAGCCTATAAGCTTTGGAATCCTCACTGTATCCCATGAAAATACACTTCTCACCCTTCTCATCCAATTTTTTCCTCTTTTCTTTGGGCATGAGCATATGCCACACACCTGAACACTCTTCAATTCTCAACCGTGCACTTGTGTTTTGTCCATGCCTCTTGTAGGATTTTGTCATGAACTTCCTTTGTTGGACTTCTATTTGCCAAATATACAGCTGTTGTTAAAACCTCTCCCCAATATTCATTTGGGAGTCCCTTTTATTTTAGCATGCTCCTTGCCATCTCCACAATGGTCCTATTCTTTCTCTCAGTCTCTCCATTTTGTTGTGGAGTATAACTAGTTGTTAGCTCCTTCTTGATGACATTTTTCTTGCAAAATTTTACAAAATAATTGGAGCTATACTCTCCCCCTCTATCTGACCTTAGGAACTTGATGAAATGTCCACTCTCCTTTTTAGCTTGGGCCTTAAATTGCAAAAACTTATCTAATGCTTCAGACTTATGTTGCAGAAAATAGACCCATGTCTTACGGCTATAATCATCAATGAAAGTCATAAAATATTGGCTTTACTAATAGATATGGTTTGCATAGGGCCTACCAAATATGTGTGCACCAGCTCCAATGGTGCTCTTTCCCTTGTAGAGTTTCTCGATTGAAAGGGCTTCCTATGTTGCTTGCCTAAATGCAGGCTTCACATCTACCACTATGCTCTACTATGGTTAGTAAACCTCCAACCATTTCCTTCTTTGAAAAAATACTCAAAATAGTATAGCCTAAGTGTCCATACTTGAGATGCCATAGCTTGGAGGGGTCTTGAATGGTGCTCCTAAGGGCTACTTGGTTTACTACTGCACATTTTTTTATTCATGAGAGGTGTAGCTTCAGACTGAGATGAGAAACATGTCTCAATATTCAAAGGAAACATTTAGTTCTTTGTCATTTGAACAACTACAAATAATTTCATCCTCTCTTTCTTGTTATAAATAATACATTGACCCTTCTCCATCAACACTTTATACCAATTTTGGATCAACTTTCCAACACTCCTGAGGTTATACTTTAACCTGGGAGCAAGAAATACATTTTGAATCTCTATCTTCTCACCTTGCTTGGTGTGGATCATGATAGATCCTCTACCCACAACTGGAACTAAACCATTATTCCTCATTCTTATCAATGAAAGAAAAAAAAATTCATTATCACTCATGTGGTTGTTGCAACTGCTATCCAAATACCAGACTTCAGGGCTGCCTTCTTCAGCAATGTTGCACATGATGAATGTTGTGGACTGATTTCCTTTAGCCACATTTACATTTTGTTTTGACTGATTGTTGTGCTTTTTCTAGCACTCACATGCATAATGACCAAATTTATGACAATAGTAGCATTTAACATTGCTTTTGTCATTCTTTTGATTTGAACTATTGTTCTTCTTGCCTTGTTAGGAGCTGGTCTGAGAGTTGCTCACTCCCTCTTGGTTGCTTCCTCATCCTGAGCTTTCTCCTCCAACATTTCCTTGTTCAGATTTTCCATGACCTCTACCTCTTGAGCTCCTTCCACCATTGTTTCTTCTCCCCCTTCCTCTTGCATTTGAATGAGCTTTAAAAGCTTGCTCTTGGGAAGAATTAGCAAACCTATTAAGGGGTTGCTCATGGGTTTATAGTGAACCCATTAGCTCATCAATTGACAATGTTGAGAGGTACTTTTCCTCTTCTATGGAAATCACAACTGCATCAAACTTTGTGGGTAAGATCCTAAGGATTTTCTCCACAATCCTTTGGTAATCTATGACTTCTGCATTCACCCTCAACTGGTTTATCAAACCCATGAGTCTTGTGTGAAACTCTAAGATGGACTCACTGTCCTTCATTTCAAGAGTCTCAAACTCTCTTCAAAGCATCTAGAGCTTCACCAGTCTGACCTTATTAGTCCCATTATAGATGGTTTGGAGGATTTCACAAGATTCCTTTGCATAGTTAGCTACTGCTATTATGGGAAAAATGGCCTCTGTCAAGGCTGCTTCAAGAAGACTCAATGCTTTTGCATCTTTTCTCCTCAACTCCTTCAACTAGTTCTGCTAGTTGTTTGTGAGAACATCATATGTTGCTGGATTAGTCACATAATTGAACCCACTAATCACAAACTCCCACAAATTGTTTGCAACCATTATGGTCTTCATCTTCTTTTCCCAAAAATCATAGTTTTTACCATTGAAGGATGGTGGCTACAACCAACTCTTCCCCTCATCTCTAGCCATGTCTCCAATAAGAAAATTTTAAACACCTAGAAAAAAAAAAATCCCTAACTCACAAAGAGATGGGGCCTATGGCTTTGATATCATGTAGGAATTTTTGAATGCACAAGCCAACACAAAGTTGTTGCTCCATTTTCCAATCAACTGGGAATACCAAATAAAACGTGGAAGCACAAACAATGCAAGGAGAC
The DNA here is from genome assembly GCA_007258455.2 of Sequoia sempervirens. Taxonomy (NCBI): domain Eukaryota; kingdom Viridiplantae; phylum Streptophyta; class Pinopsida; order Cupressales; family Cupressaceae; genus Sequoia; species Sequoia sempervirens. The sequence goes on along the minus strand of VDFB02353493.1, from coordinate 312,380,161 downwards.
AAAACTGGGCATGCAATATTTTCTTTTTTATATTAACTAGAAAATGATAAATTACAAAATACTTTCAAACTAAAACTACAATCTACATTTTACAAACTAAACATGCAGTAATCTGGAGCTGCACCCACAATATTCAAACAACTATCAGGAGCTGCACAGATCTCTTCTTTCCTTCTATTCAATTGGAACAATTTTTGGTTCCTCGAAAAACACTGAGCCATCAGGAGCTTTCAGCTACTCACTGCAAACACGCCTAGAACAAACTATAGTTGTTGATGTTCAGGAGCTTCTCTAAATCACACAAAGAGCTCACACAAATACATTCCTTTTTTGATTTCTGTTGCATAGAGAAAACTTCTTCTTCCCTACTGACAAAACTAATTTCCTTCAATTCTTTTTGTCTATTCAAAAACATTCCCTCTCAAATTCAAAATGACCTACCACATTTAATTCTAGAGATTTTAGGAGTAGAACAAGGATGGAGATCCCAAAAAAGAAAACTATCGTTGGAGGCTTTTAATAGGTAGGTGAGCTAGGTTCTGACATAAAGAGGCTCAGACAATTAATATTTCCAACATTTCAGAGGAGGAAATATGAATTGACTGGGTCCTTTTCCATTCTCCACCATGAATGCCATCTTCAATCCCCATGTTGTGTGTACTTACAAATGGTAATGCATGAGACAAACCCCTTTGCACATATCAATTTAACAATTAGATCAAATAATTATAGAAAAAAATGAGAGAGAATAGGGGTAAAATTAATAAATATGGTTTATTGCTAGATTGCCACTTACAAATTTGAGAGCAGTCTACTTGCTTGTTGGAACTCCCATCGTGTTACGCTCTGGAGGGTCTACCAAATTAAAGTGCTTTGGTTCTTTATTTGGGTTGTAGTTATTGAAACCTGAACCCACTATGAAGAAATTGAAGCCATGGAGATAATTGGATGGTTATCCATAGTCAACAATCTGGTATCCTAAAGAATCAATTGCACCGTTGAATTGTATGAAAGATGAGTGAGTCTCGTTCCTTTAAATGTGAAAAGGTTCTTTGGTGGTGTGCTTGTGTAATAAAAATCTAAACTTAAAAATGAACTGGTGGTAACTATATTACTTGAGACTCATTGCTTGCTTACCCTTGGTAGGAAACGTGAATGTTCCTAGTGGACCTCATTTTCCATTAATGGTGTGACTATCAGATACATTGGGTGCTCCTCCTAACTTAAGTGTTGTATTTAGAACATCTTCCACATCTGCATTCTACCACTACCCTACATCTAGAAGGAACCATATCTCAGTACTAGTGTTATATGCCATGACTAATCATCTAGTCAAATCAAATATAATCTAGTGGTTGGTTAATCCTTTCACTAACCTAGAATCATTGTGATTTCCTTATGGGGTTTGGGGAATGGAAAAGGTACACTTGGTTTGGATAAAATGAAAAGAGCTCCATATAGTGTTGCTCTCCACCATAGACTATGAGTGTGCCAGAAGAGTGTCCCTCATTGGCCAGTGATGGTGAAGTTGTAAGTATAAGATTTCCTAGTTTGAATGGGGCGTTGAGTGATATAAGAAGACCCATTAGCCCACCCTATGTGTAGCTTCCTTATTCTATGCCTACAATAACAATTCCAAATATAATTAAAACCCATTACAAAGTATATATATATCTCAATTAGTAGTAATTTATAATTATAGATCATACCAATGGATGGAGAATTATACTTCACATGATTAGTGAGGTTGATGAGCACTCTATCACCCTCCCTAGTATAAATAGTTGGCCTTGGGAACTAGCCATTCACTATGAAGATGGGCTTTGTATGAAAGAGTTTGCTAATATTCTTCAATTGTATCTGCACAATCAATTACAAAGCTATTAATAGAAATATCATGGAAAATAATGGACATTGTGGGAGTTAGTATGAAATGGTCCATGATGGGTTCCATTTCACATGATTTCAGAAAAATAGAACTTAGAACCAAATACTTGTGAATTTGAATATACACTAAAAGATTAAATTTACAAAAATCTCTTTTTCAAAGATTTTGTACTAAGATATGGAAAGTCTATATATACACCAAACTCCATATCAAAACTCGAAGATCAAAATACTTATCAACATATTAAATTTTCTAGTCCATAATGCTAGCATGAATATTTCTAGATTATATTATGTAATTTTTTTTCTTCTATCAATGTTTTAGACCACACTCCAATATTTTTGGATTAGACTATGTAATTTTTTTTCTTCATAAACATTTACAAACACATTTCATGATCTATCATCACGATGAGTAATCAATAAAAGAGATCCTAATGATGGACCATGAAGTGTGATATGAAATGTTGATGAAGAAAAAGCTAATGCAATCTACTCTTCACCTTTCATGTGGAACACCCCTTAAATAAAACTTTATAAATTTATTCCCTTTACCCTTTAATAGAAAGTGGTATAACACCTTATGTTTTTAATGACTAGTTAGTATGGTACCTACTAGGTATTTAATTTATCATAGAATGTATCCTCTTAGAATTTTTTGTGATTCCTTAACCTGTTATGCCTAGTTTCATACTATAATTTGGTTTCAAGGCGTGATTTCATTCTATAGATATTTATCTTTGATAAGAAGTAATTTTTTTTTTAAATAATATAAATTTATATTTTATTTAAAAATGTTTGGACACAAACTATATGCCCACAATATATTTCTTTAATAAAAATTCACATTAGTCATAACCTTTTGAATTTCCTAAATGAGAATCACATGTGTCTCCTTGCTCCCTTCGTTTTTATGGAATGAATTTTAATTCACTTTGAGACTTTCATATATGAAATTATTATCAACTTTTTGAATTACCATCCTCAAGCATTTCAACCAAAATTCCTCAACACCTAGACTTTGTTATGATATTTTAATATTAGATTTCAACTGCATGGTTTTTGAGTCAAATTTATTGAATTATATTTCATGAGTAGTGGTTTGCATGAACTCATCTTTCATGAGAATGTATTTGCCACCTAACACTCATTGCATCTAGGTTATTCTCATAGTGGTGAAGCATGAGGACTTCTTAGGAGATCACCCATCCTAGTACTACTCTAACTCAAGCACACTTAACCATAAATTTTCCAACAAGTTCAAGTCCACTTAGCTTTCTACCCAATTTGCAAAACCTTTAGTAATTTTTGTTCCTTATGAACCATTCATCACAAAGCCCCTTTCACTCATCATTGATAAGTAGCATTTTTTTTTCGTAATGTGTCAAGTTATGATATTAACATTAAGATTCAAATGGATATTTTTTGAGTCAAATTCATTGAACCATATTTTATGAGTAGTGGTTTGCATGAAGTCATGTCTCACAAGAATGAATGGTCCATTTAGAACCCATTACACCTAGGTGATACTTATAGGGATTAAGCCTTTTAATAATTCTATAGAGGTCACCCATCCTAGTACTACTTCAAATCAAGTGCAATTAACCATGGAAGTTTTCCCAAGGTCAAGCCCACTTAAATTTCTACCCCATTTGTAAACTTTAGAAAGTAGTGTGCATTATAAATCATTCATCATAGATCCCCTTTGAGTTTGAATAAAAAACTGCATCTAGCTAAATCTTGATATTAATATCATGACTTGACACTCTACATAAAAACCTTGTATCAATTGATGAGATAAAGGGTCTCTATGATGAATGGTTCATAATGCACAACACTTGTTAAAGTTTTTGTGAATCAAGTAGCAAGCTAAGCTAGTTTAGCCTTAGGGGAAACTCCATGCTTAAGCATGCTTTAGTAAAAGTATACTAGGATGGGTGACCTCCTAAGAAGTCTTGATGCTTCACTCCTATAAGCATATCCTAGATACAACGAGTGCTAAGTGATCCATTCAAATTAGAATAGATGAATTCATGCAAACTATTACTTTGAATCCAAAATTATGCATTTTAATCCTTTAAGATTACTATCATAACTTGCCACACTATAGAAAAAACCTCCTACTTATCTAGACTTTGGTTGTTCTAACATAGATAAGCCATAATGGCTTTTGATTGAATTTTCAATAAGATCATCTCTATGATGAGAGAAGCTAAATATAATGGTTGCCACCACAATCAATACTTTGTTCTTCTTGTTATAGACCACAAACATATTTGAAATGCAAGTACTTTCTGGAGGTAATTGATTCACCAACTCTAGTAATGGATCAAGATGCAAAGTTATTTCCAACAAAAAGAGTATCCAGAGGGGCCAAGGTAAGAACCTTTTCTATCATATATTCTTGTTTGATAGCTACTATAGTGCCCCCTCCAAGTTTATATCCACTAGTTGAGGCATTGGTCAAAAGATTAAAATAATATAGATATAAATTTTAAAAATGGTCAATGGTTCCATGACTGACCCCAATTTGATTTGAAAAAACTATAATATTTTTTGTTGATGTTGATTACGAGTGCACCCAGATGCTCCTACATCAAACAAGTCAAGTAAGAAATTTATGAGCATATCTCACAAAATGGAGTTGAGTAGTAGAGCTAATATTTCAAGTTTTTGACAACCTGCAATGAACAACATTGCTGATTTAGATATAAAGAGTTTCTTCCTTTGTCTCTTTTAGCACTTATCTAGAACACTTTCCATCCTCCTCCACCAAGCATCCAACTTATTCCTACTTACTCTCATCGACTCACATCAACCATAAATCATCCTCATCCACCAAAGGCTCTCTCTTCTTCTCCTCCTGATATTCTCTCCTCTTTTGTCCTATTTTGTGTGATAAATTCCACCAGAGAACAACCACATCCACAAAATCTCATGTGAAAAATCTCTTGCAAATTCTACATAAATATATGAATTTTTTTTACTCAATTATGTCACTAAAAAATATTCCTTCGAGCAAACTCTTTACTCATCTCAACATGGAAATTATTTGCAAATAAAACGTCATAAAACTCATAAAAATTAAACTTTACCTCAGTGACTTCTACTATCACATTCTTCTTCATCACTATGTACTACAATATTTTCTTCTTCATATCGCTCATTCTATTCTTCAATATAAGAATATAACATAGATTTTTGGCACCCTAATCCTTTCTAGCACTTCTAGGGTTTTTCACCTAAAAGGAGAAAGAAGGGCCAAAATGCTTATGTTCACATTCAAATTTAATGAAATATGGATGCAATATACATAGATGCAATGTTTGAATGAAAGAAACTAATAATATTAATTTATTAATGAATGGAAACTAAGGGAAAACAACTTATTTTAAAACACATTGTGTAATGAATAAACACCTAGAAATGAATGCAAAATGTAACATAACTGAATGAAATTGAAAGTGTGCACCTGGAATCTTGAAGGAGGCTAGAAATAATAGTTGAAATATTTCTAATGCTGATTTTTAGGCCTGGTGGGACTCATTCGCCATTTTGGGTGAATCAGTCCCAATTCTGCAAAACTATGCTGGAACCTATTTCTGATTAAAGGTTATCTAAAAATGCAGAAAAATAAAAACTAACCTAGAAGTGGGACTCATTCGCCACCCATGGTGAATGAGTCCACTTTTGAATTTTTGATTATTCAAAGGTGGAATGCAGAGCTCTCGGTCTGCACTTTCTATTTCTCCAGGTGTCTACTTCTGAAACTCTAATTTCCAAACCTGTAAATGAGTTTTTGTTGATATTTTGACTTGTTGAATGAAGAGAAGACCTAAACAAATTTGCAACTTGATCTTCAATTATTTCCAAGCTTCCAAGAGACCTAAATCTGCAAACACACAAGGCAAGGAGGAGGAATGTTGAATGTTAGGCCATGGGGGTTTTCCTTGGTTAAAACCCTTTTGGGTAATTAAACCAAAATTATAAAAGAATAGAATGAAACATGCAATAATGGAGTTTGTTACCTTCCCATGATGTTTGATCTTGAAATTTTGTAGCAAAACATGAAGAATCTTCCCTTGAATGTTTGAGAATTGATCTTGAAAGGCATGTAATGTTAAAACCCTAGCTTGCTTGAGAAGATAAATGATGAATGAGTTGTAGAAAAGAGTTGAGAGATGTAAATTAGGGCTTATAAGGTTGTATTTATAGGAAATTAACCTTATTAGCCTAAAAATTGTATCCTTAAGGGGGTATGTGCAGGATCATAATGGAAAAAACAGGCGCTTAAGTGGCGAAAAATTTAGAAAAATCAAAGTTATGCAACTTGACAAATTTTTTTGAATAAGTTATCTATATTATTTCAAAAATATGTAACAATAGAATCTGTAGAAAATTGAATGTAGTTTCCAAACTACTAGGTTTATCTTTATTTTTTTAAATCTATTTGGTGAAAATTTGAAATTTCAATGCAGTAGTACTTAAATTTGAGGGAAAAAATTAGTAGGTCTCTGTCTAACCACCCTAACCACAATAAAATGATAATATTTTTTTATAAGATATTAGATATAAGTAGAGGACTCATGTCTGGATGTGATGCATATTTTTTTGTAATTTTTTTTCCAAGTAAATAATTAATTATGAATTTTTTATTACAACTTCTACAAAATATAAAAACTCGTATGTCCGACCACCTTAACTTGGTCAAAACTTCATGAAATTCATTTTTTTTAAAAATCCTATAGTTTGTGAAGCATAGAATGTGATGCATGTTTTGTATTATAAAATGCGATACTGTTTGAAAGCTATAGATGTTTTTCAATCAACCTATCAATAAGGACTTTAGTCGTAATTCAAATAGAAAATGAATAATAATTATTTATTAAATTCAAAGTAAAGCATAATTTATATTGGTGGAAATCTGAGAATCTCCTTTAAAAACCCTTTTTGTTTCATCAATTTTGAGTAAAAAAAAAGTCGTCAGCCACATACCCTACACATACCCATCATATTGCCACTTTTTGGCCCATCATGATCTTGCACATACCCAAGGTTGACATGTAGAAATAATAAAATTAAATTGCACTTTTTCACACTAAAAGGTCAAAATTGAACCAAATGGGACTCATTCACCACCCATGGTGAATGGGTCCCATAGGGGCCATTTTGACAGCTAAGATGCTAGGAGATAAGGAAATGAGGTTCACATAGCCTAGGATGGCACAAAAACCATTGTGAACATGTAAAACATATTGAAACACTAGGTTGATGTCAAATTTAGTTTACAAGCCTTCTAGATTGATGTGATAATTCATTTGAATACATTTTATAATGTTACATTAGGGAGAAATGGCTTCATTGAGTCTAGAAAAGTGTGAAAGTCCTTTACAAGACTTTACAACACCTTTGCAAGAAATCATTAAAAGAATTTGAAAGGGTCCAAGACCTTGTGTGGATGTGAAAATCACCTCACAATACCAAATCAAGGCCCCATTAAGTCTAATTTATCATGAATTATTCCCATGTCAAGCAAGAGGTCCTTTTTTCTACAACACATTTAGCCCCCACTTTAGTGAGAGGATGAACTTGCTTCAAACTCACACTAAAGTAGAAATTCAAGAGAGATCTAGGTGTATAGATGCAGATGAAAAAAAATGACAAAGATCAAAGGAGGTTGCGCAAGCCCCCATAATCCAAGATCTTAAGTCATATCATCAAGATACAAAATCATGCAATGAAAAGAACTAGAAAGATGAAAATGAAAAGGTGAATCAAGCTTCGATCGTTTGTCTAACTAGTTGTGGATTAGATCTAGGTTGTTTGTTTTGGAAAGAATATGCATACTCACTCTAGGGTGACAAAACTTTTGGCTATCTACTGGGTGAGAAATCCAGAACATACTCACTCTGGGGCCACAAAACTTCTGATGGTCGATGGGGTGAGAAATTCTAAAGGTGAGAAACATATGCTAGTTGGTATGCACTCAAACACATAGGTGGCTATGGGGGAAGTCGTGCCTCAGAATGGGCTTCCTACTCAAGCATACCAGATTTATACCTCTTGATAACATTAGTAAGGTGCCACAAAGGAAAATGATTTTTGAGCTCTATGAGGCAAGAAAAACTTTGTATGCTTGAAACTCAAACATTGTTAACGCAAGACAGTGTAAGGTTTGTTAAAAGGGATTTTGCTTAGTTCATGTAAGATCTCATCTTAAAGAACATCATGCCTAATGTCTCCAAGAGAGGAAAAATGCAAACAATCTCATCTTGTTTCCAAGAGAGGACAACTGCAAAGTCTCATCTTGGGGAACATTATACCTAATGCTTTCAAGAGAGGAAATCACAAGAAAAAGAAAATCACACAATGAAATGTGAGTGGAAATGTATGCCCAAACTTTAAAGCAGTTGTGAGCACCAGTACTGTGAGCAATTGCTTTAAAGTAGAAGAGAAAGAAGAGGACATGAGAGCTTACTCAGAAATCCCTATGCCAAGTCATATGTTTTCAGTAAGCTACATCATGAAAAGGGGAAGTATGTCATATGCGAGCCAACTTAAGGTATGTTGTCCACATCCCAAGCTTGCTCTTATGTATTCATAAAAATTTAATGACTATCCAAAGGAGGCAACCACAAGTGACATAAGAGGGGAAGACTTGCTAAACCCCTTGCCCCCACTAAGTACAGGACGGTTGATGAAATGAAGGCGAGAATGAAAATAATTTTCAATTAGAGGAACTAGGTTCCCCCATAGAGTGAAGCATACCAAACTCTTGAAAATGTTGGATTTTATGAATCAAAGCATTAGATTCATTAGTGGAGTGACCGTGAACTCTATGATAGGTGCAAAATGAAGTCTTGCAAGAGCATTTGTTTTGAGTTCTACGAGGGAGGGTGATCTAGTGATCTTGGAGGCACCTTGACAAGATACCCTCTTGATCAATGGTAGAAGGTGGTCTTGTGATTTGCATCAAAGATACATGTTGCTTAGTAGTAGATGGCATACTTATGCAAGGCTCTTAAGATTGCGAGATTTTGTTCTTTCCATTATAGGAAGGTAGAAAATCTAATGTATGAAAATCATGAACCTTTTGAGAGATGACATTGGCATTAAGTGAAGGTGTAGTTTTTTGTTTGATGTTTGGGAAAGGATGATGTTTAAGACCACTAGTGTCAAGGAGTTCAGGATGGATGACGGTTAAGGTTGATTTAGGACTGTGTTGTGTGTGATTGTTGATCTTAGTTGAAGGCTTGGTGATTTCTATCATAGGACAATAACAAATACCATGAGTTGTTTTTTGTGTGATAGGGTCTATAGGGTTGCAAATACCTTGTTCATTAGCACCACATCCTTTTCTACTATATCCAAGTTTTTCCATAAGCTCATAACCTTTTCCATGTAAAGCAAGTTTTCATTTCTCTTAGATCAGGTGGTTGTTCATGATTCAGTTCTTCAAAGTTTGTTGTGTAATGTGCTTCTTTGTCTAAAGTGGTTGAGGAGGATGCTTTCGAAGAATTGTCTATTGGTGTAGATGATGTTGATGTGTTTAAGGAATTTTTTGTGTTTTTCTCAAGTTTTAAGACACTATCAGGTTTAATATCGACATTAAGTGTGTGGAATGTGTTGTTGTAGATGTATTTCATTTTGAAATGAAGAGTAGAAGGCACAAATTTCATGGCATGAATCCATTGTCTACCTAAGATAAGATTTCATGAAAGTTCATAAGGCATGACATGGATTGGTGTATTCAAGGTGACCACTCCAGTGGTAAGAGGCATAATGATTACCCCTAGCAGTTTCTTTTCGACATTGTCAAATCCCATAATAGATAGAGAATTAGGTCGAATGGTTGATTTATCAATGGCAAGCCTATCTAAAAGGCTTAGACTACACACATTAAGAGCATAACCAATATCTACAAGAGTTCTCTTTATCCCTTTTTTTTTGTATTGAGCAATGATCATGAAAGCTTCATTTTTTTTTTGCACATCCAAAGAGGGGAGTTCACTTGGGTGGAAAATAATGTCAACATTTGGTCCATGAATCATGGTTACTATATCAGTTGGTTGCATATTAGAAGGGATAAGAACTTGTTGCAAGGTGGCTTGAATCATGTTGTGATAGTGAGGGGAGGCTTAAGGTCCCATAATGAGATTTTAGGAGGAGTATTCTTTAGTTGTTCAACAAGACTATACTCCCCTCTGATTTGTGGAGGTAAACAAGGAGGACCTAATAAGATGGGATTAGGAAAAGGTAAGTTTTTGGGGGTTGGTTGTTGCGGTTGCAGATTATTGTGAGTGTTATATGTATGAGCAATGGTATTATAACTTGGTTATTACAACACATTAGTTTGAGGAGGGTAAAGGATAAGTTCAGGTTTATTTTGAGTTTTTTCTTTATTTGAAGGTGGGTAACGAATTAGAGGGTTGTTAGAATGTACCAAAGGGTATGTATGAGGACCATTGACCAAGGGGGATCTAATGGACACTTGCACATTCATAACCTCAGCGGTCTTGTTTTGATGTATCTCTATTGAAGGGAAATCAAGAATCACCTTTTTATGCAAGGAAGATACATTATTATTAATTTCATTTTCTAGCACCATGATATTCTCCCTAGAAGGATAGATTTTAGGAGAACAAGCCACATGTTCTTGACAAGTAAGGCTTGGTTCTTCCAAAATGACTTCATTGCCAATAGGGGAATGATCAATGATGGGATTGTCAAGAGGGGGATGAGGAGGAGAAGATGTTAGTTGAATTTACATTGTATTTAAGGTCTCATTCTCTTGTTCCATGTTATCTACCCTACAAGGAGAGCTCGTAATATGTTCATCCAAGTTTTCAAATAGATTATCCCAAATGAGAAGAGCATTAGGGAAGGGAGGGTCAAGATTCCCATGACTCTTAATAGGGATGTATTCTAATACCAACCTATCCTCTTGACATCAAGGAGGGATATTAGGAGGTGGAAAAGCTTGATTGTCATGGGTATGGAGATTAGGTAAGGTGGTATTCAAGAATGTTTCTATGATTTCATCCGCTTATTTTCTAATGTCTTCCAACGACTGAAGAGGAAATGGACAATAAAGACTCTCAGTGATTGTAGCTCCTTTCACCAAAATACCTTTGTCACTAATAGGAGAAGTATTGGGAGATGAAAAAGTATGAGTGTCATGATTATCTACACTTGCATCCTCTTGTGTTATTATATTGTTACAAATTTGATAGGTACTAGGAGGGTATACAAAATGCTTATCAAATGTTTTACTTTGCTGTCCTAGATTATGTCCATGAAAAATAGAATCAAACAAGAAAATTTCTATTCTAGAAACATGGAATGCTTTAAGAGAACACATACTAACATAGGAAAGTAAAAAGAGTGTAATGCAATGACTTAAAATGAAATGCAATTTTCATACATGAAACAAGGTAATTTACTGATTAGAGTATGCACAAATTAGAAAAATGACATTTGGAAAATGCAAATGTGAAATGGAGCAATGCATGAAATGAGCTATTTTAAGCTAAATCTAATGAAATTCATGTTACAAAAACTCAGTCGAGTGATATAGATAACTGATGGCAGCAAACAAAAGCATAAAAATAGGGTTTTCAGCTTTGTAAAAGGCTATTTTAGGTGTGAAAAGGGACTAATTCGCCCAAGGTGGTGAATGAGTCCCAGTATGGACTTTTTTTAGAGTTTTAAAAACAATTGAGTGATATTTATGGTTTATGAATGCTATGATGCAAAACTAAATGAAAAATGTAGACTTTCAGAACATTTACATGAAATTAGATGCCAAAAATGCAATCTAAATGCTGTTTTGATGAATGCAAAGTTTGAAACCTAGAATGAAAATGAATTCATGCAAACCATAATGCAAGATCAATGTAGGCTAGATGTATGATGAAGGCCTCCAAATAAGACAAGAAATTATTTGAAAATGTAGGTTCACCAAAATGTAACATAGATTTTTTGCACCCTAATCCTTTCTAGCACTTCTATGGTTTTTCACCAAAAAGGAGAAAGAAGGGTCAAAATTCTTATGTCCACATTCAAAGTTAATGTAATATGGTTGGAAAATGGATGCAATATACCTATATGCAATGTTTTAATGTAAGAAACTAATAAGAATAATTTATTAATGAATGGAAACCAAGGGAAAACAACTTATTTGAAAATTGAAGGAGGTTGGAAATGAAATTTCAAATGCCGCTGATGCTGATTTTTAGGCCTGGTGGGACTCATTTGCCATTCTCCAATGAATTAGTCCTAGTTCTACAAAATTGTGTCAGAACTTGTTTACGACAAAAGGGTATCTAAAAATGTAGAAAACTCAAAATTGACCTAGAAGTGGGACTAATTTTCCACCCATGGCGAATGAGTCTACTTTTTTATTTTTTGATTATTCAAAGGTGGAATTTGGAGCTCTCAGTCTGCACTTTTTGTTTCTACAGGTGTCCACTTCTGAAACTCTAATTTTCAAGCCTAAAAATGAGTTTTTGTTGATATTTTGACTTGTTGAATGAAGAGAAGACCAAAACAACTTTGCAACTTGATCTTCAATGGTTTCCAAGCTTCCAAGAGATCTATATTTGTAAACACACAAGACAAGAAGGTGGAATGTTGAATGTTAGGGATGGGGGTTTGCCTTGGTCAAACCCCTTTTAGGTAATTAAACCAAAATGATAAAATAATGGAATGAAACATGCAATAATGGAGTTGATTACCTTGCTATGATGTTTGATCTTGAATGTTTGCAATAAAACATGAAGAATCTTCCCTTGAATGTCTAAGAATTGATCTTGAAAGGATTGTAATGTTAAAACCCTAGCTTGCTTGAGAAGATAAATGATGAATGAGTCGTAAAAATGAGTTGAGAGATGTAAATTCATGCTTAGAAGGTTTTTCTTAAAGGAAATTCCTTTTGTTAGCCCAAGAATTGGATCCCTAAGGCCGACATGTGAAAATAATAAACTTAAATTTCACTTTTTCTTGGTCAAAGGTCAAAATTGAACCAAATGGGACTCATTCACCACCCATGGCGAATGGGTCCCACCTAAATGGGACTGTTTCGCCATGGATGGTGAATGGGTCCCACGGGGGCCATTTTGACAACTAAGATGCCAGGAGATAAGGAAATAAGGTTTAAATTGCAACTTTGTTAGTCATATGACCAATTTAAGCCTTGGGATGGGTATGTTAAGGATCATCATGGAAAAAAAGGCCTTTAAGTGGCAAAGAATTTAGAAAAATTAGAGTTTGGCAACTTGACGTAAAAATTTGAATAAGTTATCTATATTATTTGAAAAATATGTAAGAATAGAATCTATAGCAAATTGAATGTAGTTTCTAAACTACTAGGTTTTTTTTAAATAAAATCTATTTGGTGAAATTTTGAAATTTCAATGCAATAGTACTTAAATTTCAGGGAAAAAATAAGAAGTAGGTGTCTGTTTGACCACCCTAACCACAATAAAATGATAAAAAAAATTTATAATATTTTACATATAAGTAGAGGACTCATGTTTAGATGTGATGCATATTTTTTTGCAATTTTTTTCCAAATAAATAATTAAGTATGAAACTTTTATTACAACTTTTAAAAATTGTATGTTTGACCACCTTAACTTGGTCAAAACTTCATAAAATTTAATTCTTTTTTTTTATTCCTATAGTATGCAAAGCATAGAATGTGACACATTTTTTAGATTCAAAAAATGTGATACTATTTGAAAGCTATAGATGTATTTCAATTAGCCTATCAATCAAGACTTTAGTTGTAATTTTAATAGAAAATAAATAATAATTATTTATTAAATTCAAAGTAAAGCATAATTTATATTGGTGGAAAGCTGAGAATATCCTTTAGAAACCCTTTTCGTTTCATCAATTTTGGGTTTTAGAAAAGTCATCAGCCACATACCCTACACATACCCATCATATCGCCACTTTTTGGCCCATCATGATCCTGAACATACCCAGATGCGCGATATGGGGTAATAGGGTCCTATTAGTGATGATTTAAAAGTCAATTACGGCTTGGGACATATTCAATGTGAAAGTGTGATTAAATACACTCTAGAACACTAAAATGAGGTTGACATAGCCTAGGAAGGCATAAGAAGCAATGTGAATGTGTAAAAAACATTACAATACTAGGTTGATGTCAAATTTAGTTTACAAGCCTTCTAGATTGATGTGATAATGCAATTGAATACATTTTATAATGTTAAATTAGGGAGAAAAGGGTTCATTGAGTCTAGAAAAGCATGAAATTCCTTTACAAGACTATACAACACCTTTGCAAGACATCATTAAAAGAATTTGAAAGGGTCCAAGACCTTGTGTGGATGTGAAAAACACCTCACAACACCAAATCAAGGCCCCATTATGTCCAATTTATCATCAATTATTCCCATGTCAAGGAAGAGGTCATTTTTTCTACAACACATTTAGCCCCCAATTTAGCAAAAGGATGAACTTGCTTCAAACTCACACTAAAGTTGACATTCAAGAGAGATCCAAGAGTATAGATGCAAATGAAAAAGAATGAAAAAGATCAAAGGAGGTTCCACAAGCCCCTAGGATCAAAGATCCTAAGTCAAATCATTAGGATACAAAATCATGCAATGGCAAGAACTAGAAAGATGAAAATGTAAAGGTGAATGAAGCTTCAATTGTTTGTCCAATTAGTTGTGGATTATATCTACGCTATTTATTTTGGAAATAAAATGCATAATCACTTTGAAGAAATGAAACTCTTGGTTTTATGCCAGGTGAGAAATCCACAACATACTCATTCTAGGGCCACAGAACTTCTAATTTTCTATAGGGTGAGAAATCCTAAAGGTGAGAAACATACGCTAGTTGTTATGCACTCAAACACATAGATTGCTATGGGAAATTCGTGCCTCGAAATGGGCTTCCCACTCAACCATAGCAAAGTTATACCTCCTGACAGCTTCAATAAGGTGCCACAAAGGAAAATGATTTTTGAGATGTATGAGGTAAGAAAAAATTCATATGCTTGACACTCATAGACATTGTTAATGCAAGACAGTGTAAGATTTTTTCAAAGGGATTTTTCTTTGTTCATGAAAGGTCTCATCTTAAAGAACATCATGTGTAATTTGTCTCCAAGAGAGGAAAAGTGCAGATGATCTCATCTTGTTTCCAAGAGAGGACAAGTGCAAGGTCTCATCTTGGGGAACATTATACCTAATGCTTTCAAGAGAGGAAATCGCAAGAAAAAGAAAATCACACAATGAAATGTGAGTAGTGATGTATGCCCCAAATTTAAAGTGGTTATGAGCACTAGTACTATGAGAAATTTCTTTAATGTAGAAGAGAAAGAAGAGGACATGAGAGCTTACTCAGAAAGCCCTATGCCAAGTCATAAGTTTCTAGTAAGCTACATCATGAAAAGGGGAAGTATGTCATATGTGAGCCAACTTAAGGCATGTCATACACATCCTAAGCTTGCTCTTATGTATTCATAAAAAGTTAATAACTAGCCAAAGGAGGCAACCACAAGTGACATACAAGGGAAAGACTTGCTAAACCCCTTGCCCCCACTAAGTGCAAGATGATTGATGAAATGAAGGTGAAAGTGTAAATCCGTTTTAGTTAGAGGAACTAGGTTCCCCCATAGAGGGAAGCATACCAAACTCTTGAAAATGTTGGATTCTATGAATCAAAGCATTACATTCATTAGTGGAGTGACCATGAACTCTATGATAGGTGGAAAATGAAGTCTTATATGAGCATTTCTTTCGAGTTCTAGGAGGGAGAGTGATCAAGTGATCTTGGAGGAGTCTCAACAAGATACCCTCTTGATCAATGGTAGAAGGTGGTATTGTGATTTGCGTCAAAGATACATATTGCTTAGTAGTATCTATGTCATACTTATGCAAGGCTCTTGAGATTGCGAGATTTTGTTCTCTCCATTATAGGAGGGTAGAAATTCTAATGTATGGAAATCATGAATGTTTTGCGAGATGAAATTGACATTAAGCGAAGGTGTGGTTGTTAGTTTGATGCTTGGGAAAGGATAATGTTCAAGACCACTAGAGTAAAGGAGTTGAGGATGGATGATGGTTAAGGTTGATTTAGGAGTGTTGTGTGAGATTTTTGATGTTGGTTGAAGGCTTGGTGATTTCTATCATAGGAAAATAACCAAGAGGGTATGTGTAGGATCATCATGGAAAAAATAGACCCCTAAGTGGTGATAAAATTCTAAAAAATCAGAGTTAGGAAACTTGACCTAAAAATTTGAATAAGTTAATATATATTACTTCAAAAATATGTAAGAATAAAATCTATAGCAAATTGAATGTATTTTCTAAACTACTAGGTTTATTTTTAAAAAAAATCTATTTGGTGAAAATTTGAAATTTTAATGTAGTAGCATTTAAATTTCAGGGAAAAAATAAGAAGTAGGTGTCTGTCTGACCACCCTAACCACAATAAAATGTTGCATATTTTTTTATAATATTTTAGATATAAGTAGAGGATTCATGTCCCGATGTGATGCATATTTTTTTGTAATTTTTTTCCAAGTAAATAATTAATTATGAATTTTTTATTACAACTTAAAAAAAATATAAAAATGATATGTGTCTGACCACCTTAACTTGGTAAAAAATTCATGATTTTTTTTTTTAATCCAATAGTATGCGAAGCATAGAATGTGATGTATGTTTTAGATTCAAAAAATGTGATACCGTTTGAATGCTATAGAATTTTTTCAATCATCCTATCAATCAAGACTTTAGTCATAATTGAAATAGAAAATAAATAATAATTATTTATTAAATTCAACATAAAGCATAATTTATATTGGTAGAACACTGAGAATCTCCTGTAAAAACCCTTTTCGTTTCATCAATTTTGGGTAAAAAAAAATTCATCAGCAACATACCCTACACATACCCATCATAGCACCACTTTTTGGCCCATCATGATCTTGCACATACCCAAGACCATGAGTTGTTTATTGTGTGATAGGGTCTATAGGGTTGTAGATACCTTGTTCGTTAGCACCACACCCTTTTCCACTATATCCAAGTTGTTTCATAAGCTCATAACCTTTTCCATAAATCATTTTCATTGCTTTTGGATCGGGCGGTTGTTCTTGATTAAGTTCTTCAAAGTTTGTTGTGTAATGTGCTTCTTTGTCTGAAGTGGTGGAAGGAGATGCTTTCGAAGGATGCTGGTGTAGATGATGTTGATGCGTTTAAGGAATTTGTTGTGTTTTTCTCAAGTTGTAAGACACTATTAGGTTTAAGATTAGTGTCAAGTGTGTGGACTATGTTGTTGTAGATGTATTTCATTTTGTGATGAAGAGTGGAAGGCACACCTTTCATGGCATGAATCCACTATCTACCTAAGATAAGATTGCATGAAATTTCATAAGGCATGACATGGATTGGTGTATTCAAGGTGACCACTCCAGTGGTAAGAGGCATAATGATACCCGTTGTGGTTTCTTTTCGGCATTGTCAAATCCCTTAATAGATAGAGAATCAGGTCGAATGGTTGATTTATCAATGCCAAGCCTATCCAAAAGGATCAAAATACATACATTAAGAGCAGAACTAGTATCTACAAGAGTTATCTTTATCCCTTTTGTTTTGTATTGAGTGATGATCATGAAAGCTTCATTTTGTTTTTGCATGTCCAAAAGGGGGAGTTGACTTTGGTGGAAAACAATGTCAACATTTGGTCCATAAATCATGGTTGTTATATCAGTTGGTTTCATATTAGAAGGGTTAGGAAATTGTTGTAAGGCGGCTTGAATCATGTTGTGATAGTGAGGGGAGGCTTGAATAAGGTCCCATAATGAGATTTTAGGAGAAGTATTCTTTAGTTGTTCAACAAGATTATACTTGTTTCCATTTGTGGTGGTAAATAAGGTGGACCTGGTAAGATGGGATTAGGAAAAGGTAATTTTGTGGGGGTTGGTTGTTGCGGTTGTGGATTATTGCAAGTGTTATATGTATGAGCATTAGTATTATAACTTGGTTGTTGCGACACATTAGTTTGAGGAGGGTAAATGATAAGTTCATGTTTATTTTGAGTTTGTTGTTTATGTGAAGGTGGGTAAAGAATTAGAGTGTTGTTAGGATGTCCCACAGGGTATGTATGAGGACCATTGATCAAGGGGGATCTAATGCACACTTGCACATTCATAACCTCAATGGTCTCTGTTTAATGTATCTCTAATGAAGGGAAAATGAGAATCACCTTTTTATCTAAGGAAGATACATTATTATTGTTTTCATTTTCTAGCACCATGATATTCTCCCTAGAACGAGAGATTTTAGGAGAACAACAAGCCACATGTTCTTGACAAGTAAGGGTTAGTTCTTCAAAAATGACCTCATTGCCAATAGGGGAATGATCAATGATGGGATTTTCAAGAGGGGGTTGAGTTGGAGAAGATGTTAGTTCAATGTCCATTGTCTTTAAGTTTTGATTCTCTTGTTCCATGTTATCTACCTTACAAGGAGAGCTTGTAATATGTTCATCCAAGTTTTAAGTTTGTAGAGTAGCTTCATCACAAGTGAGGGAGGCATCAAGAGAAGGATTACTATGGTTTTCAAATAGATTATCCCAAATGGGAGGATTATTAGGGAAGGGAGAGTCAAGATTCTCATGAATCTTAATAGGATGTCTTCTAATACCAACCTATCCTCTTGACCTAAAGGAGGGATATCAGGAGATGGAAAAGTTTGATTGTCATGGGAATGGAGATTAGGTAAGGTGGTATTCAAGAATGTTTCTATAATTTCATCCTCTCAAGGTTTTCTAATGTCTTCCAAAGGTTGAAGAGGAGAGGGACAATCAAGACTCTTAGTGCTTGTAGCTCCTTTCACAAAAATACCTTCATCACTAATAGGAGAGGTATTGGGAGATGAAAACATATGAGTGTCATGATTATCTACACTTGCATCCTCTTGTGTAATTATATTCTTAAAAATCCGAGAGGTACTAGAAGGGTATGCAAAATTCTTATCAAATGTTTTACTTTGCTATCCTAGATTATGTCCATGAAAAATAGAATCATACAAGCCACTTGCTATTCTTGAAACATGGAATGCTTTAAGAGAACACATACTAACATGGGAAAGTAAATAAAGTGGAATGCAATGACTTAAAATGAAATGCAATTTTCAGATATGAAACAAGGTAGTTTTCTAATTACACTATGCACCAATCAGAAAAATGACATGTGGAAAATGAAAATATGAAATGGAGAAATGCATGAAATGACCTATTTTAAGCTAAATCTAATGAAATCCATGTCACAGAAACTCAGTCAAGTGATATAGATAACTGATGGTAGCAAATAAAAGCAGAAAAATAGGGTTTTCAGCTCTATAAAAGGCTATTTCAGGGGTGAAAATGGACTGATTCACCCAAGGTGGGGAATGAGTCCTAGTATGGAACCTTTTTAGAATTTTCAAAAAAAATTGAGTGATATTTATGGTTTTTGAGTGCTATTATGCATAACTAAATGAAAAATGCAGACTTTTAGAACATTTACATGAAATTAGATGGAAAAAATGCAACCTAAATGCACTTTTCATGAATACCAAATATGAAACCTAGCATGCAAATGAATTTTTGAAACCAATAATGCAAGATCAATGGAGGATAGATGTATGATGAAGGCCTCCAAATAAGACAAGAAATTATTCGAGAAAGCAGGTTCACCAAAATGTAACATAGATTTTTGGCGCCCTAATCCTTTCTAGCATTTCTAGGGTTTTTCACCTAAATGGAGAAAGAAGGGCCAAAATGCTTATGTCCACATTCAAAGTTAATGCAATATGGATGTAGTATACCTAGATGTAATTTTTGAATGTAAGAAACTAAAACATTGATTTTAGGACCCAATGGACTCTCTAACTTTTATAGGGTTTTTCACCCAAAAGGAGAGCGATTAGATCCTAAAATGCTTGATGAAAATGGAGTGATCTAAGTGCTGCTAAACTATGAAATTGATCAAACATGCATGGAAAACCTAAGAATTATGAATTGTTTGAAAACACATTGTGTAATGTAAAAGGACCTAAAGAATGATCTAAAAATATAAATAAAGCAAAAAAAAAAGGAAAGGATGTAAATGATATGCACCTGGAAATATATCTAAGATTGGAAATATCTCTAAAATTCTGAAATTTCTGATTTTTAGGCCTAGTGGGACTCATTTTCCACTACTGGAGGATGAGTCCTATTTCTGCTAAAATCTTTTGGAAACCTATTTCTGACTATCGAGAGTTGATTTATGAGAAATTCACTTTTCAAGCCTATAGGTGGGACTCATTCACCAAGGGTGGCAAACTGGTCCACCTACAAAAATCTAGAAAATTAGAGGAAGATTCTATGGAGTGAGATCTGTACTTCTGCCTCCTACAGGTCTCTGCTTCTGAAATTGTCAAATTTGGGTCTAAAAATGGCTTTTTGTTGATGATTTGACTTGAATGATAGGAGGATGACTTGAATGAATTTTTAATGAAATCTTCAATAATTTTCAAGCTTCCAAAGGACCTAAATTTGCATAAAAACAAAACAAGAGAAATTGTTGATTGTTAAGTCATGGGGGTTTGCCTTGGTCAAACCCCATTTAGGTAATCAAATAAAATTAATGAAAAAAAGGAAGAAATCATGCAAAATGGAAGTGATTACCTTGCAAATGATGATAGATCTTCGATTTCTATAGAAACACATGTAAAATATGCCCTTGAATGCTTTAAAATGCTAACTTGAAGACTTCTAATGGGGAAATCTCAACTTGCTTTACTTGGAGTGAATGATTGATGGATGAATAATGAATAATGGATATGAATTGAGTTGTTAGATATGTGGGAGATGTCAAAATTAGGGTAAAATTACTTATTTATAGTCAATCATGCCTTAGTACCTGATTATACTAGATCACAGGTGGACATGTAGTGAAAATAAACTTTAAATTTCACCTTTTCCCACTCAAGGATCAAAATGGGGGCTAGATAGGACTCATTCACCAAGCATGGCGAATGGGTCCCACCTAGATGGGACTCATTTGCCAAGCATGGTGAATGGGTCCCATAGGGGCCATTCCAACACCTATGAAGCTAAGGAGATATGAAATAAGGTTTAAAATGCTATCTTGTCAGGTGTTTGATCAATTAAAGCCTCAGGATGCATAATATGGGTGAAATAGGACATGTTTTTGATAAAAGGGTAAAATGGGTTTTATAGGGACCCAAAACCACAACGTTTATAAAACAAAAAAGAGGACAACAAAATCCAACCAAAAAGACTAGCTGCTTGAGAAAAGATCAACAACAACCAAACGAAAAAGACCAGAAAGGTCAAACCAAAAGGAATAGCAAAGTAAGCACAAAAAAAAAACCCTTGCTGTTAATTCAGATTCTTGAGGATAGACTCCGTCTCCACCTCTAGATTCTGCATATCATTGACTCCCTTTTTAAAAGTTTGAATCATCTTCGAAGTAGGGGGGACCTTGCTCTTTATATTGGCTCTGGTTCTTCTGGAAATGCCCACATCTGTATCCTGGCTTTTGTCCTCTGTTTCCTCCAGATCCACCACCAGAGAACCCTACTGGGCTTGTATCGAAAGTGGTTGAGAAGAGCAAAGTGGTAGCCATAAACTCTAGTGAAGCGCCTGTCCACTGTAATGTACTCCATGATGACCCGCAAAACCTTTCTCCTTTTTAGGAAATCTGATCACAACTTCATTAGAAAAAGCCCTGTCCCTAAAGAACTTCTTCCCTTCAGTAGATAATTCCGTAACATCAGCGATAAGATTTTCGCTGAGCTCCACATTCCTACCAAACAGGGTCAAGTTTCCATTATTCCACTTTTTAACAAAGAGATCCGTAGCCTCCTAGTTAGAGCCATGGAGCTTCTCCAGGAAAGGAAGCAACCCTCCGCTTTTAACCTTATTCCAAGCCTTGGCATTTTTCATGTGTGTATCATAGCTATTTGGCTCAATTCACTTTCTGTCTCCTCCCATTTCGGCTGACATAGTGGGGTAGACCCAAATGAAAGCTTTACTAAAATTGGCCCCGCCAAATCTTAGAACCCACAAAGTGTGCGGAGCTTTCTTGTAGATTAAGCCCCTGGGCTCGGTCCCATGCACTCTAATGATTGTGATGTGAAAGATCCAACCTGTCCTCATTAAAGGGATAACACGTCGCTTTTCCATGTGATTTACCATAATTTAATAGGGCACAAACATTAGAGTTTAGATAGCTAGTATTAAGCCAGGTACACACATCTTTACTCCTAACTCCTTCGTTAGTGAAAAAATCCGCAACAACATTGGCTTCTCTATAAGCATGTGATATTTTAACTTTATCAAATTTAGCTAAAGTCAATATGGCATTCTCAACCCATGATTTAATGGTCCACGATGGGGGAGACTTGCCACAAAGGTAGTCGATTATGTTTTTGGAATCTTCTTCAAGCCACAAATTTTTAATGTTAAGACTCTGGGCTAAATTTATGATGTGAAAAGCACCAACAGCCCCCGTCAAATAATTTGTTTGGGAACCAAGAGGAGAGGAAATCACTCCAATGAAATTTCCAAAGGAATCCCTTATAACTCCACCACAGCCCATTGCCCCTGGATTACCTTTAGCCGAACCATCAAAGTTAGCTTTGATCCAACCATTTGGCAGAAAAGACCAGCAAACACCCTCTCTGTCCTTCTTGGCCTTCATTATGGTTCTAGACAAATCTAGACTTATGTTTGAATCCTTAGCAACAATTAGGTCATAGAGTGAATGCTCTGCTTTCACGAGCATGCTGTCCTTTTGAACCAAGGCATTGAAATTTTCCTTCAAGGATCTGACAATTTTATCAAAGACAATATCCACAGAGGCTTCTTTACCCCTATAAATTCTATTGTTGCATTCTTTCCAGAGGCCCCAAGCAACATGAGGGAAGGATAAATCCCATAAAATCCTGAGCATAGGATTTCTTGTCGGGGCTTTCCATTGAGTGAAGTCTTCAATGGACGAAGGGAAAACCCAAGGAAGGTGCCATGTAACCTGATGATTTTTTCCCAAATAGAAGCAACAAATGAGAAATGAAGGAATAAATGACGCACAAATTCAGCCTCCATCTTACAAAGAAAGCATCTATTAAGAATTTGAAATCCTCATTTACACAGGTTATCAATCATGAGCACCTTATTTTGGAGAAGGATCCAGAAAAAGATATTAATTTTAGGTATCAAATGTTTAAACCAAGATTTAGACCAGAAGGGAGGATGGTCCAGAGAAGAGTAAACCTGGGAAAGCAGATGACACTAAAAAATTACTAGAGGATTCATCAATCCAAACTGCACAATCATCCAACTACTCAAAACTAAGTCTAACTGCCAGCAGAGAAGACTGGATAGGAGCCAAAGCCTGACTAACACTACACAAGTCCACCCGATTACCATTCACTTTGTAATATTTCACATAATTTATAAATTGTGCCTTACAAATCTCTGCCCATTCATTGAAGGAGTTGATTTTTATAATGGGCTTCTTAAAAATCCATCCATCCTTCCAGAATCTAGTATGATTACCATTTCTCACTTTCCATCCAATACCATCATCCATAATATTTTTTCCATTGATTATATTATTCTAGCATGTAGACCCTCTAGGAAGAAGGTGGGGATCCTTCTTTATAATGGAGGAGCAGTTGTTTTTTAAATATTTGCTAGCCAGAATATCAATCCACTCCCCAGAAGAAGAGGAGATTCTCTAGATTTGTTTAGCTAAGAGGATTTTATTGACTATTAGGATTCTTCTTAAACCAAGTCCTCCGACCTTTTTAGGTCTACAAACCAGATTCCAACCAATTAAGGGAAGTCTTTTTTTTCCTCAACACTCGACCAAATAAATCTTTTTGAATTTTTTCAATGGCATCAGCAAATTTAGCAGGAATCTTAAATAGGCTCAGGGCATAGATAGGTAGATTCTGGAGAGAGGCTTTGAGGAGCTGAAGTTTTCTGGCTTGACTTAGTAGGGCTCCTTTCCAGCCCACAAGCTTCTTGTTGAATCTTTCAACCAGCGAGAGCTAGAAAGACTCAGGAGGTTTCAAGCTTAAGGGTAGACCAAGGTAGATGGTAGGAAAGGAATCCACCCTACAACCCAGAATTCTGGAAATTTTAGCCTGTCTATGATCCAGAGTGTTGAAGAAGAACAAAGAGCTTTTTTGATTGTTGATCAGCTGTCCTAAAGCTCTCCTATAATTGTCAAGCAACTGTTTTATAGATTTTCCTTCAGACACCGTAGCTTGACCCATAAGCATAGTGTCATCAATGAATTGTTGATGGGAACACACCAGATTGCCTGAGGAAGGTTTGAGACCAAAAATAAATTTAAAGTTGACCAATTTTTTTAGATTCCTACCTAAACTTTCAGCCATAATAGTGAATAAAATAGGAGAGATAGGATCACCTTGCCTTAGACCTCTAGTGCTCTGAGAAAAAGAGGTGGGGGATCCGTTGACCATAATCGATATGGAAGCCATGGACACAAGTTGTTCCACCAATTGGATAACCCTGTTACAAAAACCAAAAGCCTTTAAGATTTTAAATAAGAAAATTTAGTCAACTCTATCATAGGCCTTTGAGTTATCAAGATTTAATAAGAAGCCTTTAGTCTTCGACTCAACTAAGGAGTGAATATTCTCATGTACCATAACAATAGAGTCAAGAATTTGTCTACTAGGGACAAAGCCATTCTATTGAGGAGAAATCAAGGAAGGAAAAAAAGTTAAAAATCTAGAGGTTAAGACCTTAGAGATGATTTTGTATAAGGAATTAGAGAGACTTATATGACTAAAAGCCTCAAAATTATTAGCTCCAGGTTTCTTGGGGATAAGAACCAAGAAGGTAGCATTTAATTCTTTTAGAAGACTTCTGGATCCAAAAAATTCTTTAACAGCATTTACCACATCTTCTTCAACAATCTCCCAGAGCCATTGAAAGAAAAATAAAGGGAAACCATCAAGACCCAGAGCTTTACTCCCGTCAAAGGAAAAGACAGCCCGCTTGACTTCCTCATTGGTGGGGATAGCTGTCAAAAAAGAGTTGTTTTTTTGGTTGATAATTCTTGGTATAGCTTCAACTAACTGATCCTGCTCATTTTGGTTTATTTCATCACTTGCCGAGAGAAGATGTTTAAAGAAGGAGCTTGCCTGCTTTCTAATATCCTCCTCCTCATACCTGGTTTCGTTCACTTCTATTTGAGATATTATGTTTATAGTTCTGTGTTTTGATGCCGATAGATGGAAGTACCTACTATTTCTATCTCCTGCTGATAACCAAAGAGCTCTAGATATTTGTCTCCAGAACTCCTCCTCCTTTCCAATTATGTCATGCATATTCATAAGGAGCTCATTCTCTTTTTCCTTAGTGTCATTCAAGTAACCCTCCTTCTGTATTTTAAATTGAACTTCTCCAAAGTCCATCTGTAGATCAGACTTAATCCTAAAGATGTTCCCAAAAGATTCCTTTTTCCATTTTTATTAAATTACATTTCACTTCCCTTAAATTTTTTGCTATTCTAGAAACATAGCAGTTCCTTGAATTCTTATATTCCACCATTTCCTTATTTCCTCTTTAAGAGCAGGATGAGAGATCCACATTTTTTCAAATCTGAAAGGAATGTTCTTCATCTTTTTTATTGGATCCACTGTGAAACTGATAGGAAAATGATTAGAACCAATTCTCGTAAGACCTTTAAGGGAGCAATAATAATCAAAATACCAATGATTGGAGATTAAAGATCTATCTAATCTGACCTGTATGAGATCCAACCCCTTTCTATGATTAGACTAGGTAAAGGAAGCTCCATGTAGATCCAGATCAATCATCCCTTGATTATCAATGAAATTCTGAAGATCCTCTTTACTCTCCAAATTGATTTGGGATCCCCCAAATTTTTCTCCGTTCATTAACCTGGTGTGTTAAAATCCCCCATAACAATCCAAGCTTCTTTATCAAAAATCCTCCTAAAGGCTACTAATTCCAACCAAAAATATTTTCTCATTCCTTTTCCATTGGGAGCATATATATTCACTTGAATCCAATTGAAGTTATCTCTTATATGTGTAAATCTAGTGGCTATATGATTCGTACCTTCCAATATCAGATCACCTTTGATTGTGTGGCTATTCTAGAAAGTCACAATGCCTCCAGAAGTGCCATTCAAATTATTACCCTGGTTACTATAATACTGGAAAAGTTTCATCTTTTCAATTTTCTCCTGACATTTTAGTTTCCTGAATTAAAAGAATATCTGGCTTGTGATCTCTAACGAAATTGCGAAGAACATCCTTCTTGTGGGGGCTATTGAGTCCCCTGATAGTCCAGGACATAATCTTCATTAGATACCGAGGGAGTTAAGACATTCTGGGATGGTTTTCTAAGATCCATCTGCAATATCCTGAAAACTATTCAACTCTCTTTTCTTTTTCGAAGAATTTTTACCTCTTGAGTTCTTTACTGCTCCACAATCTGCATTGACTCTTGATCTGGTAGAAATGCCACTTGGGGTCTTCCATTGTTTGTTTTTTTTTGTCTTCTTCTTTGATATATTCTCCTCTTTATCAGTCTCATCTTGGCTATCTGTCTCTCTACTGGACTCCCATTCCTTTTCAGTTGGTATTCTTTGTTCCCAAGGTAAAGTGTCCATGTTACCATTCTCTTGACAAGATAAGACATTACTGGAAAGATCTATTGTGTGATCCATATTTTCAAGGGAATCCTTAACCCTATCTATGGAGTTGGGATCCGTCAGGTACACTACTCCCTGAGGGGGAAGATTATCAGAAGATGGGGAGGGAAGAGGAATATTCAGAACTAAGGACAATCCCTCACTTGGAATATCCTCCAGACCCGGGATCTCTTCATTTCTATTAGAAGGGACTATCATTTGGGATAAGGAAGTAGAAAGGTTCTGATCTCCTTCTCCAACTAAGGTGTCCTCATTGAAATCCCTTTCCTTTGATGAAGACATTTTAACAAGATTCATGTAATAAGGATCATTAGGGATCTCACCTTTAGACTCCATGACCACTTCAATCTCTGGAGAGCCACTCTGAATATCAGACTCTTTGTTTTCTAGTTCTTGCTCTTTATTTTCCTTCATTTCTTCTCCTGAGTCATTCTTTTTTTTTCACACCTTTTTTTAGGTCCTGCTGGTTTTTCTTTCTCTGAAGTGGCATTTAAGGGGCATTTTTTTGCCCAGTGACCAAATTTCCTACACTTGAAACAGGCAAACGAGATGGTTTCAAAATCTATATTATGTACCCAGGAACCCAATTTAGATTGAATCTCAATCAAAGATGGTAGATCTACTTCCTGGGAGACTCCCACACATATCCTTGCAAAAACCAATCTCTTTCTAGCAGCTGTCATTATGTCAATCAAAAGGAGCTCACCAAAGAGCTCGCAATACCAGGAAAGATGTCTTCACTATAGTACTCCAGGGGTAGGCCTGGAAGTCTAACCCAAACTAGGACATTCTCAAAGATGGAATTCGATAGATCCAAGTTGGAGGACCACTTCTTTAGAGCCAGGGAAGATTTCCCTATCACCCAAGGACCTCCACTTCTAGCAGCCGTGATATCCTCTCTACAAGTAAATTCAAATGTGAAAAAACCCTTTGGAAGAGCAGCAACTGAGACTTTCCCACTAGTTCTCCATTTATTTTTAACAAACTCCCTGACCACTTCAATATTTGGTCTAGGGCCCATGAACTTCCCAACCAGAGTTCATTCCATTAGGGCTATATTATGGTCAATGAGCATATCTGGAATAGAAATAGCAAACTTACCTCTAACTGGGGATGAGATATTTTGCACTGGAGGGAAAGATGATTTTCCATTAGGTTTTACCCTGAATAGAGAGGTCCAGGGTTTGCGGTTGCCTCCAATGTTGCCTATGGTCCCCACTCCCCCTTTAGCTTTCTCATTTTTACCAGTGGAGGATGCAGCAGGGTTAATCTCCAAATTTTCCTTTCCCCCAAGTTCCAACTATATTTTGTCTCCGGAGTCCACATCATCCTAGTCATCCTTACCTTGCTTTTGACTCGACTCCAGCTCTTGATTTGATTGTAGGTTTTCTAATCTTGCTCCATTTCCTTTTCCATTGTTTTGAATTTTGAAATTCCTTTTCTCCCGCCCGTGTCCGCGCTCATGTTCCGCCATTCAGCTTCATGTTACTTTCTTTTGTTATAATGATAATAATAGTTTAATTGAAATTGGACATGTTAGTGATGATGTAAATGTTGAATAGGGCTTGGGACACATAAATCAATGTAAAAGTGTAATTAAATACACTTTACAACACTAATATTAGATGCACATAGCCTAGAAATGCATAAGAATCAATGTGAATGTGCAAGACACATTACAATACTAGTTTGTCATTAAGGTCATATTAAGAATCTTCTAGAGTGATGAAATAATGTTATTATAATGTTGAATTGAGGAATAAATGGGTTAATTAAGTCTAGAAAAGCATGAAAGTCCTTTAAAAGACTTTACAACACCTTTACAAGACTTCATTAAAAGCATGTTATTTGATTTATGAGGGTCTGAAACCTAGTGCAGACACATGAAATGCCTCACAACACTAGATTAAGACTTTATTAGTTCCAATTATCATGAGTTAATCCCATGTCAAGCAAAGGGTACAATTTTTGATGGCACATACCTAATAAGATTAATTGATTAATGAATGGAAACTAAGGGAAAACAACTTATTTGAAAACACATTATGTAATGCATAAACACCTAGAAATGAATGCAAAATGTAACAAAACTGAATGAAACTAAAAGTGTGCACCTAGAATCTTGAAGGAGGCTAGAAATTACATTTAAAACACTGTTGATGTTGATTTTCAGGCCTGATGGGACTCATTCGCCATTCTAGGTGAATCAGTCCTAGTTCTGCAAAACTGTGTCAAAACTTGTTTATAACAAAAGGGTATCTAAAAATGTAGAAAAAACAAAATTGACCTAGAAGTGGGACTCATTCACCACCCATGGTGAATGAGTCCACTTTTGAATTTCTAATTATTGAAAGGTGGAATCCAGAGCTTTCGGTCTACACTTTCTATTTTTACAGGTGTCCACTTCTGAAACTCTGATTTTCGAACTTGAAAATGAGTTTTTGTTGATATTTTGACTTGTTGAATGAAGAGAAGACCTAAAAAACATTGAAAATTGATCTTCAATGATTCCCAAGCATCTAAGAGACCTAAATCTGCAAACACACAAGGAAAGAAGGATGAATGTTGAATATTAGGGCATGAGGGTTTTCCTTAGTCAAACCCCTTTTAGGTAGTTAAACCAAAATGATAAAAGAATGGAATGAAATATGCAATAATGGAGTTGATTACCTTTCCATGATGTTTGATCTTGAAAGTCTGCAACAAAAGATGAAGAATTTTCCCTTGAATGTCCGAGAATTGATCTTGAAAGGCTTGTAATGTTAAAAACCTAGCTTGCTTGAGAAGATAAATGATGAATGAGTTGTAAAAATGAGTTGAGAGATGTAAATTAGGGCTTAGAAGGTTTTATTTATAGTAAATTCACCTTATTAGCTCAAAAATTGGATCCCTAAGGCCGACATCTAAAAATAATAAACTTAAATTTCACTTTTTCCCGTTCAAAGGTCAAAATTGAACCGAATGGGTCCCCACAAGGGCCATTTTGACAGCTACGATGCCAAGAGATAAGGAAATAAGGTTTAAATTTCAACTTTATCTAACCTTTGATCAATTTAAGCCTCAAAATGCACAATATGGGGTAATAGGGGCCTATTAGTGATGATGTAAAAGTCAATTAGGGCTTGGGACACATAATTCAATGTGAAAGTGTGATTAAATACACTTTACAACACTAAAATGAGGTCCACATAGCCTAGGAAGGCACAAGAACCAATGTGAATGTGTAAAACACATTATGACACTAGGTTGAAGTCAAATTTAGTTTGTAAACAAGCCTTCTCGATTGATGTGATAATGCATTTGAATACATTTTATAATGTTAAATTAGGTAGAAATGTGTTCATTGAGTTTAGAAAAGAGTGAAAGTCCTTTACAAGACTTTACAACACCTTTGTAAGACATCACTAAAAGCATTTGAAAGGGTCCAAGACCTAGTGTGGATGTGAAAAACACCTCACAACACCAAATCAAGGCCCTATTAAGTCCAATTTATCATGAATTATTCCCATGTCAAGCAATAGGTCCTTTTTTCTATGACACAAAATTATAAATATTGTGCTTTACCTCTTGTTTTGTCAATTTTACAATATATTCACTCTTAGCTAGACTTTCCTACACTTTCAATTCATCCAAAGGACCAACCACTGTTGTAATTATATTATTATTTTCCACAACAATTATATTTTCTTCACCCATATTCTTACTCATAATCTCCTTCATCTCTTCTCTAGGAAACTCAACATATAACTCATTTTTATAGAATTCAAAAGAACATATTACCACTATGATCCGTACTACTGCAACTTTTCCCTCCAATTGTATATGCTTTAAAAGACTTTTTTTAATTATCCCTATTTATTTCTTCATCCTTTAACATGAAAATTTATCCTCATTTAGGGCCATCCACATGATACATTGATCCAACTTCTCTGCTACATGTATTTAACATAATGTTAACACATCCATAGGATTTTTTGTCTACACATGTTTCCTCTCTTTCTCATATGCATTTCTTGTCTTCTCATTATTTGTGCTATTTTCACTTGTGTAGGCTTCTCTTACATATTTTTCCTCCAATATCCATTCTATCCAAGAGCTGCAACTTTTATTTTTCCTAGTCCTACTTATACTATCCTCTTTCAAGCATATTTTATTTTTCAAACATCTCTCTTCAAACCTTCAATTTATTTTATTTTATCCTCTCTATACTGGTTAATGTCCAACACATCTAATCTTTCCTTAATCTTTTTCAATTCTTCATGGAGCTTTCTATTTACCTCTTCTTCCCAATATTGTTCCTAGAACAAAATTCTCAAAGGTCTCCTCATGACCCATCTCATCTTTTCTTTTGAGTGCATGTTCTTCCACTTGAAAAATTTCCTTAGAGACTTACATGTCCATCAACATGGATGCACACTTAAAATATCATAGGCATTCAACCTCTAACGATATTCAAATTTAAATGCCATCAAAATCCAGATGCAATTCAATTATTTAATAGATTCCACGTTTCATAAGTTACATACAATTACAAGTTTCAAGTATAATTTTTCTTTCAATCATCAAATCCTCTATTCTTTGCATTCTTCCATATCTTCAATTTTTTTCTCTGTAACTCAACTTTTGTTCATTTTAAAATTGGTTCAATTCATTCTCTATATAGCTACTATGTCATTTTTATATGCTTCATGACTTTATTCTTTGATTGTGTTAATTTTTCTCTCCCATTCTCAATGATTCCATGTTTCCTCCCTTTCTCCCTAGTTCTTTTCTTACATTCTATTCCTAACACATTCCATCTCCATCTCTTTAATCACCTATGTACATTTTATTTGCATTTTTTTTCAAACTTCCATCTCTATGGCACAACCCTATTTCATTTCTCCCAATTTGTATTTTACTTGGAAACTATTTTCTCTTTCCCAAAGTTGTGACCCCCTAAACACTTAATTCATGTTGTTCTATATATTTTTAATTCAATTTAATTTTAAAACTACCATACTACCTGGGGCAACTCCCTTCACAATCTACCTTGTTTCTTTTCACTTTTTTTTTTTATCAATTTCCTCTACCTACCTAGCACATCCCTTCCTCTACTCAAAACTAATGTGTATTTTTTTATTTAAACTATAATTATATATTTTCCCCCACTAATATGATGAAAAAAATGAGAGCCTAAGATTTCACTTTAGGATCTCAATTTCCTTTTTCACTATAATATCGTTTGAGATTTGAGGTAGCTGAGTTTGATGGATTAGACAAGGATGTAAGACTATCTTACAACCTAAAAGGTGAGTCAATATACTCTTGACCAAAATTGGAATAGATTTTAGAGTGGAATGTAATGATTTGACTAGCCAATGATGCCAACGAGTTATTCTGATGCAAAAATAACAAATATGGAAAGTCATAGACAAATTTAGGAATAAAAAATAGACTAAGTAGAATTTTGTGCACCTATCATACGAATTGAGATCTAAGAATGAAATAACAAGCCACCCATGGAAACTATGTCCTAGTAGTTGAATCTAAAATCTATCTTCACAATCCTTGGGAGCCAGAACAAATCCTTCTTCCTTTTGAGTTTTACTTTTAGGTCTTCATAGATTTCTTAGATAATTGAGGTTTTTTTTTATATGTTATAGGGTTTTAGGTTTTGGATTCAACAATGAACAAATGACCTTCAATATTACTCCAAACTTCTTTAAATATGAAACTTGCACATTTAGAGAGAAGGAAGGGTTGTGAAATATAGGGTCTTGCCTTAATTAAACCTTGCGTTGGTGTTTCCACCTCCACAATGGAAAATTTGATAAAAGAGATCATATCTTTTTGAGGGATAGATGCTAAATGACAAATGAATGATGAATCAACAATGCAATGCAACTTACCTCCCAAGTTTGATTTCCTTGAAGGACTAAAGTCACACAAATATCCTCAAGGCTTGATGTCAATTTGACGTAATTTTCTTGAAATACCTACAAGAATTAGTCCTCACAAATAAAATGATAACATGAACATGAAAAAACTCACATAAAAATTGACAAGATGCTTTGTTATTGAAATGTTACAAATATTCACTTGAATTCTCTTGATGATGCTCTTGACAATGACTCTTGTTAGATTTTCCCACTTATTTTTAAAAGGATGCAATGACTAGGTAATTTAATATACTTTCTCCCCAATTAAATCTTGATAGCCGATATTTGACATTTGAAATTCAAATAATAAAATGACAAATCTGACATATTAAAATTTGGAGGAAGAAAAGGGGGACCAGGTTGCTTAGGGAAACTATGTCCCAACCATTTTTTGTAGGATATAAGCTGTTGAGAGAAAAATATTAAATTTTACATAGTTTTTGTAAATGGGTTTTCTTGATAAATATACAAATGGTCCAAAAAATGCATAGTTTAGGAAATTAGGTGTATAACTAGGTTCAGTCACATATGGGGGAGAAAAATCTAGTGTGAAATTTTCAAGGGTGATAATTTATGATGCTACATCCCCTCCTAATTGCATGTCTCTTCATTTACCTACATTTTTTTGTATTCCATTTTTAAATTTTAAAACCAATTATATCTACTCAGCCCCCCCTAGCATATGCTCTGTTTTCCTTTTAAAACAAAATTTCCACTGTTTTCTGAGACTCGTGACTCCTTTTATGGTTTTGATGTTGATCATTTGAATTCTCTTTTTGTAATGATTTCATGTTATTTGCAACTGATAAAAATAGCCATATGCCAATTTTAAGTGAACATTATTTCACAAAAAGACTAATACACCAATACATTAAAATACAAAAAATATTTAATTTATTTGACATAGCCAATCTTCAAGAGGTTCAATAAAATTACATACAATGAACCTTCAAATGTATATCAATATATGAAATTTATCAATCAATGAAAAAACATCATTCAACTTCTTCCACAATTGATCACCTAAACGGATTTGAATGACATTTTAGAAATAAAAATCAAAACAAAAACAAATAAACAAAACTAAAATATTTTTGATGATGTTGATTGCTAGGTCTGAATACTTTTGCATCGTATTTCTAATTAGAATAATATTTCATACCATTTGTACTTTGCACTGTTGCATTGTTACAATATGTAATAATGTTTAATAAGCTTCTAGATCTATGTTTGAGTTTTCCTATGAGAAGATTATTGATTATAAAACTCTATTACCCTAAGGCACTTATTTGACTACAATATCTTTACCCAAATACCAAAATGCACTCAAATATTTAAATCATTTACACTATTTACAAATTATTGTTTATTGTTCTCACTTGTCATGCAAAGGTTTAGGAGTAAAAAAGAATTATTGATTTTATATGTTAAATTTAGGAATTTTTGTCATAAATGTATGAGAATAATATCTGCTAGGTGTCATCTAATAATCATAGTTGATATTCTGATAGTGATACCATAAGGGTAACCCACCTAGGTTGTGTAGAGCCTAAAGTGCAAGGGAAATTTACCATAAGAATGAGTTCCTTGTTCATTGATAAACCTCCCTTGCCTTCAAGAATAAAAATTGTTTAATCTTTAGAAGTCTTTTGGAATGATTTTGAAGCACCAACACCCTCCAATGTCTAATTACTTCCATATACCTAAGAATTCTATAATTCTTTACTTGTGTTTTCATTCTAAGTTTTATAATTGAATTAATCTAAATATCTCTACAAATAGTAAATCAATTAATATTCTCATAATTTTATTTGACATTGTATACTACATGCATTTCTAGAGTTCAATAGATGTGAGATTTCATTCATGAATCAGTTATCCTATTCTTTTGTTCTAATATTCACAAGAGGTATTTATGAAGGAATCCTATAAATCTGAAGCTCCATTAAACTTTAATTTATCTAGAATTTATCTCTAGTCTCAATAATGACGTTTAGTCTATGGAATCCCATGCATGTGAGATCTCTTATAAGCATGGTTTATTGATCCTTTCAATTCTATATTTCACTTAGTGAAGTCATTAAAAGAGTATTATAGATGCAATTTTCATACATGGTCCATATTTGAACACATTTTTCATTCTAATACATGGTCCACATTATGCCTTCAAATAATTAAGTTATTTTTTCAGGAGAATAGATAGGGATTACTCCCATAGATCTCTAGTTAGGGGATGCTTACCTAAATCAACACCAGATAGATGGGGGAATTAATTATAGTTTGATTGATTTGAGAAACAAATTTCAGCTTGGCATGATAATAAAGTAAGAAAACTCTCCTACAATCAAATTCTATGACATGACAAGGAAATGAGTGAAATAAATCTCCTTAATTTGATATTTCATTAAGTTGGTTAAGGAAGAATCATTTTTAAAAATAAAGCGTAGAAGAAGACTTGTTAAAATAGAGGGTTACCCTCTTTAAATTGAAAAGTGTCCAAGACATAACACTACCCTCTATAAGCACACTATTAAATTCTCATTTATAAATAACTAGCAATTGCACCTTGGTGTGCAATGGGTACACCGAATAAGTGTGTAAGGTCAATTATGGAAATTTTCAGTATATTTTTACATACATTTGTGTAGTATACATGAGGTCAATTGGTAGGCCATTTGGAAAATTATGTTGTTTGTGCACCAAATGTCTTAATAAAGAAGTTATAGCTTCAAATCAACTATTTATATGCTTAAATGGATCTAAACACAACTAAAAAAAAACCTCTAGGTTAAGAAGATAATAAGGCCCCATTACGAATAGGCTCATGTTATGTTGTCAATATGGAGAGAGGGAGAGAGAGGGAGATATGGGGATATAAATATGGAGAGAGAGAGGGAGGTAAGGAGATAGAGATAGAGAAGAAGTTATAGATAGAGATGTAAGAGATAAATATATAGATAGGGAGAGAGAGGGTGAGAATGAGAGAGGGAGAGATAGAAATATAAAGATAGAGATAGGAAGTGATAAATAAAGTGGGTAGAGAGAGCGAAAGATATAGGGGTAGAGAGAGATGAATAGATAATGAGATAGAGATAGAGATAGGGAGGAAGAAATCAAGAGTATGTGTGTGTATGTGTAAGAGAGACATATAGAGAGAGAGATACATATATGTATAATTACATAGAGACTGAGGGAGATGGGGAGAGAGAAAAGGAGATAGGAGAGGGAAGTAGAGAGATATAGAAAGAGGAAGCGATAGGGAGAGGGAGAGAGGGAGAGATAGGGATATAAAGGAAAAATAAAGAGATAAATATAACTTGGGAAAGATAGAGAGGGTGTGATAGAGAGACAAAGACAAAGATATAGAGAGATAAATATATAAAGGGAGAGATGGAAGTAGAGAGGAAGAGGGAGAGAGAGAGATAGAGATAGAAAGAGGGAGATAATGAAAGAGGGGGAGATGGAGAGAGAAATATAAATATATAGGAAATGCTATATATCTAGAGAGGTAGAGGTATATATATATAGTAGGATAGATGGAGGGAGATATGGAGTAAATAAGATAGAGATAGAGATAATGAGATATAAATATAGAGGGAGAGTGAGAGATGGGAAGATAGAAATAGAGGGGGCAAGAGTGAGAGATAAAGGAGGTAATAAAGATAATTAATAGAGAGAGGGAGAGAGATAGAGGGGAGAGAGGTAGAGAGATAGAGATTGAGATGGAGATATGGAGGGAGAAACAATGTGTGTGTGTGGGAGATACAATAATTTGTCTTTCATTTTTATTTTTATTAATTTTTGACCTTTATAATATGAATATGAAGCATATTTTCTAGTGGAAATGTAGAAAGAATATTTGATTCTTTGCTTTCTTTCTTTCCTTTGATTATTTTATATTGGGTTCATTGAAGGGTTAGATATTTTTCAATAGTCTTGCGTCATGCTAACACATTCTCAATCGTCGATGCTTTTGTAATATGATTTATACATGTTGAATATTAGTGGAAAAATAGAAACAATATCTAATTATTTGCTTTCTTTCTTTGTATAAAGTGAAATGATTAATTAGATAAAGTAAATTTAGTGTAGTAAAATATTTTTTGTAAAATATATTAATTATTATTTTAATTTGTAAAATATAATAATTATGGTTTTTATGTTTTTTGTTTTTGACCTTATAATATGAATGTAAAACATATTTTCTAGTGGAACGATAGAAAGAATATTTGATTCTTTGCTTTCTCTCTTTGTATAAAGTGTTTTATTTTTTTAATATTAGTTTTATTTATTTTATATTGGATTCATCAAACGGTCAGATCTTTTTCAATGGTCAACCATCATTCTACCACATTCTCAACTGTCGATCATTAAAATCAGCTAGTAATGTTCATATAAGGAACGACTTTGATATATTTATTAAAAACTTATTATTTATGTAAAAATCTAAATTTAAAAAGTTTAAAAGAATAAAACAATTCTTATCATCTAAATTTAAAAAGTTTAAAAGAAAAAAAGAATTATTATCCTATCTTAAAGAACGCCTTCGATATACAACCAATATATATGTTTTTCTATTTAAAAAATAATAAATAAATTAAAAAAATTAGAATAAAGATGAATTTACCACCACTTATAATACAGTTCACCATCTCCTCTATGACTTGTTATGGGCATTTCGATGCCAACGTTTAAAATAATTTCATATTATTTAGTATCGCCGTATATCTAAGTACTCCAACAGAATCTTTAAATCGGATTTGTGGTGGCAATAAAGGTTGAATATAACAATAAATAAAGGAAACTGCGCGGAACACACGAAGCAGATTAGTTGGTGACAGAGCTATATGATAGTAATCCTTTACTCACAGAATACATTTGGAGTTGCTTAAATGGCGAAGGGCAGATATAATAGTAGTTGATGTTAACGCTTACAATCATTTCATATTATTTGCATCGCCGTATACCTAAGCACTCCAAAATAATCTTGAAATCGGATTTTTGCTGGCAATAAAGTGTGAATATAACTATCAATAAAGGAAATTGCGCGGAACACACGATGGAGAGTAGTTGCTGTGTGAGGTATATAAGCAGGTAATCCTTTACTCACAGAATACATTATTAGAATAGATTTGCAGTTGCTTACATGGCCAAGGGCATATATGTGTTTCTGTTGTTTACAGTGCTCACGGCCAATTTTGCATTCGCTTCTGGTAATGATAATACTTATTCTCTTGAATATTAGTAGATGAATACATGGTTTTAAACGTTGATATTCACCACTACTTCCTGATTTGTAATATGTTGATGATTGCAAGTGTCCGAGGATTATTTATACGGCTATTGTACAAACATGAGCCGTGTATTTCATGGAGCATGCTGGTTAGGGAGGGAGGATGAGTGCGACGGCATGTGTGAAGAGGTAGATCATCAGCTTGGGGGATTCTGCAACAACTTCGCTTGTTGGTGTTATCATGACTGTACTTCAGGTGTGGATTCAGTTCCACATCCTTGAAAACCTGGCCGACCTTCTGTTACCTGGTTAGCTCCTATGTGGTTATTTAAAATATGTTGTTATTTTAAAATATATATTTTATTTCATTTTTCTTATATTGTTCTATTTTCTTCTTTCAATTGAATTGTGATATTATTTGCCCTGGTTATAGTAGGAGCTACCAGGTAACAGAAGGCCAGCCTGGTTTTCAAGGATGTGGAACTGAATCCACACCTGAAGTACAGTCATGGTAACACCAACAAGCGAAGTTGTTGCAGAATCCCCCAAGTTGATGATCTACCTCTTCACAGATGCCGTTCGCACTCATCCTCCCTCTCTAACCAGCATGCTCCGTGAAATCCACCGCTCATGTTTGTACAATTGTCGTAGAAATAATTAACTAGTGTGATGGATTAAGCATTAATAAACGTATCAATATTAATGTATGTAAAACAAAGTAACGTTATAGATTGTGATAAGTAAGTTTAATAAATTGATATTAAAATAAGTATAAACATCGATTGATTTTTTTTATTTTTTATTTATCATTGTTTAAATAGTTTTTTGGTAAATAAGTATTATATAGATGTATATAAAATAAGGTAATGTGATGATTCTATGTGGTTATTTAAAATATGTTGTTATTTGAAAATATATATTTCATTTCATTTTTTTTTATATTGTTCTATTTTCTTCTTTCAATTGAATTGTGATATTATCTTGAATAACAATTCAATAGGATTATCTTACTCTTGAATAAAGCTAGAATATTCATACTAGTAAACTAGTTCATAGTTAAAATGTATAGTAAAATATATTTACTAAAAGATGTTAATAATAAAAGTTTTTTAAAGATTTGATTAAATTAGTAATTGATTGCAAATCAACCTAGGTTAAATAAGTTGTTTGATTTGAGTTGATAGGACTAACCAATATCAAATAGAAAGTACAATCATACTATAGATAGAGTAATAAATAAATAGACACTTAATATTTAAGCATGCCCATTAATTCTAGATTGATCACTTGGTAAATCACATGTTCTAGGGTGACTATGTCATCATATGTGATTCACTTCCCTTGTCAATTTATATTGGTGTAGTGTAGGAAAATGCATACCCTTGCATTTTCACACTTGTTTAGGTCCACCTTGCTTTATTTAAGCTTCTTTGTGGCTTAATTGGTCCTATTTTGTGTCCACAAGCACTATGAATTACATATTTCTTTGGTTAATCCCAACATTCTCCAATGTATAAATGATAATTTAATGACTACATCAGTGTGTCCCTAATTTTTGGATCAAAACTAAAACGCCACCTAGGGCGTCTTAGTTCCCAAGGCTCTCGCGACCTTGATTTTGGCATATCTTGATTGGGCCCCTTTTTGGTGTCTATGCGCCAAGTTTTTAGCACTTGAGACTAAGACGCCACCTAGGGAATCTTAGTCCTCCTTGAGTCATTTTTGGGATTTAATTTTAAATTCTGGAGAGATTTAACCTCCTTTATTCAATGAATTCATATATCGGCTTGGTGTGATATAATTTCGGGATATTAAGCAGAAGTAAGTATAAAAACAAGGTTCCTTCATTCATTTCAACCCAAGTCTTTTGTGAGATCTCTTATCATAGGATAATTGAGTTCACAAGAGCAAATTCTTCAAGCATTTGGAGCCATTTTTCAGATTCAAGTATCATATCAAAGAGTTTTCTTGCATCATG
This sequence comes from Sequoia sempervirens, assembly GCA_007258455.2. Classification (NCBI taxonomy): domain Eukaryota; kingdom Viridiplantae; phylum Streptophyta; class Pinopsida; order Cupressales; family Cupressaceae; genus Sequoia; species Sequoia sempervirens. The sequence continues at coordinate 312,340,379 of VDFB02353493.1, read as the reverse complement.
TGTGTTGTGCTAACATTTGTGATGTAGGGTTTTGATACAAGCAAGTAATTGAAGTCCTATCTTTCAAGCATTCAAAATCCATATCCATTGCATCCATTACACATAAATTTAAAGAATTTAGAAAGGTTTGGTAATTTGTAGCATTGCATGTTGTTCATTCACCATTTTCTTTAATATTTCTATTTCATTTCAAGGTTTAATTACCAACAAGGGGTTTGACCAAGGAAAACCCCCATTCACTAACAAACAAGTTTTTCCATCTTGCATATTTGTGATTGCAAATCTAGGTTATAGACATGAAGATCACTTGGAGTCCAAAGTTGCATCACAAAGTTGTCATCTTCACGAAAACTCACCTACAGGCCACATTCAGAAGTTTTAGAACCTAAGATCAGAAAGGAAGCTAGTTGAAACCTTAGAGCTCAGAATCCTGTTCATAGTTTGAAAAAATTCAAAACGAGACTAATACGCCATCTTAGGAATCTTAGTCCTCTTAGGTCTATTTTTTAGAGATTTTTTGAGATCCCGTTCTGACATCCAAAGACTTTGTATTTGCCCTGAAAAGTAGTAGTGGGACTCATACACCATCTTGGATGTCTTAGTCATCCACAACATATTTTGACAGCTCTTGCACATTTCCAAAATCCTCACAACATCTCTAGACTTCCCAGGTACACACATACTATCTCCCTATTGCATAATTTCATCATTTGCATCTCTCATTTAGCTTACATTTCTAGTTTTGGATTATTTTCCATATCACACTGTGTTTTCAAACATTTTCTTTTCCAAGCATTTGCTTGGTGGTGAATCCCTTAGAACTTAAAGAACCCCCTTCTCAGACCTTCCTAATTGTGAAATTGATTCATGTTGAGAGGTTGCTATTCAATCCAATTGGGACTCCTAGGACATTAGTGAATGATTGGTGGGAAAGTGTGATACCATTAGGTACCCATTTTTCCTATTCATCATTTTGGTGAACTTGGTGCTTTTGAGCATTCATTTCATTTATGATTTGGAGTCCATTATGGTCCTTAGATATAGATTGCATTCATTATTGCATTGAATATTGCATTAGTGAAAGTGCATCTAAGGTTCCTTGCATTTTGCATTAGTGAAATTGCATATAGGTTGCATTTTTACTTTCTTGCATCATTTCATTTCATTGCAAAACTAAAAAAGTGCATTGTTCATTCTTATTGCAGTCAAAATTGAAAAAAAATGCATTCCATATTGTATTCAATTGCTTGTTCATAGTTACTTTTTCTTGCACTCATTTGCACATATTTTTGTTTCTAAGCATTAGTATCTTGCATAGGCAATCTATAAACATTGTTGACATTCTAGATTCACCTTTTTCTACAAAAAACCTCTGCTAGGACTAAAATTTTCTTCGTGGAATCTTAGTCTCTCAAGATTTTTTCTTCAGACATTTCTCTCTACTGTTTGTTGCTTGTTTCATCCTCTGGAACTTCACAATCTCACTAGGAGGACCAAGCCGCCCTTCCTTGCATCATAGTCCCTGCTGAATTTGATTCTCTAGTTTTTTAGATTTGAATTTTTTTTTTTTTTTCAACGTGCTACCTTTTGTTTTCCATTACAATCTCCAGATTTGTTGTTATTCCAATTTTTTTCATTCATGTGTAATTTCAAGCATAGGATATTGTTTTCATTGCACTCTTTGTGGTTTATCACTTGTATGAGTTGTAGTACTTGGTGTCCTACTAATAATATTGTGGTTAGATGAAGTGCGAGACTCATGGAATCCCATGATAAGACACTCGTTGTGGATCTTGGGTTATCAAGATCTCTTACTTCTAGTGTTGGCATTAGTTCACTAGGTATGGACCATACCTTTGACACCTCTTTTGCTATACCTACCTTACCTATAAGTGTTGTTTCAAGCGTCCAAACAATGGTTGGTCACATTCCTCAAGAAAAAATAATGAAAATGCATGAAGACTTAGCTCATTTACAAGATAGTGTAAGCACTAAAAACATTTCAAACACTATTATACCTTCCATAGAGAACCTTCACCGCATGATGGAAAGTGATGAGGGACTAGAATTTGTGCATAACCTAGCTCAAATATTTGGAAAACATCTTCCTTCCACCACTAATGGTGCTTAAGCTTCAAACAATATGCAAAGCCAAAGAGGAAGTCAAACTCCTCCCTCTTCAACCATAACCTCAATTCCCACCTATACCACTCCTCAAAATACCACAACAATGCAACCAACTAGTAGCATCATTCCTACCTCAAACATTTCCACTAGTGCTCCTTATACCTATATAGCATCTAATCTTGTATCTCCTCTCATACGAAATTCATTCATTAGTCCTTCCAATACAAACATACCACCACCATATTCATCTCCATCACCCACTAAAATAAATGATCCTATCATTAACCATCTCTTACAAAGTCTTTCATCCATTCAATGCCAAGTTTCCACCATTAATCAAAATCAAAATGGTCCACCTTCATATTATGTCAAAGTAACCCACTATCTTCAAAGATATTCAGAACTCTGATGCCACAAGTTATAGAGATCCCTATATTTGAGAAATATGGAGGAAAGGGAGATCCTAGTAGTCATGTTAATGCATTTACTACTTTGTGTAGTGACTTTATCCTTGAAGGAAAACTTTTGGCTAAACTTTTTTCCCCGATCCTTGAATGACATTGCCTTGGATTAGTTTTTTGCATTACCAAATAACTCAATTCGTTCATTCAATGAACTTGTTGAGGCCTTTATTAACCATTTCCAAGTTCACATGATCCTTGAAATGACATTAGCTAATTTGATGAAATGCAAGAAAAATGAGGGTAAAAAAGTCACCGACTTTATTTCACACTACCAATCACTCTATTCGCAAATCAGTGTGAAAATTCATGATTCCCACCTTCAAAATATGTTCATAGAAAACTTAAAAAGCAATATCAGAGATAAGCTCACCATGATGAAGTTTCCTTACTTCATGCATTTATGCACTTCCCTTTGAGACTACCAAATTTCCCTAACCAATAGTGAACCAAAAACCACCTCTACCCATCCTGAAAAGTCTGAAACTTCAAACCAAAACACTTGCCAACCTTTTAGAGGAAAAAATAAAACTTTCCTTCAACTAAATTCCACCTCTCAACCTACCCAAGTAGTTGATACCCAAGTAGCTGCTATAAAGAAGAGTAATCCTTATATCTTTGGGGACACATAAAGACAATTTACTCCCTTACCCAACACACTTTACAACATTATGACCCAACTCTTAAATACAAACATGCTTACCTTACCTCTCATTTTGACCCCTTGACCCTAGCAAGCCATTACCTACAAACTTTAGACACAATGCCTATTGTGATTATCACCAACAAAAAGGACATGATACAAAAAATTGCAAGCATCTTAAAGATCTTGTACAATACCTCATTGATTTCAACCGTATCCAAATTTGAGGTGTAAATCAAAAAGGAAATAAATATGTGGCTCCTCCGAAACAAAACTTGTAAATCTTAACCAATCCCATGCCCAACCATAAAGTTTCATTTGTTAAGGTTAGTGAAACTAAGCCTGATGTAATGAATGTTGACATGGATGATGAGAATTTGAGCAATCATGAACAAAGTCCTATGGATACTAATGAAAAAAGTCCTATTGATACAAGGATAGGAGTGGTTGACATCGAGCCTTGTAAATAGAAAACCATTGACATTACTTTTTCCTCAGAAGAAACAATCAAACATGCACCTGATGTTGCTCTTTACATAGCTGGTAGAATCAATAACAAGATCACTCTTGGGATTTTAACTAATCCCATATGTGGAGAGAATGTGATCACAAAATAACTTTTATATGTGCATGAAATTACTCAAGATAGATATGATATACCAAAAGCATGGATTAAAATGCATGATAGTTTTTCTCGTGCTAGGATGGGCTTGATCACACTCCCTTTACAAGTAGGACCAAAGAAATTAAATGTATCATTCACTATCATATCTAATTCAATCTAATTTCATGTGAAGTTAGGCTACAAATGGCTTCGCTCCATGAATGCACTCCCATCCATTGTCCACAAGTTCTTAAATTTTCCTGTTAGTAATGAAATAATTACTATGAACCATAGTGGCTTTAGACCCCCGTATTCCTATGGAAACTTTTCCTTATATTATTTTTGGCCTGAACCTATGGAACCTATAAGCCCCCACGAAGACTTCCTTTTCCTATCCTACCAAAAGTTCAAAGAAAACTGCATAGCCAGATTATCCCCTGAGAACTTACCTCCACCCATGATTGAACCTCCACCCATGCTTGAACCTCCTCCACTTAGAGGAAAAAATGTTGTGTCCAAAATCCTTGCAACAAACCAAGACCCACCCATGAAAAATCCCTTGCCTATTTCCTACAAGATTGTATAAGAGTGAATTTGCACCCTTCAAGAAAATTCCCTTTTTTCCTTTCTCCACTTTAGAAAACCAAGTTCGAAGGATTAATTCCACATAATCCCACTGCTTGCATCCCACTTGGTATCTATTCTGAGCATCGGTGGAGGCATTCTATCGGGGACACCCACACAGTGCACAGATGTCTGCACGATGCGCTTACATCCTTGGAAGATTCCTGTGGTTGAAGTTGCAAAGGAATTACACTTCTCATTGGGAGTCAAGTTATAATGCCCTCTTTGGCCAACCGACCTGAATATGGACATTTTTCTTCATCTCTCCTTCATATTCGCTCCTTCAACAAGCATTTCATCTTCTTCAAAACTTCAAGCATTCAATTTCACACTCTTTCACTCACTATCAAGCATTCTAGCAACACTTTTGCACCTTATTGCAACAAATACATCACTCCATCACTTCAATAGAGAAAGTTGGGGACAACACCATTGCAATAGAGGCTCGAGTACTCTCATTTTCTTCCCCAAGCAGACTTGAGTGCTCTTGGTGGAGGTGGTAAGCTTCCCTTTCCTCTCCTCTATCACTTGGTTGAGTAAGCACACCTACAATTTTGTAGTGCTTTAGTGTTATTTACTATATTTTTTTCTTTATCTTGCTTTCTTGGCTATGAGTGGAGGTGGAAACACCTAAACAGCGGGTTTGACTGAGGCATGACCCTATACAACCACCCAACATTTTCCTCCTCTTTGTGTGTAGGTGAACATGCTTTCGAGGAGCTAGTTGGCGAACTAGTTTCTTTGTGAGATCCTTCTTGCCACCCTAACTCTTGTATTTTTACTTTATCACATTCGAGAGTATTTCATTTACTTAATCATGTTATTTTGGCCCTTTAGTAATGGTTAGCTGGTTCGTTAGCTTGTTTTCTTATGTTTAACCTTGTCTTTATTGTTGTCTGGCCATAAGGACGCCAATGCACTTTAGGGATGCCAGTGCACCGCGTTGTCATCCAAGGACTGCACTTTCGTTCTCTGGTAGAGAGCTTCCTGAGGTGTAGTGTTGAACCTAAAAAATTGGCTCGCCTAGCCCCATTTTGCATTTCAATTATGTAGAGTGGTTGAAGGACCTCATAGTCCTCATCATTCTTGTCTCGCATATCTTAAAACCCCAATAAGTTGAGGTAAGTTAATGAAGCATTCTGTATCTTGGCCCTCCATCTCCTAGGGCCTTGTACGTGGTGGTCCCCCTCTCTTACAAAGAGACCTAGAGAAAATCAAACAAGTCCTAATTTGCCTCCTAAACAAATTTACAAATCCAAAGAGAAAGTGATTGAACAAACTTCTATAGTTTCTTTTATTCTTCCTTCACAAGAAGAAAAGGAACCTATGGTTGAAAAATGCAGCTTAAAAACTAAAACAAAAGAAACCGTAATGCTATAGAGTGTAGGTGTAGGCATCATGCTTTTGCTTGAAAGATGAATGATGAGAACAATATTGAACATCAAAATATGAACTTGAAAGAAGCAATGAATGATGCCCCTCATCTTTTACCAGAACAAAAAAAAGCTATATCCTCACAACAACAAGAACCAACAACCTCTATGGATATTATCATTCGTCCTCCTATTGTGGTTAACTTGGATGACGATGAGGAAACAACTAAAATCGATGAGGAAGTGCATAATAAGTTGAATTTATTATTTTCCTCTTCTATGAGCTAAAACGATAACAACCATGGAGATCCTCCTAAACTGAGCAATTCACCGTGTGTTGAACTTGGCGATTCTCCTCTTACAACACTTGATGTTGTCCCTCTCACAAGTGATCTGCATTATGTAAATACTAAACAAGACTGGGATGTGGACAATCTGTTGGATGGTTGAATCACATGTGCTTTACTAGTCTTTTATCTTTTCTTTTTCTTTTGCTTTCCTTGTCATTTTATTTTTGTTTTCTCACATGTGCATAACATGAACCCTTGTGATGTTTTGTTTAATGTTTCTCTCTCTATGTGTATTCCTTTATTTTCACCTTAATTCTTCTATATATCGTATTCTTTTTCCTTCTGATTGATCTTTTCTCTTTTCATTTCATTTTTTTGTGTCTTGTGTTTTCCTTTCAGGGATGACACAAGGCATTGAGACACCCTATGTCTCTTCCATGTTGACCCAAAATATTTTTCATTATCTTTTCTTTTCCTTTCATTTTCCTTTTCATTTTTCATTTTTTTCCTTTTGGGGATGACACAAGGTGTCAAAACACCCTATTTGTCTTCCATGTTGACCCAAAAGATTTTTCATTATCTTTTCTTTTCCTTTAATTTTCCTTTTCATTTGTCTTGTGTTTTCCTTTTGGAGATGACACAAGGCATTGAGACACCCTATGTATCTTCCATGTTGACCCAAAAGGCTCTTTATTTTTCTTTGTTTTTGCTCTCTTTGTGTCATTCTTCAAGTTCTATGAATTTTTGGAATGATAATAGTTCCAATATTTTTAATATCATTGCACCAAAGAACATATTGACTCCAAATTCATAGATCTCTTATGTGTTTGGGGGCACCCTCCCTTTCTTTTCCTTTTCTCTCGCATGAAGTAGCCTTACTTGGAAACATATGACTTGGCATAGGTCTTTCTAGGTTGGCTGTCATGTTTTTCTTCTTATTTGCATTTTCATTTGCTACTTTAAAGTAATTTCTCACAACATGGTGTTAGCAATTTCTTTAAAGTGGGGACATACATTGGCAATATTTTGGCATGATTTCTCTTGCATTTTTTTTCCTTTTCATGTTCTTTGATGTGATTTTCTTATTTAATGCGACGTCTCTTCCTCTTTGTGGTGACATTGGGAGTAATGTCCTTCAAGAGTGTGATTTATCTTAGCATATTATATTCCCCTTAGTGGTGATGCGACACACTAGATCCCTTAAGTGGTGAATCTTTTATCGTTTGATCAGTCCTATCTTGAGACATTAGGAATGATGTCCCCTAAGAGTAAGACGTCACATGAACTAATAAAAATCCCTTTGAGCATCCCTCTTTTTTTATTGTGTTTCTATACCTTATTAAAGTCATGGAGGTACGAATTTTATATTGTCCTCTGGGGCTCACCTAGTGAGCACCTAGCTTCACTAGTCCATGTGAGCATGCATTTTTGTACCTTATTAAAGTCATCGCGGTATGGATTTGATATGGTCCCTTGGGGCTCACCTAGTGAACACATAGCTTCACTAGACTATGTGAGCATGCATTTTTGTACCTTATTAAAGTCATGGAGGTATGGATTTAATATGGCCCCTTGGGGCTCACATAGTGTACACCTAGCTCCCACTATCCCTCAGGAGAATGCATTTTTTTTGCATAGTGGAAAATGTGTTCCACTTGTAAACCTTTTTTGGACAAATAGCCTAGACTTGATCCATCGCATTGGATGACTAGTCGAAGCTTGATTTGTTGCAGTTTTACTTTTTCCTTTTTCTTGTCTTTGATGGTGTATGTTTGCAATTTGGTTATGGCTTCATATATCATCTGCAAGTGTGTTCCTTTGTGCCTATGTTGGTTTTTCCATAGGATCTTGATCCTGGGGGCTTGGCCACCCTCTTGATTATTGTCATCCTATCTTACTAACATTTGTACATTTAAACCCCTCTTGATTGTGTGGTTGGCTACTTTAGTGTGAGTTTGAAGCAAGTTCATCCTCTCACTAAAGTGGGGGCTAAATGTAGTATAGGAAAATGCATACCATTGCATTTTCACACTTGTTTGGGTCCACCTTACTTTATTTATGCTTCTTTATGGCTTAATTGGTCCTTTTTTGTGTCCACAAGCCCCATAATTACATATTTCTCTGGCTAATCCCGACATAAGCCAATGCATAAATGATAATTTGATGACTCCATTGATGTGTCCCTGATTTTTGGGTTGAGACTAAAATGCCACCTAGGGAATCTTAGTCCCCCAAGGCTCTCGGGATCCTGATTTTGGAATATCTTGATTGGGCCCATTTTTGGTGTCTATGCCCCAAGTTTTTAGGACTTGGGACTAATATGAAACCTACGATGTCTTAGTCCTCCCTAAGTCATTTTTTAGGATTTAATTTTAAATTTTGGCAGGATTTAGCCTCCCTTATTCAATGATTTCATATGTCAGCTTGGTGTGGTATAATTTTGGGATATTAAGCGTAAGTATAAATACAAGGTTCCTTGACTCATTTCAACCCAAGTCTTTTGTGAGATCTCTTATCATAGCATAATTGAGTTCACAAGAGCATTCAAGAGAAAATTATTCAAGTATTTGGAGCCATTTTTAGATTCAAGTATCATATCAAAGAGTTTTCTTGCATCATGTGTGTTGTTGTGCTAACATTTGTACTGTATGGTTTTTATTCAAGCAATAAATTCAAGTCATATCTTTCAAGAATTCAAGATCCATATCCATTGTAGCCATTACAAACATGTTTTGCAGACTTTACCAAGGTTTGGTGAGTTTTAGCATTGCATGTTGTTCATTCACCATTTCCTTTAATATTTCTATTTCATTTTGACAAGGTTTAATTACCAACAAGGGGTTTTACCAAGGAAAACCCCCATTCACTAACAAACAACAAGTTTTTCCATCTTGAATATTTGTGATTGTAGATCTAGGTTGTAGACTTGAAGATCACTTGGAGTGCAAATTTGCAAAAATTGCATCACAAAGTTGTCATCTTCATGGAAACTCACGCATAGGGCACATTCGAAAGTTTCAGAACCTGAGATCGGAAAGGAAGCTAGTGTAGACCTTGGAGCTTAGGATTATGTTCAAAGTTTGTAGAAATTTAGAATGGGACTAATACGCCATATTAGGCATCTTAGTCATCCTTGGCCTATTTTTTTAGAAATTTTTTAAGATCTGATTCTGACATCTGAAGATTCCATATTTTCCCCAAAAAATAGCACCAGGACTAATACGCCATCCTAGGCGTCTTAGTCCTCCACAACATATTTTGATAGCTCCTGGACATTTCCATAATCCTCACAACATCTCCAGACCTCCCAAGTACACACATACTATCTCCATGTTGCATAATTTCATCATTTGCATCTCTCATTTAGCTTACATTTCTAGTTTTAGATTATTTTGTGTATCACACTATGTTTTCAAACAATTTCTTTTCCAAAGTATTTGCATGTTGGTGAACCCCTTAAAACTTAAAGAACCCCCTCCGGGGACCTTCCTCATTGTGAAATTGACTCACCTTGAGAGGTTGTTAGTCAATCCAATTGGGACTCCTAGGACATTAGTGAATGATTGGTGGGAAAGTGTGATACCATTAGGTACCCATTTTTCCTATTCATCAATTGGCTGAGTATTCCCTATTGTCCTAAAATTAATATCAATTGATATAGTTTTATACATGAACATATGGCCAAATTATAAATATTTTGACATAGTTGTCCTCCAAAGAGAATATAAGAGAGCATCAATAGTATAAAATGCTTGATTTTGATTTTACATTTAAGAAGAACAAGATCAAAATTACAAGGATGAAACATCGCAATGGGAAACCCATAAGGAGATCCCAAAATAATTGACCCTTAAATATTTGGTAAGAGCCACAATAGTTAATTAAAGTAAAATTCAATAGAATTGGATTAAATTTATTTCATTAAATATTTTTTATTGATAACAGTTTGAAGCCTCTTAGAAAAAATTGGTATTTTTGAAATTACTCAAAGAATTTCATGAAGAAAAAAGGGTCCTTTAAAATTATCATTTTCTTTAAATAATTGAATTCAAAATTGAGGATTTGATATCTTTATAAAAATATAGAGATTGTACATGATTAATCTTCGTTCTCTCTATGTAGATTAAAACTCTATAAGTAATCTACAATTGTTTAGGCATGATGAGGTGAAGGATTATGTAGGGTAGTGTTTGATTGGTCAAAAATTTAATATATATTAATACTCATAGTTCTTAAACATGTCTATTTCATGATTGAAATAAATTACATGAATGACCAGTGAGAATTGGTTATGGGATTAAAAAAAATCACAACCAATTAAATCTCGCCTTTATAGAAATGAAAAATGATTCATTCTTGAGAATTTAGATTTCTTATAGTACTAAAAATGGATATTAATACTAGAATTACTTTAAGGCTTTAGGTTGAAATTTTAATTTTTTTTGACTTTATTATAAAGAAAATAACCAATACTAGTATGCATTTTAATTCAAGAATCACTAAGAAATCACATATATGATTTAAATTCTAAGTCAAATGTTTTATTATTGCTTTTTAAGTTTGTATTTTTTAGAATATATATACATAATTGACACTATAATTTAGTTATTGTAAGAAGATACAAAGGTATTGTAATGTGGGACATCAATCTATATCTAAAGAAAAAAAATCTGCAAATTTCTGTGTATTTATGTAGTTTGAAATTTTAGTTCATGGAATAATTTTCTCTATTTTGATAAATATTATTTTTAAATAAGTCTTAAAATTGGTGTATATTAAAATGATAACTATTTTAATAGGAAAGACACACTTTCTCTTAACTGGGTATGTGCAGGATCATGATGGGCCAAAAAGTGGTCATATGATGGGTATGTGTAGGGTATGTGGCTAACAACTTCTTTTTTTACCCAAAATTGATGAAATGAAAAGGGTTTTTAAAGGATATTCTCAACTTTCCACCAATACAAATTATGCTTTACTTTAAATTTAATAAATAATTATTATTCATTTTCTATTTGAATTACAACTAAAGTCTTAATTGATAGACTGATTGAAAAACATCTATAGCTTTCAAATGGTATCACATTTTTTGAATCTGAAACATGCATCACATTCTATGCTCCACAGAATATAGGATTAAAAAAAAATGAATTTCATGAAGTTTTGACCAAGTTAAGGTGGGCAAACATATGAGTTTTTTTATTTTTTAAAAGTTATAAAAAAATCATAATTATTTATTTACATGGAAAAAAATTACAAAAAAATGCATCACATCGGGACATGAGTCCTCTAGTTATATCTAAAATCTTCTAAAAAAAATATTATCATTTTATTGTGGTTAGGGTGGTCAAACAGACACATACTTCTTATTTTTTCCCTGAAATTTAAGTGTAGTGCATTGAAATTTCAAATTTTCACTAGAAATAGTTTTTTTCTTAATAAACCTAGTACTTTAAAAACTACATTCAATTTTCTACAGATTCTATTCTTACATATTGTTGAAATAATATAGATAACTTATTCAAGTTTTTACGTCAAGTTTCGTAACTCTGAGTTTTTTGAATTTTTTGCCACTTAAGGGCCTATTTTTTCCATGATGATCCTGCACGTACCCAACTAGCTATTTGAAATAGAAACAAATAGATTATCTTAACATTAAATATATTGGTGGTGAATCTCTAAGTGTGAAATGCCCCTAACGAGCATTATTTGAATTTTTTTTCATAGAGGTAGCATGGCAAGGGTTCCCAAATGGTTGGGTTTGGTAGAAGTCTACATACTATTGAAAAAAATATCAACAGCCAAGACAACTCAAATTTTAAGGTCATGTAAGCCCCTCTCCAAGGACATGGAGCATCGGGAAGGGTTTTGCGTGTTGGAAAAATCTATACTCCATCACCATCAATCAAGTCAAGTAAAAATTTGAGGACCCACAAGCACTCTCTCAAATACTTTGAAAGGCTAAAAATTCCTTTGAAATTTCCTAATAATATCTCCATCCAATACCAAGCCCATCTGGTATACCCTTTAACTCTCCTCTACTAAGGAAACCATGGTTGCAAAAATTCACTCAGAAACTTGTCTGGCGACATAAAAAGGAGATCTCAGGTCCCAAATTTTAACAAAATTGCATGAATTTGAGACCTTAGTTTCCAAAAAAGGATGTGGACTTGCTAGATAATAAATAAATAAGGGCTTAGGAAAGCAAAAGAAGTCTAGGTGGCATCATCTAGGTGACAACTTCCAAATCATGGAGCTTTGTGATAAAGCTATTATTGTTATGTTTTGGAATCTTAACACTACCAAATATGTTATGACTAAATGGGTTGATGAAAATTGGGTGGAATCCAAAGAATTTCATTACATAGATAAGGGTAAAAGGTTTTTTATTGGTAATTTTCCTTGAAGAAAGCAAGGGATGATTTCTTCAAAGTGAAGGCGTGGTTCTTCCAAGGTGTAGGATTATACATTTAGCCCTACATCCCCAACTTTAACCTTGAATCTATAGTTATAAAGTTTGTACTATTTTGGGTGCAACTCTAATCTCTACAACTTGAATATAGAGATCTAAAAATAATAGAAATCCTAGGTAATCAAAAGGGTGTCTTCATGAAGCTTTATCAAGAAAAAATTGACAACACTGAAGCTCTGGTCAAGCTCTATGTTTTATTAGATTTCACGAAATCTCTCCCATGGGCCTTTTAAATTTTTTCTAGAAGGGATATGGGAGCAACAATTTTTTTTTGAAGGGCCCCAAACTACTTGTCATTCTTGCCACCTAAATTTTCACTCTAACACCAAATTTTCATATCAATGTATATAACCTTGGGAGGTCTACAAGGATCAATAAAGCATCCTACTTGGTAAAACAATCCTTTCCAAGGATAATTTTATCCTGCTACCATAGATTTCTTTAGTAGCCAAAGAGGTTGGATCAATTAGTACAAAGGCTTCAAAAGAAAGTTCCTCAAAAAATATAATGGATGGTAAGGACTTGTCAGAGGTCCAATTGGAAAAGGATCTCTCTCCTTAAAGGTAGCATCTTGTAGTAAGGAAAATGAAGTTTTAGTGTACTTGAATGTAATTCTTGAAATTCCAGATTTAAAAGCACTAGAAAATGTTAGCCAGGTCACATAATCTAATAGTATGATTCCAAACTTGAGGGTAGAGAAATAAAAATCCTAGGATGATTCTTCAATAGTTTTGAATATTATGGCCAAAGATTCAACTAAGAAGATTGAACGAGTGTTGTCTCAAAGCTCTTTTGTTAAGGATTTTTATTTAAATAATCCTCCTAACCCCAAATATGTAACTTTGAATGACATGGAAATATATTTTCCTAGAAAAAATAATAGTTGGGATATTACAAAATATATTCCCCTAGGATCTCAAGTTCCATCCTTAGGTCTCTATCAACAATGGAAAAATAGATCTTAGTGGAAGTAGGATGAAAATCACTGATGAAATTAATGAGGAGGACCTGAATGATTTTGATTACTCTTCCAGTCACTTTTAATCTCAAAAAATTAATTTTATGTGACTACCATGTCTGTTGAAAAATATGCAAAGAAAGGAAAAGAGCACAAGACAAGGAAAATACAAGAAGATATTGTACCAAGTTTATAGACTACATTGGACAAAAATATGAATGTGAGATCGAGGAGGGTGTGTCGCTCTCATCAAGACAAATGAAGTTACTTTCATGGAATGTTAGGGGCTTAAATACCCCTAACAAAAGGAACTTGATTAAGTTCCATATTGATTCAAGTGACATTGATAATTTTTTATTATGAGAAACTAAAATTTCCAATTGTACAAAACAATTAAGTCATAACTAAATGGTCCAAATGAGAAGTACCTTATACTCCTCTAGGGGAATCAAGAGGACTGGCAGTCTTATGTGATTCATGCAAGGTCAAGGTAGAGTTTATTGCATTCCAATAATGGTGGATGATCATCAAGATTCAATGTTTTCAACACACATTTTGGATATTAAGAAGTTATTGTCCCACATCAACTTCTAGCAAGGAACATGTATGAGTCTCTTTGAAATCAACCTTATTTTTGTTAAGGGAGGAATTGATTATCTTAGGAGGTGATTTTAATGCTATTACATCTTTGAAAGAGAAAAATAGAGGCATCTTCCCCACTCCAAAAGAAATGGAGGAATTTTCCAATTTCATCCTGGATAATGCATTGATTGACTATTTACCAACTAATGGTAAATTTACCTCGAAAAACAAAAGGAAACATTTTTATTTCATTGTAGAGAGGCTAGATAGTTTTATCCTCTCTATAATTTGGACCAACATTGATTTTAAATATGCCTCTTTTATCCTCTCATTCTTAGGTTTAGATCATTATCTACTCCATTTGGATATTGTTTAGAATTGTATACCAAATAAATTTAAACCATCATCTAAATTTGAACACATGTGGTTCAGGGATAAAAAATTCCTGCTTCACCTTATACAATAGTGGGAGAATGCACCATTTGTAGCAGGCTCCATATTTTACCAATTAGAAAAAAAACTTGGTCACTTTATAAAAGGGAATATGAAACAATGGAACCATCTCCATTTCAAAAATATTTTTGAACAAAAAATATTCTTACTCAACAAATTCAAGTGCTCAATAAAAAAGTTATTCAAAAGGGTATTAATAATGAATCACTCAACTTTCAAAACTAACTTCAAAAATAGCTTAAAGAAGTTATTGCTAGAGAAGAAATATATTGGAAACTAAAATCAAGAGAAGCTTGGTTAAAAGAGGGGGATGATGAGTCCAGTTTATGACTCAATTTTGATAGAGTTTATTATCCATTTGTTGTAGTTATCGTAGACTTTGATACTTGAATGCTGAAATTTTAATGATATTTCCTCAAAACCCTAGACATTGGGCATAAGCTTATTTTTGTAATATTTAATGACATTGACATGCTATATGAACTATCTATGTTAATTTTACATGTGGATTAATGAATGTTACTTTAAGATAGTTATAGATATGCAATTGTTGTGCGTACTAATATTGTTATGAAAATATAATTAGAAGCCTACAAAATTGAGGAAGAATTTTCCAACTGGTCATTCACTATGAAGGTCAACAAGGTGATCATTCAAAGGTCAATGGAGGGAAGACTCTCAACAAGAGGGAAATTCCTAGTTTAATTCGAAGAATTGTAACTACCTTGTAAATGGTCTTAATTGTTTGTTGAGAGAATATAGGAGTTACTATTGTGCTAGATCTGCATTAAGGAAAACATGCTTGACCAGATTCCACACATGCATAACCTCCTTTCCACTTTTTATGCTTTCTCTAAAGTGGCATCTGGGTGATCCCACAATGCTGGTTTACAATTTCTGGGAGATTCTGATTTTTGTTGAAATCACATATTTTTAGAATTTATAATGATTTAAGCCTTAAAATGTTCCATGTAAAGCATTCCAATTGAACAGGGTTTGATCAAACTACCCTAGATCAAAACCCCTTGGATAGAACCCCACTAATTTTAAACCATACCTATAATAGAGTCTCCTTTACACCTATCAAAATGTTGACAAAAAACCACTTTTGATTTACCTTTTGGGGGATCAAATGAATTCATTCAAAATTTATTTTTTGTAAGTATGTAGTCCTTATTATAAGCTTCCCAAAAATTATAATTTTAAATAAATTTAATTTTATTATTATATTTATTTTTTATTTCTTGTGAATGTAGGTTTTTCACCGAAAATCAAGCTCTTTGTTTTGCACATATGAAAAAATAAAAGATTATAAAAGTATTTTTCTTAAAAATATGAGTGCACTAGACATTGAATTATTTGATCCAATAAAAAAAATAAAATTGAATTTCGATACATACAAAAAATGTTACACGTTATACGGTCTACCTATATCTAAATTGTAATTGGTTTGACTTTGAAAATTGATTGAGGAAAAAATATTCAATAAAACACCATCTAACCAAGTGTAAGCACTAGATATCATAGTTACAAATCTAAATTTGAAAGAATTGGAATTTTATCCTTCATGGAAAAATAGTTGTGCTATACAGTGAGTGTCACTCCTTCAAAATGTTGTTTTCTAAAAAGAACTAGTTTTCAAGGGAGATGGAAAAAGAGGTGCAATTTGATTCCAAATATTTTGAAAAAAATATATTTAGAATCTACAAAAAAAATGTCATGAAACTCTAGTTTGCATGATCTTTAAATTCCTCACGATTTAGCCGCTGTAGGTGCCCGAAAGTGAAAATTTAGTTAAAAAAAATATTTCATTGTCCAGTTTGGCAAAAAATTGTAAACCACTATTGTGAGATCACGCATCCTCCTAATCTATTGGAGTTGACCACCTTGCTAGGTAGTTAGTTAGTAGTTTTTATTCCTATAAATAAGACTCGAATGCTCCTTCTTAGGAAGTTGATTAATCTGAGGATATACTCACATTCTTAGTTTTTCAAGTAATACAGTTATGTTGCTCTATTGTACTTATGTTTTCCAATGAATAAAATGAAGTTATAAGTTTGTGCATCTAAGTTTACATTTTCCTTAAGGGATACTTATCCAAAGGGGTGCACTTGGTGAGAATTCCATTCTTTAGTTTAGTTAGTACTTTATGATCAAGAATTAGTTAATAATCTCTTCTTGCAACCACTAGAATTCCATTATGTGACTATTCCTGTATCCAAAGCAAATAGAGTAGTTTCCTATTTGTTTGCTCATATTTTTATTTTTTTCATGTATTCTAGTTAGTATATTTATTGGTTGATGCTCAATACTTATGTTATTTCTTTCCAAGCAATTTACTTTCACCATTATGTCTTCCTTAGATGTAGAGTGAATATGGCTACTATGGATTCCTAGTGCACATACTGTACTGATCCATTTAAAGTCTACGTCCCTGGGTTGACAAGTTAAATTCACCTTCATGATGATTGAGATAGCTATTCAGATTAGATATCCAATCTCCAAATCACAACTATAAGGGCTTAGTTGTTAAATCATTGTAGGAGGCCAACATTTTTGGCACCATTGTTGGGGACAGTGTCAAACTAGGGAGTTCTTTGGAGTCATTGGTAGTTTCTTTCCTGTTGTAGTATTTTTGGAAGTTTACTCATATAGTATACCCCTCATTTAGGAAAGTAATGATCCACTATTCTTTTTCCAATTCTTTGTGTGAGCTGGTTTATATTGAGTTGATACCATATGCATAAAGGAAGGAGAAAAGATTATCATGGGAGATTCCTTCCTAATAACCCTGATCTATTCCAGCTAGTTGAGCATCAAAATCTACCAAGAGATGAAGAAGAAGAAGAGTCACACCCCTTTGCTGATGCATTGCCTAATTTGACCAATTCTGAAATTTCCTTTGGAGACCAAAATCAGATTGAGAATCCCTTTGCTTTGGAACTCCATCAGGTAGGAATGGGTGATGGAAATAGAAACAAACCTAACTAACTAGCTTTTCCTTTCCCCATTGCTCATCAAAATGAAGTTGACAACCTCAAAAATATCCCTACTTCAGTCCTTCCTAAGTTTTATGGACTTGTCACAGAAGATCCTGATGTTTTCTTGTTCGAGTTTGACATACTTTGCAGGAGTTATGACTATACCACTGATTCTTATAGGCTTAAGTTATTCCCTACCACCTTGAAGGAGGTTGCATTAAGATAGTTTATGAGTATAGAAATAAATATCATGGAGACTTGGGATGACATGAAGAAAAAATTCCTTGAAAAGAAAAAGGAATATTGCAGGGGAAGTAACATGAGGGGAGATGAAATTTTTAGGATGCAGCAAAAGGAAGATGAGAGCCTAGAGGATTACATTTCAAGGTTTTTGTTTTTCCTACAAAAATCTCCACCACCATAAACTCAATGAAGAATCACAACATTTTGTTTTCCTAAGAGGAATTAATGATAGCTCCACAGATGCCTTGGACCTAATGGGAGGAGGAGATATCACCCAAGTTCCTTGGGAGGCTTTCAAGAAGATATGTCAGAACTATTCTAGGGAAACTTCAAAGAAAGGGAGAGCTTACCAATCCTCTATAGGTAAGTCATCTACTAGTGGAGTTTCAAGAATATAAATTACTCACTTACTGGAAGAATTCAAGCAAGACATCATAAACAATCTTCCTACTTAGTTGGATACACTTTAGGAAAAGAAGAAACAAGAGGAGGTAGAGGCAATGTTGGTAGAATATTTCCCTCATTGTAGAGAAAAGAAGGACTATAGATGCAAGATGATAACTAATATTGATAGTAAGTAGATTCCATGTGTGTTCAAGCTAATCTAGGGTGAAGATGACCAAGACTACTACATTGGACAAAGGAGGCCATGGGCTCCAAGACAAGGTATGCCACAAGATCCACTATCTTTTGTCAAGCCTTATTTTAATTCTTATGCATCAAATAACCAATGGCATCCCCCATATCCATCCAATTATAGAGGTTATCCACCACAACCTTAGAATAACCCTTCAAATTCCTAGCCCAATTACCAAAACTATCCACCCCAATGGCAACAACCTCAGGGGAATTGGTAGCAGTTTCAAGGAAATTGGTAGCCACCTCCAGGAAACTGGAAACAAACATCTCAATGGAGGGGAGGACAACAATGGCCAAACTAGACAACTAGTTAGATGCAACCACCTTCTCAACCCCAACAACTTGCTATAATTCCTCCTCCTACTAGTTCAAGTTCAAATACACCCAAACCTACTCAGCTACTAGCTCAACCCACACATAACCCAAATAAAAAACCACAATAGTTGCCATTATACTCTACTAATCCAAATCAATTCTCTGCATATGTTGTGAGTATAAGTGACATCCACTTGCATTCATGAACTACCTTTCTAGCTCATTCCACACCCATTATCACTGAGCTTCCTGTTGAAGAAGAGGAGCATCTGAATGACCCCATTCAGCTAAGTGCACCTAAAAATCTTGAACCAGTCCTAGTTAAGTAGACTGAACAAGAACCACCATTTCCTCAGAGGTTGGAAATTGCTAAACAAAAGGAAGAGAAGGAGGAGCAAGCCTTTGATATTTTAGATTAGTTGAAGCATATATGTGTCCAGATACCTATATTTCAGACCATAAAAGATGTTCCTATATATGTAAAAGAAATTAAGGAAGCATTCCTTAAGAAGCTAGACAAAAAGAAGAAAGACCCCACTATGGTTCATGTGGTGGGACAATTGGTTGACATCATTCTTGGGAAAGTGATTGTTCCCAAATAAAATTACCCAGGGAGTCCTGTGGTAGGAGTTGTTATAAATGGGATCCAAATAAAAAATACTATGATTTATTTGGGAGCAACAATAAATGTAATGACCAAGGATATCCTATAGCAACTAAATGTTGCAAGCATAAGACCTACTCCTACTATCCTCCAGCTTACTGATAGTTCCACTATTAAACATGATGTTATAGTAGAGGATCATGTGGTAACTCTAGACTCTTGGGAGTATCCAACATATTTCATGATTCTTTCTCCTAAAGCTACACTAGGCGGGTACCTCATTATTCTAGGAAGGCCATGGTTAGCAACAATAGATGCCTATATTGGATGTCGGACATGAGACATGACCATTTTTTATGGAAAGAGAACCAAAAGGCTTGTTCTCTATTCTCTTGCTCATCCATCCCATGATATGGATAACCCCATATGGCAACATGCTGGTGAAGAGGCCGAGGAAGTCAATTCTGTGGCACAACTTATGATGTTAGGAAGGATTTCTTTCATGTAGCTTTAGGATGAATATGATGTATTGTCTAACATAATTTAGAACCATTGTGAGGTGGAAGAAGACTCATCCTCTCATGCATCTGATTTTGATCCAGTGAAGACACTTTTTCCTGCTCTTCTTGCAACCGAACTTCCTGTAGCAATAGGTATGTCTCTTACATTGTTACCACATGAACTCAAGATACCAAGCATTGGTGAAGAAGCTATGATAGAGTTAACTACACAAGTGAAAGTGTTAGAAAGAAAATATCTAAATATTAATAGAAAACTGAGTGAAGAACAACAATTTTCATTGAAAAACTTACTGAGGACCCACCAACATGCATTTGCATTGGACTATCATGATATGAAGGGACTGGAACCTAAGATCTGCACTCATAGGATATACATCAGAGATGATTGTACACCAGTGAGGCAGACACAAAGAAGAATTAACCTTGCATTGAGAGAAATTGTAAAAGTGGAACTAAAAGAATTTCTAAATGCAAGATTTATCTACCCCATTTCAGATAGCCAGTGGGTGTCTCGATTTTTGATTATGCCCAAAAAGGGAGGGAAGTGGCGATTCTATGTTGATTACAAGGAACTCAATGCTGCCACCAAAAAGGACCATTTTCCCCTACCTTTCATCAACTTTTGGACTCACTTGCAGGAAAGTAGTACTTTTCTTTTCTAGATGGATTTAGTGGCTATAACCAGATCCAAATTGCACCTGAGGACCAGGAGAAGACCACCTTTACTTGTCCATGGGGGACCTATTCTTACTCAGTACTTCCATTTGGATAATGCAATGCACCTATAACTTTTCAGAGGGAAGTCATTAGCATATTTCCAGATATCTCACATGATTGCATGAAAATTTACATGGATGATTTTACTACCTATGGTGCTGATTTCAATGAAGTATTGGGGAATCTTAGGAGATTTCTATAGAGATGTAAAGACCACAATCTATCTTTATATAGTGAAAAGTGCTTCATGATGATGCAGTAAGGTGTAGTCCTTGGCCACTACATCTCTCACAAAGGAATTCAAGTAGATCTTGCCAAGATTGAGGTGATCACTTACCTTCCTATACCTAAAAAACAAAAAGATGTTAGGAGTTTCTTGGGACATGCAGGTTATTATAGGAATTTCATCAAAGACTTTAGAAAAATAGCAGCACCATTGTACACTCTCCTAACTAAAGATGTTGAATTCCAATGGACAGAAGATTGTGCAAAGCATTTTCTGACTTGAAAGCAACTTTAACTCATGCTCTTGTACTCAAAGGCCCTAATTGGGAGCTTCATTTCCACATTCATATAGATGCATCAAACTATGCTATAGGAGAAGTCTTAGGATAGAAAGACAAAGCTATTGAAAATGTTATCTATTTTGTTAGTTAAAATCTGTAGGGAGCTAAATTCAACTATATAGTGACAAAAAAGAAATGTTGGTAGTGGTCTATGCCCTTAACAAATTCAGGCACTACATAATAGGCTATCAGATATTTTTGCACACAGACCATACAACCATTAGGTACCTCATGAATAAACCCCTAATTTCAGGTAGGCTAGCAAGATGGTCATTGCTGATATAGAAGTTTGACTTAACCATTGTGGATAAACTAGGGAAGGGTATGTGCAGGATCATGATTGGCCAAAAATTGGTGATATGATGGGTATGTGTAGGGTATGTGGCTAACGACTTTTTTTTACCCAAAATTAATGAAACAAAAAAGGTTTTTTAAAGGATATTCTCAGCTTTCCACCAATATACATTATTCTTTACTTTGAATTTAATAAATAATTATTATTCATTTTCTATTTGAATTACGACTAAAGTCCTGATTGATAGGCTAATTGAAAAACATCTATAGCTTTCAAATGGTATCACATTATTTGAATCTAAAACATGCGTTACATTCTGCTTCACATACTATAGGATTAAAAAAATAAAAAATTGAATTTCATGAAGTTTTGACCAAGTTAAGGTGGTCAAACATACGAGTTTTATATTTTTTAAAAGTTGTAATAAAAAATCATAATTAATTATTTACTTAGAAAAAATTACAAAAAATGCATCACATCGGGACATGAGTCCTCTACTTGTATCTAAAATATTATAAAAATATATTATCATTTTATTATGGTTAGGGTGGTCGATAGACACCTACTTCTTATTTTTTCCCTGAAATTTAAGTACTATTGCATTGAAATTTCAAATTTTCACCAAATAGTTTTTTTTTTTATTTTAAATAAACCTCGTAGTTTAGAAACTACATTTAGTTTGCTACAGTTTCTATTCTTACATAGTTTTGAAATAATATAGTTAAATTATTCAAATTTTTACGTCAAGTTGCCTAATTCTGATTTTTTTGAATTTTTCGCCACTTAAGGGCCTAATTTTTCCATAATGATCCTACACATACCTAGAAGGCCAACGTTGTTGCAAAATTTCTTTCAAGGAAGACTACATCAGGGGACAATCATGTCATTGTTGACTCTTTCCCTAATGAACACTCATTTTCCATCAGTGTGCATACACCCTGGTATGTTGATATAGCTAATTATCTGGTCACAGGGAGAGTTTCTCCTCATTTCTCTCCAAAAGAGAGAAGGGTGCTCATTGAAAAATATTTTCCCTTTTCATGGACCGTTGGATGTTTTTTCTACACTAGGCCAGACCATGTCATGAGGAGATATGTGAGGGAAGATGAGACAAATGATATCTTGCAACCAAGAGGACAATAATGAAGATTTTGAACATAGGATATTACTGGCCCACACTCCACAAGGATGTAGGGAAATATACAAGGAAGTGTGATAGATTCCAGAGGATTGGATGACCACCAAATTTGATGAGATTCCCCTTTAGCCCCAGGTAGTAATCATTCCATTTGACAAATGGGGGTTGTATTTTGTAGGACCCATTGATCCTCCATTAAATGGTAAATCCTACATCTTAGTATGCACTAATTATGTAATCAAGTGGGTAGAAGTTAAGGCCGTGAAGCATGCAAGAGATAATAAGGTTGCAAAATTTCTTTATGAGGAGATTTTCACATGGTATGAGGTTCAAAGAGAGATAGTGACTGATCAAGGAGCTCAATTCACCTCAACCCTTGTTATAAAACTGGTCAATGAATACAACATAAGGCACATGAATTATACTCATGATCACCCTTAGACCAATGGCCAAGTTGAGGTGACTAATAGGGAAATTGAAGCCATTCTGACCAAAACAGTGGCCATCCATAGGAAGGATTGGGAAAACAAGCTACTAGAAGTTGTTTTGGCCTATACAACAACCTAGAAGACAACCACAAGCTTCACTCCTTTTGAGTTGTTGTATGGAAAGAAAGCTATGATGCCCATTGTATTTGAGCATAAGACTCTTAGGACTACACTAGACTTAGGGATGGATATCTCTAAGGAAAAAAAGGACAAAATTATGCAACTGAATGCTTTAGATTAGATAAGGAAGATAGCCTTGCATCACACAAAGCTAGTGTAGAATCAGAGAATAAAGTGTCATGACAAATTCATCAAGGATAAGAAATTTCAGCCAAGTGACTAGGCACTACTCTATGACTCAAGGTATTAGGATAATGAAAGAAAATTGTAGACAAGGTGGCTAGGACCATATGATGTTGATGAAGTTTTCCCGAATGGTGTTGTTCAACTCACCACCATTGACCTTGTCAGATTTAAGTTTCTTTTCAATAGTCATCACCTCAGGTTGTATCACAAGCCAACTTCTAAGGAGGAATTCTTGCATCAATTCACTTAGCATGTAACACCCAAAATTCCTACAACCAAAGGAAGCATACCTAATGTCCCTCCTTCTAGCTAACTAAGGTATGTAACTTGTCATAATAAAGACTTCCACTTTTGTGGGAGTCCACTTCTTCATTCACCCATCTGCCCATCCATCTCCACCTTTCTCTCTCTTCCATCATGCCCCCATAACTTCACTTCATTCCACCATCATTTCACTTCATTCTATCTCCATTTTCATTAATTACTCAACTAACTTCTTAAAAGGTAACTGGTACTTTCTCCATAATCTTTGCAACAAATCTTCCAAGAATTCAGGTATGTGTGCATAAATTAGTTATATCTTTATTTTCTTTTAGTACATTTATTTAATTATTGTACATTAATATATACATTCTCTAGAGAATGTATTTATTCCCTGCCCCTGTCAAATCATCATTACTACTGCACATGTGAGGAAACATGCTTAAATTTAGGTTAGGAGGGAAGTGCACATACCATGTTCGTGTTTCAATCCATGTTGGTTCATGTCAGCAAAGTTTAAATTGAGCCAATTTTAATTCTAAGTGAGATTACGGCTCACATGTGTGAGATGACATCAACCATCGCTATTTTTCTTGATTGTAGCCTTCATTTATTAGTCCTCTATTTCCTTTATTACTCCTATCATAATCCTAAGTCTCCAAAAAGGTAAAATTCAGATGACACTAGCATTGGGAATTTAGTAGCATTGTAGGAAGGAGAAGTTTAGCTTTTAAATGAAGATTTCAGGAAGGGAAACCTTGCAGAGTGACTGCTTAATTATAGACAGATGAACAATGGGAGGTGGGTTAATTTGAAATGAACCCATGGTTAATGATGCATTACTACAGGATGCACCTTGCCAGGATGAGTTCAAAAATTGTAGGTGGTTAGATTATTTCCTGAAGTTGAATGGTTATAATGAATACATTGTGTTGGAATTTTCCAAGACATTGTCTGAAGGAGAGGCCACGATAAAAGGGTTGGAGGTAATTTCTACTAAAGAAAGGATTGGAAAAGTTACAGGGTTGCCTACCACTGGTGAACATTACCCTGCTACCAGAGATTCTAGGTCAGCTAGGGCTGAATTTAGAGAACCTAGTGAATCTCCATTAAGCATGGACAAGCAAGGTGTGAAGAGAATATCTCTGCCTAAGCCATGGAAGCAAGTATTTGTTTATGTTGTGAATTACCTTACTTGTGAAGGTTGTTAGATGAATCTAGATTCTCTGCATTTCAAACTCCTGAATCATATGAGGCATGGGAGAAGAATGAATGTGCCAAACATGTTATACCGCCTTCTTTAAATCATGGCAGTCGAGACCTAGAAATGTAGGGATAATTATGTTTCCCATGATTGTCTGATCAAATTATTAGTAGAGAAGTTGTTGTATGATGTGTCTGATATGACTTGGGAAGAATTCTTGAATATTGATCAATTTACACTAGACCATTTATGACCTAGGGTTTTTCCTCAACCTCATAGGGCTAGAAGGATATTGAGCATGGTTGAAGCCACTCCTGGTGCCTCAACCATTGGCATAGGTCCTAGTGTAAACCCTCCTACAACTGAAGAAACCATAGAGATTAGTTCTTATGAGGAATAACATTCAAATAAAGAAAGTTCCTCTTTAGATTTTGATGATAATGTCCCTCTTGGAATCCTAATTTGAACTAGGGCACAAAAGGAAGAGACAGAAATAAGGAAGGGAAAAGCTAAAAAGAAAATTGTAGAAAAGAAAGTGCCAAGCTCTAAGAAATAGAAGGTTGACACTATTATTCCTGCAGCCAAAGAGAAACATGGGAGCCCTACTAGAAAATAAGACCACCTAGACTAGTCTTTGGTATGTCTCCACAGGGAAGCCCTAGAACTAGAGAAACATCACAGGAGGAAACATAAGCCCCAATGGGGTAGGTGAATGTTGAGGAAAATGACATATTTGAGGAAGCAACAAATATAACATTGGCAGAGCTTGCTGCCATCATAGAACAAGTTGAAAGTCAAGAGTATGAGGAGAATCAGGAGCTCCTACAATGAAAGCAAGAGTAGGAGTTCCTACAGTAAGAGAAAAAAAAGAGCCCCTTCAGCTAGAATTGGGAGATCAATCAACACCATTGCAGCTAGAATCGACTGAACAAACAAAATTCCTGCAGCTGGAGCCATATGAAGAGAAAGCATTAGTCCTAGGAAAAATTCTGGTAGAAATACATAAGCCCTCTGATTTTTCAATGCACATGGTAGCCATGAAATTTTGTAGAGATATGCAAAGGAGGGAAGATGAATGGAAAGAGGAGAAATTTAGGCTAAAGAAGGAAATTAAAAAGAGAAATGAAGAGATTGAAGATAAGAATGCAGAAATTGCTACTTTAAAGGAGAAGGTGGACAATATGGCAGCCTTAGTACCTTAGATATTAGAATGTAGGACTCCTCCAAGGGTCTATGCTCTATATTTGAATGAGAAGAATCTTTATTTTAAGCTAGCAAGGATTATCTTAGATTTGAATCCTTCCATTGAGACTCTTATTGAAATTTTCTAGGATTATTAGATTGCTCCTCCTAAAATGAAAAATTTCTTATGTGAATTCTATATGCATAATTATGTCGTGTCCCAAGATCATGATTGGAATCCATTGTTGTATGTTGGAGATGTCCATTAAGGGAATTTATGTCTTGGATACAAAATGAAATTATTTGGGGATGATAGTTAGAACTTATAGGAAAATAGAATCCAACACTCCCTTGCCCATTAGGGCTGAATCTAGAAATTCAGGAGACATTTTTCAGTGATTGGCACAAAAATTTTTATTGACCAAGCTATGGCAGTAGGATCCTACCTAAGAGAGAAGTAGTTTACAAATAATATTAGAGGGTAGCAAAAACCATAGGGGAATCTATAACGGGATATCTAGCATAGAGGTGGAACAATCTGGCTGATGAGTTAAAATAAGATGAGCCTCACTCTTTGCAAAACTATGCTACAACATGCAAAAGAGTTGATAGATATATACAAATTGGAAGGTCAAAGGGACTATTTTGGCTTCCATTCACTTTTTAGCCACCTATCCTATTATGGTATGTGCCAATTTTTAGGTATTATCAATATGATATAGCTGTAGAGAGATAGAGATGGAGCAGGTTGGACCAACAGTAAGGGTTCTATTGGGACCCTAATTCACACAATGCAAGAACTGATGTAGGACAACTGATACTTGCAAATTTTAGGGCATTGACTAAGCAAAAGAATAACCCTTCATCTACTCGAGGACCAACAAAGCCTTAGGTTGGGGGAGATGATGAGTCCAGTTTATGAATCAATTTTGATAGAGTTTATTATCCATTTGTTGTAGTTGTCAGAGACTTTGATACTTGGATGTTGACCTTTTTTATGATATTTCCTCAAAACCATAGACATTGGGCTTAAGCTTATTTTAGTAACCTTTAATGACATTGACATGCTATATGAACTATCTATGTTAATTTTACATGTGGATTAATGAATCTTACTTTAATATATTTACAGATATGCAATTGTTGTGCGTAATAATATTGTTATGTAGATATAATTAGATGCCTACAAAATTGAGGAAGATTCTTCCAGCTAGTCATTCTTTATGAAGTTCAACAAGGTGATCGTTCAAAGGTCAATGGAGGGAGGACTCTCAGCAAGAGGGAAATTCCTAGTTTAAATCAAAGAATTGGAACTACCTTGTAAATGGTCTTAATTGTTTGTTGAGCGAATATAGGAGTTAATATTGTGCTAGATCTACATTAAGGAAAACATGCTTGACCAGATTCCACACATGCATAACCTCCTTTCCACTTTTTATGCTTTCCTTAAAGTGGCATCCTCCTAATTTGTTGGAGTTGTCTGACTTGCTAGGCAGTTAGTTAGTAGTTTTTCTTCCTATAAATAAGACTTGAGTGGTCCTTCTCAGGTAGTTGATTAATCTGAGGATTTACTCGCATTCTTAGTTTTTCAAGTAATACAATTATGCTACTCTATTGTACTTATTTTTTCCAATGAATAAACTAAAGTTATAAGTTCATGAATCTCAATTTACATTTCTCTTAAGGGATACTCATCCAAGGGGGCCCACTTGGTGAGCATTCCATCCTTTAGTTTAGTTAGTACTTTTTGTTCAACAATTAGTTAATAATTTGGCACTGTCTGTTCCTACATCCACTAGAATTCCATTTTGTGACTGTTCCTGTAGCCAAAACAGACATAGTAGTTTCTTGTCTCTTTGCTCACATTTTCATTTCTTTCATGCATTCCAATTAGTATAGTTATTGATTCATGCTCAATACCTATGTTATTTCTTTCCAAGCAATTTAATTTCAACATTATATCTTCCTTAGCTCTAGAGTGAATATGGCTACTATGGATTCCTAGTGCACATACTATGCTGACCCATTTAAAGTCTACATCCTTGGGTTGAAAAGTTAATGCACCTTCATGATGATTGAGATAGATATTCAGATTAGATGTCCAATCTCTAAATCATAGTTGTTAAATCATTGTAGGATGCCAACAGGGGATATGAATACCAAGTTTTTTTCACAACTTAGTAAAGGTCAGATGCAATGCTAACACTATTATTTATAAATTTTGTATCTAATGAACTTATAAAAGATGAATAATAATTTCAAAGTGAGTGCATCCTATTCTTTACCAACCTCCTTAGAAAAATCATGAATCAAGACCTCAATGTGGTTGGAAAGGTACAAGAGTTTTTAAATTTCATCCCAAAGAAACTTATTCTAGATGATAAATTTTTTCTCTTGGCTCCATTCACCCTTGAAGAGGTCAATATTGTAGTTTTTTAATTTTTCCACCTGACAAATCTCCTAGGCCAGATGGTTTCACTACACTTTTTTTATCAAAAATACTAAGATTTTGTGGGAAGAGATATTTTGTTGCCTTTAGAAGAATCCCATAGAAATGGAAAAATGTTCAAAGATATCAACACCATTCATATTTCTCTTATAACAAAAGTCAAAACTCCTTCCCCATTTGTATTTTTTAGACCTATCCCTCTCTAATACAATTTATAATTATTTTC
Source organism: Sequoia sempervirens (assembly GCA_007258455.2). Taxonomy (NCBI): domain Eukaryota; kingdom Viridiplantae; phylum Streptophyta; class Pinopsida; order Cupressales; family Cupressaceae; genus Sequoia; species Sequoia sempervirens. The sequence goes on along the minus strand of VDFB02353493.1, from coordinate 312,311,657 downwards.
TAAAGATATTACCCTAAGGGTTACCAAACTCATTTCAGGAATAATTTCAGAGGAATAAGGTTGCTATTATGGGAAACGTGACAACCAGAGGAGAAATAATAGCTCATGAAATCTTGCACTCAATTCATCAAGGAAAAATTATAGCTATGATCATAAAATTAGACATGATGAAGGCCTATGATAAAGTAAATTAGAATTTTTATCAAAGGTTTTGGCAAGGCTATCTTTTGATACAAAATGGTACAAATAGATTTTTTACTATCTCAAATCATCTAAATTATAAGTCCTCATAATTAACTCTTTAGGAGCTAGGCAAGGTGATACCCTCTTTCCCCTTTCTTCTTCATCCTGATGGTGGAACCATTGAGCCAGACAATATCATGCTTCCATGCATCAAGTAAATGGAATGGTATAAAAATAAAAAGATCATACATATCTTGCACCCATTCCTTATTTGAAGATGACACATTACTATTTGGCCATCCCTCGGTGTGGGAAGTCAACAAAATAAAGTATGTTCTTCAAAAATACTATCTAATTTTAGGTCAAATGATTATTCTGAGGAAGTAAAAAATATTTTTCATAATACTTCCACCCAATTAATTGACCACAACCTCTATATCTTAGAATTTAGATAGAATAAACTACCCTGCAGCTATCTGGAGATTCCTTTCTTTGCAAGGGCCCAAAAATTCTCATTTTGGCACAAAATATTTATGAATATACAAAGAAAAGTAGCATCTTGGAAGGTGATGAGCCTATTTTTTGGTCTAGTTTTGGGTAGAATATCTAGTCTATTTGCTCATAGATGTCATGGAATTTAATGCTTAAGTTTTGGTATTGGCATAATGTTTCCCTCAAACCATTGACATTTGATATTATCCCATCTTTGCAAGCTTTAATGATATTTAGCATAATATGTGGGTTATCCATATTGATTTTTCATGTGATTAATGAATGTTTCTTAGAGTGGTTATAGACATGCAGTTATTATACGTACTGACCTTGAAATATAGATTTAATATGCCAAGTTGAGGAAGGCACCGCCAATTGGGCATGCACTCTAACATCCAACTAAGAAATTACTCCAAGTCAAAGACAACCAGCATCAAATATTCTTCATGCAACTGAATGTAACCACCTTGCAGTGGACCTTAATGATTGAGCATGCATAGGCATTACTATTGTGCTAGATCTGCACTTGACTTGCATGTCTGAATAGATTCTATGCATGCATAACCGTCATTCCTCCACTTTCCCCTATTTTTCCTAAATGGCATCCTCCTAGATGTGGAGTTGAATACCTTGTTTAGCTATAGTATAAATAATAATTTTATGCTCCTTCTTCAGAAGGTTGCACAATTTGACATTGTACTCTCATTCTCCAATTTTAGTAATACAGATACATTACTCTTTGTATGCATGATTTATAGTGAATAAAATAAAGTTCTGAGTTTGAGCATCTGAGTTCTTGTTAGTTTAGAGCATACTTATCCAAGGGGGCCGACTTGGTGAGTAATTCATCTTCTTAGTTTAGCATTAGTTTAGTATTACTTGTTGTTTAGTACTTAGTTAGAAATTTGGCATTGACTGTTCTTCCAGCCACTAGAATTCCATTTTGTGACTGTTCCTCCAGCTAAAGCAAATAGAGTAGTCTCCTGTTTTTCACTCATATTTTCATTCTTGCTCTGGATTTCAGCTTAGCATAGTTGTTGGTTGATATTCAACATTTTCTTTATTTCCTTTTAAGCTATTTACTTTCAGTATTGTGTTTCTTAGTTGTACAGTGCAATGAGTACTTGAGCCCCTAGTGCACATACTGTGCTTACCCATTTCAAGTTCACGTCCCTGGGTTGAAAAGTTAAATGCACCTTCATGATGATTGAATAGATATTCAGGTTAGATGTCCAGTCTCTGAATCATGGCTATAAAGGCTTAGTTATGAAATCATTGTAGGAGGCCAACATTTTTGGTGTCGTTGCCGAGGATGGTGTCAAGCTAGGAAGTATTTTGGAGTCATTGGTTGTTTTTCTTGCTATAGTGTTTTTGAAAGATGTTCTTAGCATATCCTCAATTAGGAAGTAAGGACCCTCCTGATTCTTTACCAATTCTTTGTGTGAGATGAATAATAGTGAGTGATACTACATGCATAAAGGAAGGAGAAGGGATGCTTATGGGAGATTCCTTCCAAACAATCCTCATCCATTTGAGCTAGTTGAGTACCAGAACCTACCAGAAGAAGAGGAAGAAGAAGATCCACACCCCTTTATGGATGCATATCTTGATTTGGTTAGCTCTAAAGTATCCTCGGAAGATCAAAATCAACTTGAGAACCCCTTTGTCTTAGAACCACATCAAGTATGCATGGCTGATGCAAATAGGAATAGACAAAACCAACCAAATTTTCCTTTCCCCATTTCCCATCAAAATGAAGCTGAAAAAATCAAGAAAATTCCCACCTCAACACTCCCCAAGTTTTATGGACTTGTTATAGAATATTTTGATACCTTCTTATTTGAGTTTGACATACTCTGTAGGAGTTATGATTACACTACTGATGCCCATAGGCTTAAGTTATTTCCCTCCACTTTGAAAGAGGATGCATTAAGATGGTTCATGAGCTTAGGCAAGGATACTGTGGAAACTTGGGAAGACATGAAGAAAAAATTCCTTGAGAAGTACAAGGAATATTCTAGGGGTAGTGACATGAGAGGAGGTGACATTTTTAGGATATAGCCGAAGGAAGATGAGAGCATGGAAGATTACATTATAAGGTTTCTATTTTTCTTGCAAAAATATCCACACCATGCACTTAATGATGACTCACAAAAGGTTCTTTTCCTAAGAGGAATCAATGAAAGCTACACTAATGCTTTGGACCTCATGGTAGGATGAGATATCTCCCATGTTTCTTGGGAGGATATCAAGAAATAATTCTAGAATTACTCTAGGAAAGCTTCAAAAAAGGGATAGCTTATCAATCTTCCATGGCGAAGTCAACTACCTATGGAGTTTCAAGAATTGAGATCACTCATTTGTTGGAAAAATTCAAGAAATATATTATCAACAATCTAGCTACTCAACTAGATACACTTTAGGCCAAAAAGAAGCAAGAAGAGGCATAAATGATATTGATAGAGTATTGTCCTAATTGTAGACAAAAGGAATGCAGATGTAAGATGGTAGCTAACCTAGAAAGAAAATAGATTTCACCTGAGTTCAAGCCCATTCAGATTGAAGAAGACCAAGTCTACTATGTTGCACAAAGGAAGCCTTGGTCTCCAAAACAAGGTATGCCACTAGATCCACTATCCTATGTTGGACCATATTTTAACTCTTATTCATCTAGTAACCAATGGAAACCCCCATATACACCCAGTTATGGAGGATATCCACCACAGCCTTAGAGTAACCCTCCAAACACTAGGACCAGTCATCAGAGTCCACCTTAGTGGCAACAACCTCAGGGGAATTGGCAATAGTTTCCAAGGCACTGACAACCACCTCACGGAAATTAGCAACAAACAAATCAATGGAGAGGACAACAATGGCCTACCTAGAAAACTAGTTACATCTAGCCACCATCTCACCCCCAACAGCCTGCTCTAATGCCTCCGCCTACTATTCCAAGCTCAAATTCACTTAAACCAACCCAGCTACCAGCTCAACCCACACCCAATCCTAATAACAAATCACAACAATAGCCTGCAAACTCTGCTGATTCAAATCAATTCCCTATATATGTTGTGAGTGTAGGTGACATTCATTTGCATTCAAGAACTACTGTAATAGGCCCTCCCAAGCCAATTATCACTGAACCTCCTATGGAAGAGGAGGAGGAGCCTCTGAATGATCCTATTCAACCAAGTGAACCTAACAATCCTAAACCAGTTCAAGCCAGGTAGACTGAACAAGAACCACCATTCCCTTAGAGATTGGAAGTTTCCAAGAAGAAAGAAGAAAATGAGGATACCACCTTTGACATCCTGGATCAACTAAAGCATATATGTGTTTAGATACCCCTATTTCAGGCCATAAAGGATGTTCCAATCTATGGAAAAGCTATCAAGGAAGCTTGTCTTAAGAAGCTAGGAAGGAAGAAGAGAGACCTAGCTACAATTCATGTGGTGGGTCAACTAGCTAATATCATGCTAGGAAAAGTTACTATTCCGAAGTATAATGACCTAGGTAGTCTTGTAGTAGCAGTTGTCATAAATAGGATCTAAGTGAAGAATGCTTTGATTGATTTAGGGGCAGCAATCAATGTGATGACCAAAGACATCCTGAAACAACTAAACATTGCAAGTATGAGATCTAATCCTATTGTCCTGCAGCTTGTTGGTAGCTCTACTGTTAAGCCTGATGGTGTAGTGGAGGATCTTGTGGTAGTTCTAGACTCCTGGGAATACCCAACAGATTTTATGATTCTTTCTCCTAAGGCTACAGTAGGCGGGTATCTCATCATTCTTGGAAGGCCTTGGTTGACAACTGGAGATGTTTACATTGGATGTCAGTTAGGTGACATAACCATTTCAGATGGAAGGATTACTAATTTTTTTTTTCTTTATCCACCTACTCAGACATCTCATGATGAGAAAGATTCTATATGGCCAGAAGTTGGTGAAGAGGCCGAGTAAGTTGATTTTGTGGCATAGCTTATGATGCTAGGTAGAAGCTCTTTCATGTAGCTCCAAGATGAGGATGAACTGTTAGATAATATCATTCAGAACCATTATGAAGTGGAGGAAGCATCATCTTCTACTTCGGTCAGGACACTTCTTCCTACTCTTCTTGTAGCCATTGTTGCTGCAGACATTCTTCTTGCAAATGATCTTCCTACAACCACTATTCCTATAGAAAGACTTCCTACATCAACAAGTATGTTCCATATATTGCTTTTGTATGAACTAAAGGTACTATGTATTAATGAAGTAGCCATGATAGAGTTAACTACACAAGTCCAGGTGTCAGAAGGAAAATATCTAAATGTTAATAGTAAATTGAATGAAGAACAACAACTGTTATTGGAAAACCTATTAAGGTCCCATGAACATGCATTTGCATGGGATTATAACGATATGAAGGGACTAATTCCTAAACTTTGTATCCATAGAATTTATATTAGAGATGATTGCACTCTAGTAGGACAACCACAAAGAAGGATTAACCTTACATGAAGAGAGATTGTGAAAGGAGAACTGCAGAAATTGCTAGAAGTAGGACATATCTACCCCATTTTAGATAGCCAGTGGGTGTCTCCATTAGTGATTGTTCCCAAGAAAGGAGGGAAATGGTGAGTTTGTGTTGATTATAGATAACTTAATGCTACCACCAAGAACGATCACTTTCCTTTACCCTTCATTGATCAAGTTTTGGAAACACTTGTGGGAAAGCAATACTTCTCTTTTCTAGATGGATTTAGTGGCTACAACCAGATCCAAATTGCACCAAAAGACCAGGAGAAGAGCAAATTTACCTATCCATGGGGGACCTATGCCTATTCGGTACTCCCATTCAGCTTGTGCAATGCACCTACAACTTTCTAGATGGTAGTCATTACAATATTCACAGACATTTCTCATGATTACATGGAGATTTATATGGATGAGTTCACCACTTATGGTGTTGATTTTAATGAAGGATTGAAGAATCTCAAGAGAGTCCTACAGAGATGTGAGGATCAAAACTTGTCCTTAAATAGTTAAAAGTGATTCATGATGATGCAAGAGGGTGTAGTTGTTGGCCACTACATCTCCCACAAGGGAATTCAAGTAGATCCTGCAAAAATTAAGGTAAACACAAATCTTCCTACACCTACAAAACAAAAGGATGTTAGGAGTTTGTTGGGTCATGCAAGATATTATAGGTGATTCATCAAGGATTTTAGCAATGTAGCAGCACCATTGTATACCCTTCTCACTAATGATGCTAAATTTCAGTGGACTAAAGCTTGTGACAAGGCATTTTCTGACTTGAAGGTAGCTTTGACTCATGCTTCTATACTCAAGGGACCCAATTGGGAGCTTCCTTTCCACATCTACACTAATGCATCAGATTATGCCATAGGAGGAGTCTTAGGATAGAAAAAGGGAGTTGTTGAAAATTTTATTTACATTGTTAGCAAAAAAATGTAGGGAGTTGAATTCAATTATACAGTGACAAAGAAAGAGATACTAACAATAATCTATGCACTAAACAAATTTAGAAATTACATAATGGGCTACCAAATCTTTGTGCACATTGATCATGCAGCCATTAGGTATCTCATGAATAAACCTTTGATCATAGGTAGATTGGAAAGATGGTTATTATTGATGCAAGAGTTTGACATAACCATTGTGCATAAGCCAGGGAAGACTAATGTTGTATATTTTCTTTCAAGGCTAACTACATCAGGAGACAATCAACCTATAGATGACTCTTTTCCTAATAAGCATCTATTCTCTCTCAATGTATAAATACCTAGTATGCTGACATAACCAAATACTTGGTTACAGATAGAGTTCCTTCTCACTTCTCCCCAAAAGAGAAAAGGGCACTCATTGAAAAATATTTTCCTTTCTCTTGGATTGATGGATGTTTATTTTATAGTAGGCCTAACCATGTCATGAGAAGATGTGTGAGAGAAGATGAGACATGAAATTTTTCATGCATGTAACAATGAACCATGTGGAGGACACTTTACATCCAAGAGGACAACAATGAAGGTTTTGTACATAGGGTATTACTAGAAAACACTCCAAAAGGATGTAGGAAGGTATACCAGAAAATGTGACAGATGCCAAAGAATGGGAAGACCAACTAGATTTGATAAGATTCCACTTTCCACTCAGATATTAATCACTCCCTTTGACAAGTGGGGATTGGATTTTGTCGGACCAATTGACCCTCCATCAAATGGTAAGTCTTATATATTGGTATGCACTGATTATGTACCAAAATGGGTAGAAGTTAAGGCCATGAAGCATGCAAGAGATAACAAGGTTGCAGAGTTTCTTTATGAGCCAATTTTCACAAGATATGGAGTCCCAAGAGAAATAATGAATGATCAAGGGCCACAATTCACATCAAATCTTGTTGTAGCACTAGTGAATGAGTACAATATAAGGCACATAAAGTCTACTCCTCATCACCCTCAGGCTAATGGACAAGGTGAATTGACAAATAGAGAGATTTAAGCTATTCTAACTAAAAAGGTAGCTATCCATAAGAAATATTGTATAAACAAGTTACCAAAAGTTGTTTGGTCTTATAGGACAACATAGAAAACAACTACATGCTTCACCCTATTTGAGTTACTGTATGGAAAGAAAGATATGATGCCAATTGAATTTGAACATAAAACTCTGTGAAACTGTAGTGGATTTAGGGATGGATATTTCTGAAGCACAGAGAGAACAAATCATATAGCTAAATGCTTTGGATGAGATAAGAAGAGCAGCCCTGCAACATACAAAAGTAGTGCAGAATCAGCGAATCACGTGGCATGACAAATTTATCAAAGACAAGAAGTTCAAACTAGGAGATTGGGCCTTGCTCTATGATTCAAGATACTAGGGCAATCCAAGAAAATTGTAGACAAGGTGGCTACGACCATACAAAGTTGCTAAGGTCTTTCTTAATGGAGTTTTCCAACTAACCACCATTGACCCTATCAAGTACAAATTACTTGTCAATGATCATCACCTCAAATTATATCATAAGCCAGCTTCTAAAGAAGTGATCTTGCAACAATTCACCCAGCACTCAGAGCTTCCTACAGCCAAAGGTGGTGGACCTAGTGTCCCTCCTTCAGCTTGATTGAGGTACATACTTTCATAATAAAGACTTTCACTTACGTGGAAGTCCATTTCTTCATCATCCACCCATCCACCCATCCATCACCACCTTTCTCTCTCTTCCATCACTTCATTCCACCTCACCTCATTCCAGCTCATCTTCATTTATTGTTCAATTCATTTTTTAGCAAGGCAAGTGTTACTTTATCTGTGATCTTTGCAGCAAATCTTCCACACATTTAGGTATGTGTGTATTAATTGCTATCCTTAATAATATTTTAAGTACATTCATTTAATCACTGTACGTTAGTATAGATATTCACATAAATTCTATCATTGCCTATCAATCACCACTCCCATCTCACATGTGTGGAAACATGTCCAAGTTTAGGTTGAGGGGAGGGGAATGAAAAAGATGCAAATACTTTGTGAACTTATTGTCCATGTGTTAAATAATATTAGGCTACATCAAAAATTTTAAAATGAACTAATTTGAAATCTAAATGGAAGAGGTCCTACAACATGAGCAAGAGGTCTTGTAACAACAGCCAGAATTAGAGTAGGAGTTCTTGCAGCCATGACAAGAACAAGAATCCCTATAGCAAAAGGAAGAAGAAACAACACCCTTACAGCTAGAGATAATGGGATAACCTGATTCCATGCAAATAGTGCCATACGTGGAGCCGCCATCAACAAAAATATTGGTATGCATTCATAATCCTCCTATTTTTATAGTACATGCAAAAATTTTGAATTTATGAACATAAATACACAGAAGGGAGGAAGAATGGAAAAAGGTAAAACAACAGTAAAGGAGGAAACCATGAGGAGATGATTATCCAAGAGATGGAATAGTTTGAATGATGAGCTAAAATAGGTTGAGCCTCATTCCATCCACAATTATGCTACAACATTAAAAATAATTGAGAGACATATTCAGATTGGGAGAACTTAGGGATGGCATTGCCTTCTAGTGACTTTTCAGCTACCCATGCTCATGTGGCCCATGCCAAATTTCAGATTCTACTAGTATGACATTGCTGTAGAGAGGCAGAGATGGAATAGGTTTGAAAGATTGGGAGGATTTTATTGGGACCCTAACTCACATACTGCAGCCATTGATGTTGGACAACTCTCAGTTACAAATTTTAGAACTTTGACCAAGCAGAAGAACAACTCTTCCCCTACTAGAGGACCAACAAAATGTTAGGTTGGGGGGAGTGATAAGCCTAGTTTTTGGTCTAGTTTTGGGTAAAATATCTAGTCTATTTTCTCATAGATGTCATGGAATTTAATGCTTAAGTGTTGGTATTGGAATAATGTTTCACTCAAACTATTGACATTTGATATTATCCCATCTCTACAAGCTTTAATGATATTTGGCATAATATGTGGGTTATCTATATTGATTTTGCATGTGATTAATGAATGTTTCTTAGAGTGGTTATAGATGTGAAGTTATTGTGTACTAACCTTTAGATGCAAATTTAATATGCCAAGTTAAGGAAGGCACTGCCAGCTAGGCATGCACCATAATGTCTAGCTGAGAAATCACTCCAAGTCAAAGGAAACCGGCAACAAAGATTATTCATGCAACTAAATGTAACCTCCTTGTAGTGGACCTTAATGATTGAGTATGCATGGATGTTACTGATGTGATGGATTTGCGCTTGACTTGCATGTATGACCAGATTCCATGCATGTGTAACCATCATCGCTCCACTTTCCCCTATTTTCCCTAGATGGCATCCTCCCAGTCATGGAGTTGACTGCCTTATTTAGCTATAGTATAAATAATAATTTGATGCTCCTTCTTCAGGAGGTTGCACAATTTGACATTGTACTCTCATTCTCCAATTTTTGTAATACAGATACATTACTCTCTATATGCATGATTTACAGTGAATAAAATAAAGTTCTGAGTTAAAGCATCTGAGTTCTTGTTAGTTTAGAGGATACTTATCCAAGGGGGCCCACTTGGTGAGTAATCTATCTTCTTAGTTTAGCATTAGTTTAGTATTCATTATTGTTTAGTACTTAGTTAGAAATATGGCATCGACTATTCCTGCAGCCACTAGAATTCCATTCTATGACTATTCCTGTAGCCAAAGCAAATAGAGTAGTCTCCTGTTTATCGCTCATATTTTCATTCTTGCTCTACATTTCAGCTTAGCATAGTTGTTGGTTGGTATTTATCATTTTCTTTATTTCCTTTTAAGAATTTACTTTAAGTATTGTGTTTCTTAGCTGTAGAGTGCAATGACTACTTGAGGCCCTAGTGCACATACTGTGCTAACCCATTTCAAGTTTGCATCTTTGGGTTGACAAGTTAAATGCACCTTCATGATTATTGAATAGCTATTTAGGTTAGATGTCTAGTCTCTGAATCATGGTTGTAAAGCATTAGTTATGTAATCATTGTAGGAGGCCAACAAAAGGGTAGATTGTTAACACTAGAAAGGAGATTTACTATGATAAGAGTAGTTTTATCTACCATTCTAAATTAATCTTTATCAACACTCAAAATAGAAAGAGGGATTCGTGAGAACATTGTCAATGTAACTAGGAATTTTTTGTGGAGAGGCAATTTGGACAACTATAGGAAAATACCTTTAGCTTCCTAGGAAAAAATATGCAAGGATAAAGTCTTTGGAGGTGTTTGAATTGAAAATCTAGAATTGAAAAATTTGGCCTTATATTTGAAGCTAATGTGGAAGTTCTATACAAATCCTTCTTCAATGTGGAGCCAAATCATGAGATCCAAGTACTTAGATTCGATAGCCCCAAAAAGAATCTTCAATTTTGCAAACCAATTGGAAGGCTCAAAAATGTGGAATTTCATTGTCACATGCTGAGATGTGGAATTTCATCATCACATGCTGAGATGTACTCTCACCTTTCCTATCATGGACTATCAATAGTGGAGAAAAAGGCTAATTTTTGGGAAGATTCTTAGAGCGATAACCCTCTGCTAATTAAAGTTGGTGGTCTATAGGAGGCTCAGGATTGTTTAAAATAAGTTTAAGGATCAAAGTTCAAGCATTATGTAGTAATTGATAATTGTTATCACCTGAGATCACACCCTTGTTGAACCCGATGTTCAACACCTCAGTGTAACATGGGAAGACCTCTAAAGATGTGGGTTTCTTGTAAATAGAGGTCAACCTTTGGAGAAGGCCGACTTCCTTTGGTGTCACCTAAACTACTAGTTTTGAAAGGAAAAGGAAGAAAGATAATGCTTAAAAATAAAACTAATGCTATGGTGATACACTGAACTGAGAAGAGAAATGGGATACCTCTAGGTTACACTTGAAAATTGACAATGACCATAAGATTACACATCAAATTCTGTAAGCTTGGCATTAATATTTCACAAACAGGTTCGATTCACACACTTTTTCAAAAAAGGAAAAGATTTTCACATAATAGAATCCGTGTGCACTTATATAAACAAAACTTGTGATTTGTATAATGATACTTTTTGCAAAGGAAGGCATGAAACACAAGATAAAGTTATAAAGGAATGAAATAAATTCACAAAAATAACTTGATCATGAACCTAAAATGCAAAACACTTTGCAAGAACAATAGGGTAATCCGAAACATCAATAGTGACCAAGGTAAACTCTGTATACTATGCCCCAAAATGAGTTATAGAAGTTTGCTAATCTGAGAGAGGACTACACAAGTCACAGAATTTAGAAAAGCATAAGGAGAACTCCTTTACAAAGAGGAAAAAATGCCTTATATACAAGAAGATGTCGGCCCCTCTAGGCTTACAAAAATATCTTCCTTTAGAAAGATCTGCCCTTAGATCTTTTTTATGAAATTAATTCTGCATCTAATTGCATCCTTGTATCCATCTTGGTGACAGATTGCTCTCAGGGGAAGCCTTAAGATCTTTTGTAGCATTAAATTTGGGTCCTCATGTCGCTCTTCGAATCTCCTTGCCAAGCTGCCTTGAGTGCTGCTGAGTGTTATCATAAATGTAGATCGACTCTTCTGCCAGCAGCTATCCCAGGTGTCATGGACTTGAGGCTTTCTCCTTTCTACCAGCTTTCCTCTTGCTCCAGATCCTTCTGCATTTTGACCTTTACCAAAATGAGTCTTTGGTATCCTCCTAGATTCTTACAGACGCCACCACCTGTATATTGAACTAATTCATTGCTCTATTCATAGAGTAGATCCATATTGTTTCTGTTTCATTGATCTTCTTTGTCGAGGCGATCAATCAGTCAAATGGAAAAATAGTGCGTCCTCAGCTCCCTTCGATTGGTTGAACTTGAGCCACATAGATTCTCAGATGGTCAGAGGTCCTCTAGATAGAATCACATATTAGTGAGACACTAATTGTGTCTCCCTAATGCGATTATGCTCTTCAACTCTTATCAGCATAGCTCACAACTATTGGCAATAGTTCATAGCGAGCCCAAAAGTTATATCGACATCCATAGTGGCCATCACCCAGACCATCAGCAAGACATTTTTCTTTCGGGAAGACCTCATGGCGAGCCTTCTTATTTTGGCAAGAGCCCATCCAATCGGGAAGACACTACCTGGTCGGTGAGACCTTTCGCCGAACACTCATCTTGTCACCGAGACCTTCATTTGTTGGCCAGACCTCATGTCGAAACCAACTCTGCGGCTAGAAGTCTTACCAATTCCAAATGTCCATTCGGTGAGACCCTATCAGGTCGTCAAGACCTCGTGCTGAAGGCATTCCACTTTCCTTGAGCTTCGATGATCTTTTGATGAGACTCCCATGTTTCGGCAAGACCTTTTTCCTAGCTTGTTTCCTTCACTGAGACCTCATCACTTCGGCGAGTACCTCACCTCGATAGTGAGACCTTATAGTGAAGCCCCCATACCATCACTGAGACCTCAAGCAATCAACAGGACATCACTCTGACAGGCAGATGCTACATCGATGTCATCTATGTTGGGTAGACCCTTCGTTATCTGTGAGACCTCTTACCAAAGGAAAAACACATATTGAGACCCCTCCATTATCGGCAGGACCTCATACTTTTGCCGAGACATTATGGAGACTCTACTTTCCTTTGCCTCGAGCTCACCCTACTTCGGCAATAACCTTTTGGGTTGGCAAGACTTCTCCGTGAGGCCCTTCTTTTCCTCAAGATGACATGTCACCTCACTGAGACCTTCATTAGTCACCGAGACCTCACCCCAAGTTCAACATCTTGCCGAGGGCTCCTCTCCTATCGCCAAGGCCCTTGCTAGTCGGCAGGATCTTATACTTTTTCCAAGACATCATGGCGACTTTACTTTCCTTTGCCTTGAGCTCCCATCTTTTCGTCTCAGCAAGACTCCCCTCCAATTGGGAAAAGCTTTTGGCGAATTCCCTCCACTTTAGCGAGACCACACCCTATCAACGAGACATCTTGGCGACCCTAAAACCTTTCAGCTAGACTGCGATTAATCGATGAGACCTCTCAGTGAAATCAGAATCTTTTGGCAGGCTCAGACCACTTCGGGGAGACTTCATCCTATTGGTGACACCTTTTTCCGAGATCATTTCATTTCACCGACACATGTGCTTGGTTGCCAAGACATCACGACGAACACAAACATCTCCCTGACGCCAACCTTGTGAGCTACCTTCGGTGAGACATCCCATGCGGATAGACACATAAAGAGTCATGGAGACTCGAATGTCCTGAAAACTAGTGCATTTGAACAAATAGAGGGCACTACTAGTCGGCAAGACAACAAGAGGGTCTTGCCGACTCTCTTCTCTAATAAGTTTTGTGCCAATACTGATTGAGGCATGCTTTTCAAATGAGCTCCTTGTGCAATTTCATCAGATGCATGACCTAACCCTCGATGAAAATGTCGCATTTGGCCCTTATCAACATCTGAAACATAATTTATCTTGCTTGATTGAGCCGGTAGGTGAAAATTGGGTAACATTTCTCGTGACCTTCGATGGATGTTTTCCTATTAAACATAAAAACTAGTAGCCAAAACTTGTCCATTGGGCTCGGAGTCACTTAGTAAAAACCTCAAAAATAAACCGACAGTAGCTCACACATGGATGCAACTCACTTGAGACTCATGAAGTAGATCAGGACACTGGAAACTTATTGAAAAAAAAAAAAAAAATTGGAATAACACTATTTACTGTACTGGGACAGCACTTAGGGAATGTAAACTGCATCTAAACTTACCCTACACTAACCATTGAGAAATTGGTCAAACAAAACAATTTAGAGGATGGTTGAAATAGCTGCCCTTTCTCCTCAATATGCAATGACTCTCAAGCTTAATGGAAGCTGAATAAAGATGGTACACTAAAAAATGTTTAAAATTACAATGCACTGCCTCAAGAAAGAGGGTAACAAGTTCACTTACCTCCTTAAACTGATCATATGCATTTGTATTCAAAGGACGATAAGTAAATTGAACACACTCTTTTTCAACTACAAGTAGATCCTTTATGCCACTTTCAATTGTGGCTCCATGTGTGAAGGCTTGATTAACCATTGGCACTTTATTGAACTCCATTTGGGCTAAATCTATGATCGGATAGCCCCTTGTAAAGACAAAAATTGAGCTCTCCTTGCTGGTCTCTTGCCCATTCACTATTGTTTTATAGACCTGGCTAGAAAAGTCTAACCCCTGTGATTGACTTAGTGAGAAAAAAGAAGTTCCTTCATTCAGCTAGAGTTTTTAATGAGTAACTTCATCAAGAGGTAATAGTTAAACACCCAAATTAGTACAGAAAGCTTCTAAATCTTTCCAAAACATATCCTCCTCAATGTCTTCTTTAATTTTATAAATAGAAAGAAAAAATTCTAGACTAATGCAGTTATCATCTAGCTTTGATAAAGTATAAAAACACCCTCTTTGCAAAACAGTAAGTCAAGTTTAGGGACTTGTTCAACTTGATGGGTATTTTCATGCATATCAAAATGTGGCTCTCCCTAAATAGTGCTACTTAAACCTCCTTGTTCACGAGTAAAGACTTCAAACTCACCTTCAACATTACCTCCATCAACCTCATGTTGGTCCAATTCTTCATCCTCGACAATGAAGTAAGGCAGATCATCAAATGAGAAGATTAACTTTACCTTTTGATTCTTAGCTATGTCCATGACAACAAGTTGCTCAACCTGATTCCCCTCACCTTCTTGCAAAAGTTTAGATTCCTCATTTTCCAGTATTGAGCAAAACTTGACAATAAGCTCCTCTTCATCAAGTTGAGAGAATAGAGATAGTCCCTTATTCCAAGCTGTAAATTGACCTTTCTCAACGGAGATTTCCATTTTGTCCTCTTGTCATCCAACTTGAACTTGAGAGATTTCTTCCTGTCCAATTATTTTTCACTGCAATTGATGACACTTAATGGCTAAATGGAAAGGATTCACATTCTTAAGCTTTTCCTAGAGGATTAAGTTATCTGGATCAATAAGTTGCTCCTCCTCTGCTTTCTTTGTGATAGAAGTTTCATTATGTTCAAAGATTGGAACATTGAATCTCGTGTAGTGAAGTCCTTCTTCAAAGAAAGGATTTGAAAAGGTAGCAGCTAATTGGGGCATTTGAGAAAGTTGCTCTTCAGGAGAGTTTGTCTGAATTTGTTCAAATTTTTGTACTAAATGGGATTCTCTTTGTGTCTCAGCCTCCTGCTCATGAATATAAGCTTGATAGGCAAGCTCCTCCTGCTGCCTATTGACCTCCTGCTAATTTTCAATTTCTTCAAACTGCTTTTGGAAATATAAAGACATATTCTCCAAACTCATTTTATCCAAATTTTGAGGCTCATATGAAGAATAAATTTGCTGATTGGAGATAAAGTAACCCTCCTGGGGTTGTTGATGAGCATAAGCATGCCGCTGCTGAACTTGTGTAGGGGTGGGTGGGTGGTAGGCCAATTGAGCTTGCAGGTAACCCGCTGCCACATAGTTATTTTGAGGAAAACTAATGGTATCTTCAATAGGGTATGACTAATAAAAAGATGCAGGCACAATACCGTCATGAAATGGTGAATGGTAAGACATACTACCATGAAACCAACACTTAGACTATTGAAACCAACTACTTTGGGCATGGAGTCGCCAGGTATGTAAAGAAAGTGCCTCCAAAAGGCTGAAACTATAGCCACACACACCAAACAACAGCAATAAAATGCATAAACATGAACTAACAAGTAGTTCACAGTCCCATCAGGCATGCCAAAAACTATTATCACCTTAGATCGTACCCTTGTTGTAACTAATGTTCAATACCTCAAAATTATCAAAAAATTTATTATTTTATCTCCAATCAACAAATTTATTCTTCATATGAGCCTCAAAATTTAGATAAAATGAATTTGGAGAATATGTCTTTATATTTCCAAAAGTAGTTTGAAGAAATTGGAAATCAATAGGAGGTCAATAGGAAGCAGGAGGAGGTTGAGACACAAAGAGAATCCCATTTAGTACAAAAATTTGAACAAAGTCAGTCTAACTCTCCTGAAGAGCAACTTTCTCAAATGCCCCGATCAGCTGGTAGCTTTTCAAATCCTTTCTTTGAAGGACTTCAATACATGGGATTCAATGTTCCAATCTTTGAACAAAATGAAACTTCTATTGGAAAGAAAGCAGAGGAGGAGCAACTTATTGATCAAGATAACTCAATCCTCTAGGAAAAGCTTAAGAATGTGAATCCTTTCCATTTAGACATTAAGTGTCACTAATTGCAGCAACAAATAATTGGACAGGAGGAAATCTCTCAAGTTCAAGTTGGACGACAAGAGGAAAAAATGGAAGTCTCTGTTGAGAAAGGTCAATTTACAGCTTGGAATAAGGGACTATCTCTATTCTCTTAGCTTGATGAAGAGGAGATTATTACTGAGTTTTTCTCAATACTAGAAAATGAGGAATCTAAACTTTTGCAAGAAGGTGAGGGGAATTAGGTCGAGTAGCTTGCTATCATGGACATAGCTAAGAATCAAAAGGCAGAGTTAATCATCTCATTTGATGATTTGCCTTACTTCATTGACGAGGATGAAGAATTGGACCAACATGAGGTTGACAGAGGTAATGTTGAAGGTGAGTTTGAAGTCTTTACTCATGAACAAGGAGGTATAAGTAGCATTGTTCAGGGAGAGCCACATTTTGATGTGCATGAAAATACCCATCAAGTTGAACAAGTCCCTGAACTGGACTTACTATTTTGCAAAGAGGGTGTTTTTGATGCTTTATCAAAGCTAGATGAGAACTGCATTAGTCCTGAATTTGGTCTTTCTGTTTAGAAAAGTAAAGAAGACATTGAGGAGGATATGTTTTGGAATGGTTTAGAAGCTTTTTGTACTAATCTGGGTGCTGAACTATTACCTATTAATGAAGTTAATCATGAAAAACTTGAGCTTACTGAAGGAACTTCTTTTTTCTCACTAAGTCAGTCATAGGGGTTAGACTTTTCTAGCCAGGGCTATAAAACAACAGTGAATGGGCAAGAGACTAGCAAGGAGAGCTCAATTTTTTTCTTTACAAGGGGCTGTCCAATCAGAGATTTAGCCTAGATGGAGTTCAATAAAGTGCTAATGGTTAATCAAGCATTCACACATGGAGCCACAGTTGAAAGTGGCATAAAGGATGTACTTGTAGTTGAAAAAGAGTGTGTTGAATTTACTTATCCTCTTTTGAATACAAATGCATATGATCAGTTTAAGTAGGTAAGTGAACTTGTTACCCTCTTTCATGAGGTAGTGCATTGTAATTTTAAACATTTTTTAGTGTACCATCTTTATTTAGCTGCCATTAAGCTTGATAGTCATTGCATATTGAGGAGAAAGGGCAGCTATTTCAACCATCCTATGAATGGTTTTGTTTGACCAATTTCTCAATGGTTAGTGTAGGGTAGGTTTAGATGTAGTTTACATTTCCTAAGTGTTGTCCAAGCACAGTAAATAGTGTTATTTCAGTTTTTTTTCTATTTTCAAGAAGTTTCTAGTGTTCTGATCTGCTTCATGAGTCTCAAGTGAGTTGTAGCCATGTGTGAGCTATTGTCGGTCCATTTCTGAGGTTTTTACTAAGTGAGTCTAAGCCGAATGGACAAGTTTTGGCTACTGATTTTTATGTTTAGTAGGCAAACATCCAGCTGAGGTCGCTAGAAATGTTACCCAATTTTCACCTACGGGCTCAATTAGGCAGGATAAATTATGTTTTATATGTTCATAAGAGCCAAAAGGGACATTTGCATCAAGGGTTAGGTCATGCATCTAATGAAATTGCATAAGGAGCTCATTTGAAAAGTATGCCTCAATCAGTATTGGCACAAAACTTATGAGAGAAGAGAGTCGGCAAGATGCTCTTGTTGTCTTACTGACTAGTAGTGCCCTCTATTTGTTCAAATGCACCGGTCATCAGGAAATTCGGGTCTCCATGACTCTTTATGTGTCTCTGCATGTGGGATGTCTCATCGAAGGTAGCTCACAAGGTTGGCATCAGGGAGATGTTTGTGTTCGCCATGATGTCTAGGCAACCAAGCACAAGTGTCGGCGAAATGAAATGATCTCAAAAAAAGGTCTCACCGATAGGATGAAGTCTCCCCGAAGTGGTTTGAGCCTGCCAAAAGATTGTGACTTCGCTGAGAGGTCTCGGTGATTAATCGCAGTCTCGCTAAAAGGTTTTGGGGTTGCCAAGATTTCTCGCCGATAGGTGGTGGTCTCGCCAAAGCAAAGGGAATTTGCTGAAAGGTATTCTCGACTAGAGGGGAGTCTTACCAAAACGAAAAGATGCAAGCTCGGGGCAAAGGAAAGTAAATTCACCATGATGTCTCGGCGAAAGTATAAGATCCTGCTGACTAGAAAGGGTCTTGGTGATAGGAGAGGAGCCCTCAGCAAGATGTTGAACTCGGGGTGAGGTCTCGGCGACTAATGATGGTCTCGGTGAGGTGAGATGCCATCATGAGGAAAAGAAGGGCCTCACTGAGAAGTCTTTCCGAAGTAGGGTGAGCTCAGGGCAATGGAAAGTAGAGTCGTTGTAATGTCTCAGCTAAAGTATTAGGTCCTACAGATAATGGAGGGGTCTCGATATGTGTTTTTCCTTCGGCAAGAGGTCTGACCAATAACGAAGGGTCTTGTCAACATAGATGACATCAATGTAGTGTCTGGCCATCAGAGTGATGTCCTGTTGATTGCTTGAGGTCTCGGTGATGGTATGGGGGCTTCGCTATAAGGTCTCACCATCGGGGTGAGGTACTCGCCAAAGTGATGCGGTCTCGGCGAAGGAAACAAGCTTAGTGAAAGGTCTTGCCAAAACATGGGAGTCTCATTGAAAGATGATCGAAGCTCGGGGAAAGCGGAATGACTTCGGCGTGAGGTCTTGCCGACCTGATAGGGTCTCACCGAATGGAAATTTGGAATCAGTAAGACTCCTAGCCACAGAGTTGACTTTGACATAAGGTCCAACCGACAAATGAAGGTCTCAGTGACAAGATGAGAGTTCAGCGAAAGGTATCGCAAACTAGGTAGTGTCTTCCCGACTGGATGGGCTCTCGCCAAAACAAGAAGGCTCGCCACGAGGTCTTCCCAAAACAAAAAATTTATTGCCAATGGTCTGGGTGATGGCCACTATGGATGTCAATATAACTTTTGGGCTCGCTATGAAGTTTTGTCGACAGTTGAGAGCTATGCCAATAACAGCTGAAGAGCATAATCGCATCGGTGAGACATGATTAGTGTCTCACCAATATACGATTCCGTCTGGAGGACCTCTAACCATTTGAGAATCTACGTGGCTCGAGTTCAACCAATCGGAGGGAGCTAAGGATGCACCATTAGTCCATGGGTATTTTCATGCACATCAAAATGTAGCTCTCCCTAAATAGTGCTACTTAAACCTCCTTGTTCGTGACTAAAGACTTCAAAATCACCTTCAACATTACCTCCATCAACCTCATGTTGGTGCAATTCTTCATCCTCTTCAATGAAGTAAGGCAGATCATCAAATGAGAAGATTAACTCTACCTTTTGATTCTTAGCTATGTCCATGATAGCAAGCTACTCAACCTGATTCCCCTCACCTTCTTGCAAAAGTTTAGATTCCTCATTTTCCAGTATTGAGCAAAACCTAGCAATAACCTCCTCTTCATGAAGCTTAGAGAATAGAGATAGTCCCTAATTCCAAGCTATAAATTGACCTTTCTCAGCAGAGACTTCCATTTCATCCTCTTGTCATCCAACTTGAACTTGAGAGATTTCCTCTTGTCTAATTATTTGCCATTGCAATTGATGACACTTAATGGATAAATGCAAAGGATTCACATTCTTAATCTTTTCCCAGAGGATTAAGTTTTCTTGATCAATAAGTTGTTCCTCCTCTACCTTTTTTCCAACAAAAGTTTCATTGTGTTCAAAGATTGGAACATTGAATCCCGTGTAGTGAAGTCCTTCTTCAAAGAAAGGATTTGAGTAGGTAGCAGCTGATTGGGGCATTTGAGAAAGTTGCTCTTCAGGAGAGTTAGATTGACTTTTTTCAAATTTTTGTACTAAATGGGATTCTCTTTGTGTCTCAACCTTCTACTAGTGAATATAAGCTTGATAGGCAAGCTCCTCTTGCTGCCTATTGACCCCGTGTTGATTTTCAATTTCTTCAAACTGCTTTTGGAAATATAAAGACATATTCTCCAAACTCATTTTATCCTTCATATGAGCCTCAAAATTTGGATAAAAATGAGTTTGGAGAATATGTCTTTATATTTCCAAAAGAAGTTTGAAGAAATTGAAAATTACCAGGAGGTCAATAGGTAGTAGGAGGAGCTTGCCTATCAAGCTTATATTCATTAGCAGGAGGTTGAGACACAAAAAGAATCCCATTTAGTACAAAAATTTGAACAAAGTCAATCTAACTCTCCTGAAGAGAAACTTTCTCAAATGCCCCAATTAGCTGCTACCTTTTCAAATCATTTCTTTGAAGAAGGACTTCACTACACGAGATTCAATGTTCCAATCTTTGAACAGAATTAAACTTCTATCAAAAAGAAAGCAAAGGAGGAGAAACTTATTGATAAAGATGAATTAATCCTTTGGGAAAAGCTTAAGAATGTGAACCCTTTGCATTTAGCCATTAAGTGTCATCAATTGCAGCGACAAATAATTAGACAGGAGGAAATCTCTCAAGTTCAAGTTGGACGACAAGAGGACGAAATAAAAGTCTTTATTGAGAAAGGTCAATTTACAACTTGGAATAAGGGACTATCTCTATTCTCTCAGCTTGATGAAGAGGAGGTTATTGCCGAGTTTTGCTCAATACTGGAAAATGAGGAATCTAAACTTTTGCAAGAAGGTGAGGGGAATCAGGTTGAGTAGCTTGCTGTCATGGACATAGCTAAGAATCAAAAGGTAGAGTTCATCTTCTCATTTGATGATATGCCTTACTTCATTGATGAGGATGAAGAATTGGACCAACATGAGGTTGATGGAGCTAATGTTGAAGGTGAGTTTGAAGTCTTTAAACAAGGAGCTTTAAGTAGCACTGTTCAGGGAGAGCCACATTTTGATGTGCATGAAAATACCCATCAAGTTGAACAAGTCCCCGAACTGGACTTACTGTTTTGCAAAGAGGGTGTTTTTGATGCTTTATCAAAGCTAGATGAGAACTGCATTAGTCCTGAATTTGGTCTTTCTGTTTAGAAAAGTAAAGAAGACATTGAGGAGCATGTGTTTTGGAACGATTTAGAAGGTTTCTGTACTAATTTGGGTGCTGAACTATTACCTCTTGATTAAGTTAATCATGAACAACTCTAGCTTACTGAAGGAACTTAATTTTTCTCACTAAGTCACTCACAGGGGTTAAACTTTTCTAGCCAGGGCTATAAAACAATAGTGAATGGGCAAGAGACTAGCAAGGAGAGCTCAATTTTTGTCTTGACAAGGGGATATCCAATCAGAGATTTAGCCCAGATGGAGTTCAATAAAGTGCCAATGGTTAATCAAGCATTCACACATGGAGCCACAACTGAAAGTGGCATAAAGGATGTACTTGTAGTTGAAAAAGAGTGTGTTCAATTTACTTATCCTCCTTTGAATACAAATGCATATGATCAGTTTAAGGAGGTAAGTGAACTTGTTACCCTCTTTCATGAGGTAGTGCATTGTAATTTTAAACATTTTTTAGTGTACCATCTTTATTCAGCTACCATTAAACTTGAGAGTCATTGCATATTGAGAAGAAAGGGCAGCTATTCCAACCATCCTATGAATGGTTTTGTTTGACCAATTTCTCAATGGTTAGTGTAGGGTAGGTTTAGATGCAGTTTACATTCCCTAAGTGTTGTCCCAGCACAGTAAATAGTGTTATTTCAAATTTTTTTTCTAGTTTCAATAAGTTTCCAGTGTCCTGATCTGCTTCATGAGTCTCAAGTGAGTTGCAACCATTTGTGAGTTGTTGTCGGTCTGTTTCTAAGGTTTTTACTAAGTGACTCTGAGCCCAATGGACAAGTTTTGGCTACTGGTTTTTATGTTTAGCAAGCAAACATCTAGCTGAGGTCGCTAGAAATGTTACCCAATTTTCACCTATAGGCTCAATCAGGCAGGATAAATTATGTTTTAGATGTTCATAAGGGTCAAATGGGACATTTGCATCGAGGGTTAGGTCATGCATCTAATGACATTTGACAAGGAGCTCATTTGAAAAGCATGCCTTAATCAGTATTGGCACAAAACTTATTAGAGAAGAGAGTCGACACGACCCTCTTGTTTTCTTGCCAACTAGTAGTGCCCTCTATTTGTTCAAATGCACTGGTCGTCAGGATATTCAGGTCTCCATGACTCTTTATGTGTCTTGCCGAAGGTAGCTCACAAGGTT
Organism: Sequoia sempervirens; assembly: GCA_007258455.2. Taxonomy (NCBI): domain Eukaryota; kingdom Viridiplantae; phylum Streptophyta; class Pinopsida; order Cupressales; family Cupressaceae; genus Sequoia; species Sequoia sempervirens. The sequence goes on along the minus strand of VDFB02353493.1, from coordinate 312,289,066 downwards.
GGCGTCAGGGAGATGTTTTTGTTCGCCGTGATGTCTTGGTGACCAAGCACAAGTCTTGACAAAATGAAATGATCTCGGGAAAAGGTCTCACCAATAGGATGAAGTCTCCCTGAAGTGTTCTGAGCCTACCAAAAGATTGTGACTTCGCTCAGAGGTCTCGCCAATTAATTGCAGTCTGGCCAAAAGGTTTTGGGGTCGCCAAGATGTCTCATCGAAAGGTCTTCCCGACTTGAGGGGAGTCTTGCCGAAACAAAAATATGGGAGCTTGGGGCAAAGGAAAGTAAAGTCACCATGATGTCTAAGCGGAAGTATAAGATCTTGCTGACTAGCAAGTGTCTTGCCGACAGGAGATGAGCCCTCGACGAGATGTTGAACTCGGGGTGAGGTCTCGGTGACTAATGAAGGCCTCAGTGATGTGAGATGTCATCACGAGGATAAGAAAGGCCTTGCTAAGAAGTCTTGCAGACCCAAAAGGGTCTTGCCGAAGTAGGGTGAGCTCGGGGTAAAGTTAAGTAGAGTTGTCATAATGTCTCGGCGAAAGTATGAGGTCCTGCTGATAATGGAAGAGTCTCGATATGTGTTTTTCCTTCGGCAAGAGGTCTCACTGATCAAGAAGGGTCTCCTCGACATAGATGACATCGATGTAGCATCTGGCTGTTGGAGTGATGTCTTGCCGATTTCTTGAGGTCTTGGCGATGGTATGGGGGCCTCATTGTAAGGTCTCACCATCAGGGTGAGGTCTTGCCGAAGTGATGTGGTCTCGGTGAAGGAAAAAAGCTCGGTGAAAGGTCTTGTTGAAACGTGGGAGTCTCATTGAAAGATGATGAGAGTTCGGGGAAAGCGGAATTCCTTCGGTGTGAGGTCTTGCCAACCTGATAGGGTCTCGCTGAATGGAAATTTGGAATCGGTAAGACTCTTAGTCGTGGAGTTGAATTCGACATGAGGTCTGGCTAACAATTGAAGGTCTCATCGACAAGATGAGAGTTCGGTGAAAGGTCTCACAAACCAGGTAGTGTCTTCCCGACTTGATGGGCTCTCGCCAAAACAAGAAGGCTTACCATGAGGTCTTTCCAAAAGCAAAATGTCTTGCCGATGGTTTGGGTGATGACCACTATGGATGTCAATATAACTTTTGGGCTCGCTATGAACTATTTCCGATGGTTGTGAGCTATGTCGATAATAACTGAAGAGTATAATCACATCGAGGAGACACGATTAGTGTCTCACCAACATGTGATTCTATCTAGAGGACCTTTGACCATCTGAGAATCTATGTGGCTCAAGTTCAACCAATCCGAGGGAGTTGAGGATGCACCATTAGTCCATTTGACTGATTGACCACCCCAGCAAAGAAGATCAACATAACATAAACGATATGGATCTTCTCTATGAATAGAGTAATGAATTAGTTCGATATACAGGTGGTGGCATCTGTAAGAATCTAGGAGACCGAAGACTCATTCCGGGAAATGTCAAAATGCAGAAGGATTTGGAGCAAGAGGAAAGTTGGCAGAAAGGAGACAGCCTCAAGTCTGTGACACCTGGGATCGCTGCTGGTAGAAGAGTCGATCTACATTTATGGTAACACTTAGGAGCATTCAAGGCAGCTCGTTAAGGAGATTCGAAGAGGGACACGAGGACCCAAAGTTAATGCTACAAAAGATATTAAGGCTTCCCCTGAGGGTGATCTATCACCAAGATGGACACGAGGATGCAATTGGATGCAAAATTAATTTCATAAAAAAGATCTAAGAGTAGATCTTTCTAAAGGAAGATATTTTTGTAAGCCCAGAGGGGCCAACATCTTCTTGTATATAAGGCATTTTTTCCTCTTTGTAAAGGAGTTCTCCTAATGCTTTTATGAAGTCTATGACTTTTGCAGTCCTCTCTCAGATTAGCAAACTTCTATAACTCATTTTGGGGCATAGTATATAGAGTTTACCTTGGTCACTGTTGATGTTTTAGATAACCCTCTTGTTCTTGCAAAGTGTTGTACATTTCAGGTTCATGATCAAGTTATTTTTGTGAATTTCTTTCATTCCTTTATAACTTTATCTTGTGTTTCATGCGTTCATTTGCAAAAAGTATCATTATACAAATCACAAGCTACGTTTATATAATCACACATGGATTCTATTCTGTGAAAATCTTTTCCTTTTTTGAAAAAGTGTGTGAATCAAACCTGATTGTGAAATATTAATGCCAAGCTTATAGAATTTGATGTGTAATCTTATGGTCATTGTCAATTTTCAAGTGTAACCTAAGTATCCCATTGCTCTTCTCAGTTCGGTGTATCACCATAGCGTTAGTTTTATTTTTAAGCATTCTCTTTCTCCCTTTTCCTTTCAAAACCAGTAGTTTAGGTGACACCAAAGGAAGTTGGCCTTCTCTGAAGGTTGACCTCTGTTTACAAGAAACCCACACCTTTAGAGGTCTTCCCATGTTACACTATGGTGTTGAACATTAGGTTCAACAAGGGTGCGATCTCAGGTGATAACAATAATGAAACTTTTAAATCAAATGTCACATGGAAAAATTTCCACAATCTCCCATTTCCCCAACATTAAAAACATAAGATGCAATCAATATTGGACACAAGAACTATGTTAATTTCATATTCTAAGGATAAAATTAGTTGGGCCCCATCCAAAATAGGACAATATAATGTCAAAGATGACTACAAAAGTTTTACCTTTGAAGACAAAACCCCATTAGGTAAGTGGCCATATAAGCTTTGTTGGTACACCTTAATTCGACCTAAAGCAAGCAATTTTTCTCACTTAGCTCTTCATAATTGGGTTCTAACAACTTGTAGGCTTTATATAATAGGTCTATCCTAGCCATTAAACTATATTCTATGTGGTGCCCACCAATTATTAGTGGACCATCTATTTCTCCACTATAATTTTACTCAAACATGCTAGATTTGGATCCAAAACAAACATCATTGGCTTTCCCCCTTCTCAAATTTTTTTTTGGAGTTATTTCAAAGTTGGTCGATACTCTATAAAGGTTCTCACTTTGAAGCACTATGGGTAGTGATCCCATCCATACTAGTGTTGAATATATGGCTCAAATGAAATAGTTTTTTATATCTAAATTTTTTTCTCAATAAATTACAAAGGAATATATTGGAAATAGTAAGGATAGATGTATTGAAAAATCAAACCCATGTAACTCATTCTCAAGCTCTAGGATAATGAAATGTTAAAGTGTTGGTCTCTCTTGAAGGTTCCAAACCAAGGTGTACACTCCAATGTCAAAAAAATTGACAAAACTAGAATCAAATGGTGCACCCCAGCCCCAAATTTTGTGAAACTAAAATTTGAAGGTACATCCAAAGGAAACCGAGGATTATCTGGGTTAGGTCATGTAATCTACATTAATAGAGATTGCTAGAAGGTTTGTCTCTAAAGCTACCTATGGGAACTAATAATGTAGTAAAGGCACATGGCCTCCTAGCAAGTGTAAAGATGGCACATAACATGCAACTCAAAATATTCATATTGATGTAGATTCTTTAAACATTATTAATGTTTACAAGAACTGACATGCAAACAACTGGGTCATTTCTTACATCTTGGAACCAATCTGGGAGCTCCTTGAGGGTTTAACTTTAGTAGCAATTACATGTTACTATAGGGAATCCAATTCTACAATAGATTCCCTAGAGAATAATGCTTGTAAAATAGAGATATAAAATTTCCAAATTAATCTATCTAATTTTCTCAAATTGGAGGATTTTGTGCAAATTATTTACAAATAATGTCAAGGGTATGGCACCTCTGAGGTCTCATGTTAGTTGCATGGCTAATGATAGATCATTTGTATTTTCCATCTCATTGGTTTGGTAACTCATTGGTTAGGTCTCAGACTAGTACTGAATAAGTGTATAAGTCCATGCAAGATGTTATGTAATCTATGTGACTTTTCTCCAAGGGTGGATAAAAAAGGCTCATTTTAAGTCAAGGGAGTTTTCCAATGCCTTACAAATCTGATTTGTATAGCATGTAGGATTGCAATCCTAACCCCCTAAGCACCAAAATTTTTCCCTCCCCCAAGGAAGGACCCAAAGTAAATATACTATGAGTGCAATACTCACTAGAGCCAAGTGGATTTTGCGCACAAGTTCTGAATGTATGGAGTTTGAAGGTTGCTGAAAGTTGCAATATTGGTAAGTTTTATGGAAGCTAGCTCTTTGATTCTTAGGTGAGCAATATAGAGACTTATAATTCCTAGGGGAAAATTTTCATGTGCTTTGAGGGATAATCCTTCGAGGAAGGTCCCAAAAGCTTAACCTTAAATTTGACATCTAAAAGTGCCATGAAAAATTCATTTTATTTAGACCCAAAGTTAGGTGTATTAAGGACTTATGTAGGCTAGACTTTGTTAAGATTTTTGTGTTGTTCCCCTTCAAGGAAAGTGCCAAAAGGAAAAAATAATTAACCCAACACCCAAAAATTCCATGCATCATATGGATGCAAGCTTACGAGCACCTTGTTCTTGAAAATTGTGGAAAGTTGTGCATTTGGCTATTTAAATGCTTGCATGTTATTGTCACATACATTATTATTGCATGACCCCAAGAGTGGTCCTAAAAATTTATGTCAGCTTGAATTCATTGTGATCGGTATATTTATTCCCATAAGGGAAGCTACAAAAAGAAAAAATATTGATTTTGACACCCAACAACACCACATGTCATTAGTGTGCAAGCTCAAGAGAATTTTGAGCTTGTAGTTTACACAAAGGTATGCTATTGGCTATTTTTAACTCTCACAAGTCCACAAGCGAGGATCCAAAATCTTCTAATAGGAACCTACTATCAGTTAGCATCACATATCACTTGGGTGCAAACATAAGAAGGTCCGAATGACTACATAAAGATAAATAATGCACCATTTGCTAGCTTTCAATTTTGGATGGATCATGGGAGTCTATGATTGCTATCATACCTACTTGTGAATTCTATTTTTGAAATACCACTATAAACACTAGAAAGCCTTCTAAATTTTTGGAAATACTATTTTGACATTTTCTCGGCCAAATGTGGTGGTTGTCCCTTCATATGATGCTTGCATTTAAAACTTTATTTATTGATAATTAATGACTAATTAATTTGGCATATAAATTCCTTTTAAAAATCAAGGAGGCTATCCACAATCACTAACATTATGTTCTTGTACCAACATCTATGTGGTTTTTCTTCCAAGACTTAGGTTGAGGATGTGTGAAGGCTGAAAGCCATCATCACTAACTAGATACACGTATGGTTAGTTTTAGGCAGTATCTATTGGTACAAACTTCAGGATTCCTTCTCATGAAAGAGTATTATTAGCAATTAGTGTGTCTTAATTGACAAAGAAGTCTAAAATCTATAGTGTGCATACCTGCTACAAGGGATTTCTATGTTTCAATGAGGAGATACAGATACTCCCATTAGCCTAGCAAGCACCCATAGATAGATGACCTTTTGGGACATAATCTTGAAGCTCTAGTTGAATTAAATAATGTTTGAGCCATATTTTATGTTGATTGGAGCGATTAACCTCATCACGGCTTGAGAATTTCTAGTGTTAGATGAGTGGTATAAGGTCAATTGTGAAATTTCCTCACAACTCATGGTGACACTACTAGATCTACATTCTCTAAAGGAAAAGGTGTTGGAAATGGCCCACAAGCTTTTTATACTTGAAATTTTAGGTGGGCTAGAGGTGGTAATGTGTTTTTCCTCCTTTAGTCTTTGTATGCCCAAGCCTTGCGAGTTGGAGCATCTTCTAATTCCACACAAGGAAGTAACCTTCTACCCCTTCATATTGGATATCAAAGGTGAGGAACAATGTGAACATAGAGAGTGGATGGAGGTGGTAGTAGGCTTCTAGAAAAAATTATAGTATATATTAAGCTAGTCCAAGACTTCGAATGGGTTGGAACTTTTATCAATTATATAAAGATAGTTGGTAATGCATATTCTAATTTACTATTCAAGGTCTATACTATGTTCATTTTGTCCATATGCATACAATGTTTGAGCACAATGCATTTTGAGTAGCTGCTTTAGACCGAATGTTGGGAAGAAGAGGTGGTAGCTTATAGATGTTTTCTTTATGTTTTCCTTTGATGGGCTATGGTTGCAATTAGTTTTTTTTGAATTTTAAGTTAATATTTTAGTCTAGTGGGATATGCATTCTCCCCTCGCATAGATGCTCTACACTTATAAGAATGTATTTCAGTTTTAAGATTAATATAAATATTTTAGGCCTTTGTCCTTTTATAAAAAAAACACGAAATATAATATCTTCTACATCATAGTTTTCTTTCTTAACTTTTAAAAAAAAAATTACTATATTTTCTTTAAAATACAATCAAACTTATAGTTTGGTGTTGATATCATCATTTTAATAAAAAATAAAAATTAGAATAAAAAAAAATGAAACTAGAATTATAGATCTAGAATATGCTTTTTTGATTTCTATTAAATGTTATTTGTATTGATAGGAGTTGTAAAACCATCATATAGAAATAATAATTATATTTTTTTGATAAATTGACACTAAATTCATTCTACATATGTACTTATGGGACAAATTGTGTTGAAAGTTGTGACCTACATGTAATTTAGCTAGAAAGGATGAGCTAAAAACACAAATTGAATTTAGAAATGCTTAAACTCACTTTTTCTGATTGTAAAATGAATTTCAACTTTCATAGGCATCAAGAAAGGATGAGCTAAAAACACAAATGACTTTACATAATAAATAATATAAATAGGAAATTTCCCAAAGAAAATAGTATTTATTACTTCTACAATCTACTTCCAAGACTACATTGATTTGGACCATCTAACTTAAGTGACTATAAGGAGTGGTTTTTCTCAAGAAAGATTTATTATTATGAGTACTAGATAGGTTGGAATATCCACATATTCGTTTACATCTAGAAATATTAGACCATGTAATAGATCTAGGAATCTCAAGGTTACCTGCATTCATTAAAGTTTCTAATTTCCATAAAAGAGAGGGTTAGTCTAATACAAAATTATTTTAGTTTATTAATAATTCACCATAAAAATTAAAAATTAATTACTTGACATAGAAATTAGAAAAAATATTATGACATTAGTAACTCATTCGAGTGCGTCTAGAGAGAGTGTACAATACCTTAAATAATACAAATGGTTGGTGAAAATAATGATTTAAATTCTAACATAAACTACATTAGATACACCCTTCCATTGACTAACATAACTAATGATAAATACATTATGAGTGAAGAACTAATAATATAGTCATACACAGTAAATATGAAAAATAGAGAAAAAAAATCTTAAAATCCTAAACTATATATAGTCATTATATAGTGAAAGTTATATTTCTAGTAGGCCATTACTAATTTTTCCATTTATATAGTTCAAGGAACATACTAGGTATACCTTTCTATACTGATATGCTTCAATTTTAGGCATGCAATCATAACTAAATAAAGAAATATGACCCATAAAAATTTAAAACAAATACTTAGAATAATTTCATGAATTGTGACTCTATATCACAAAAAATATTTTGACATCATGTTCAAAATTTCACAAAAGAATCCAAAAATCATCCTCTATTGGATACGAGGACACCTTTCTTTTGTTTATGGAACTCTGTATTTTTATCTTAAGAAATATATTCCTTTTTTAATGTATAGTCATACTATCAAAATAATGATTATAGATTTCATTTATGTTCTTAGGAACAGGAAAAGTAATATTTATTAATTAAGGATAATATTTATTTATCATTGTGACAAGAAGAGTTATGACTAATTCACATAATAGAAGAAGATATAATTAGCTATTTTCAAAGGAGTGTGAGGGATGATTCTTTGAGTTCAAATATAGGAATTGGACTTTATTTACCACTCAAGGCCCCTCATAGCAAGGTTTTCATGTTTAAATGGTGATAGTGAGATGCATAATTATTATAATATATTCATAACTAGATTGATAAATTCATACTTGACAATAGCTTATGCAACTCTTAAAATATTTCCTTATTTATCTAAGCTCATATATTGCACACACACACACACACTCACTCACCATCCATTCCATTATATTATAGAAGACTCAAATCCATAGAGAAAGTGGTTTATAAATAAAGAATATACCTATTTTATGATGCTACATTTAGCCCCCAGTATAGTGGGAGTATGAACTTATGCTCAAGCTCACACTAAAGTAAGAATATATCAAGATAGGTTATATATATAGATATAAAAGAGATAGGATGATATTGGATCTAAGGGGAAGGCCGCAAGCCCTTAGGATTAAAAATACTATTGCAAAATAATATAAGGACAACAAAACACACATGTATGACATACAACATGACCAAACTAAATATACATGAAAAAATACAAAATGATGCCAACAAAAAGAAAGCAAACACAATGAAAATACAAAATTAAAACATGCCAAAAGGTGGGTATGGCAATCATGAACTAGAAAACTCACAAAATCCTTACTAGGATCTTGTGCCATATAAAAATGGCCCCTTGTCATTTTCATTGTATTTGATATATTTTGCTCTGATTTTATGTTGTGACATGGCTTGAACATGTTTAGGTACTAAAATTCAAATAACGAAGTCTTGTGAAGGTGTTGTGAAGTGTTGTAAGAAATTTCTACATTCTTCTAGACTCTATTTATTGCAACTCACCTAAAAATCACCTTTTCATCACTAAACAAGTCCTATTTTTAAGTGTTGTAAAGTCTTGTAACAATATTTCATGTTTTTTTAGGCACAACTTCACTATTTATCCCTTTCTCATGCTTTATTTGACCCATTTATATGCCCTCATATGCTTTTAGTAAGTGTATTTTTGAATGTTAACCTGACAGATAACATTAAATAGAACTTAATTGCTGACACCTATTTTTAGATCCTAGGTGGGACCCATTCCCCATGGGTGGCGAATGAGTCCCTCTTGGCTCCAAATTCAATTTTTTAAAAATTTCCTTTCAGTTTTTTATTCGAAAACACTTGATGTCAGACTATGATGAAGTAGAAATGATTAACTAAGGAATGAGTGTGTATAAATATGTGATTTTTACCTCATTTTGCATCCCCCTACAATTCTCCAATGTTCACACATCATATTCAAGCATTCAAGCATTATACAACATCTTTTCAAGCAATATTCAAGCACTTTGGAGCATCCATTGACATTACTTCAGATTTGCATTATCAAGGGTTTGGTAAGTTGATAGCTATTGCATGTTATTATTTTTTCATTATCTTTCTTTTCATTGTTTCATTAAGGGTTTTATTACCAAAAGTGGGGTTTAACCAAGGAAAACCCCTATTTGCTAACACTTAACCATTTTCCCCCTATTGCATGTGTGTTTGCAGACCTAGGTATCCATATTTAACAAGATTTTTGGTGTTGAAGATTGGTAAACAAGTAAACTAGGTGCTTCAAGTCAACTAATTCATATTTCAAGGCTGGATAAGGTTTTTTGTCCGTTTCCTGCAGAATAGACTTCGACAACCTGACAATCAGAGATTTCTAGATCTGGTGTTGAAGAGTTGTTTCTTGATTTTTTAGAATTTTGGGAGAGGATTGATTCACCACTAGTGGATAATGAGTCCCACCTTAGGACTGAAAATATGAATTTTGTTAGATTCTAGATCTTGACAGTAAGAAACTAGTTTTTGACACTTTTTCACCAATAGGAGGACTAATTCGCCGCCTTGGGCGAATGAGTCCCACTGTAAAATTTTAGTGATTTCAGTCAGCATCCACAACATTCTAGATTCATCAAACATTTCCAAGGTACGCTCTATTTCGTCTCATTTCTTTTTGTTTTGTATTATTTCTTCATTTAGTTCATTGTTTGCATATCACAACGTGTTTTCAAACATAGTTTAAATCTTATTTTTGCATTCAAATTCATTCATTTAAATCACTCAATTTCATGTAGTTTACTTCATTTAGCTTATACAACATTCCACATAACATAATTTGAATGAACTAGTTAGCATTTTTGGCCCTACCTCTCTCCTTTTAGGTGAGAAACCCTAGAAGAGCTAGAGAAGTCTTAGAGAGCCAAAAATCAATGGTTCATTTTGGTGAACCTGCATTTTGAACACTCTGCATTTCTGATTTCATTTGCATATTACATCCTATATTACATTTTCATCAAAATTCAATTAGAACATTGTTTTGTTTTTGCACTCTAGGACTTTTCATATTGCATTAGTGAAAACTTCATTTAGATTTCATTTTTGCATTACATCTCACTGAAAAAAATGAAAAATATGCATTCTGCATATTTCATTGCATTTTTTAGAGCATTAGATTCATCTTAATATTTCTGAAAAACACACAAAAATATCATACTAGGACTCATTCACCACCCTGGGTGAATCAGTCCCTCTGAACTTTTTGAACAACATTTCTAACATCTTTTTGGCATTTTTTTGCATTACATTTTCCTATTCTTTCATTCTATTTTCATTTATAGATTCTCTATTTTTAATCATTTATTGCACCTTAGTTTATTTGCATCATGGCATTTTCTTTCAATAAGTTTTGGAATTCATTAAAATCATTGGTAGACATGTCCAATTGTGCCTTTGGTTGTGACCCTAATGACCTTGAACTCGCACATCCTCCTTCAACTCCTCATGATTGTCCTCCTCATGATGTAGACATAAATGGAGAAGATGATGCTAGCATGAACAAGTTCTACAATGAATTCCTTGAGAACCTAGAAGCCAATGCAACCTTTTATCCATCCACGAAGTCACAAGATCTTCCTACTATTGCACCTCCTGATCACTTTTCCTATTTACATCCTAAAATCAATGTAGGACCTAAGGTTCCTCCCACAAGTGGACCTAGTTACTCTAACCCAACACACTCACAACCCTTTTACGATCACAACATCACAAACACTCCTATCAATCTTGAAGAAACATATGGTAAAGGATTTACTATCTTAAGTAAACAAGGTTGTGATACAAAACATGAACATGAAATCCATCAAATTCCTAAACAACAATCAACTGATGCACACACAACAAGATTAGGATACCAAGATCCATCTCATCCTGATCAACATCCTTTTCAACCTAGGAGACTTCAAGATGCTAGTATAGTGATATTTGATTCTCCTCCTAACTTACACATTCTCCTTCCACATGAACAACCATCCCCTCCTTGTAATGAAAAGGATATTAGGATCCCCATGGGTCCTCCTCCTCTTTCTATTCATGAACAAAGAGAATCTAGAAAAAGAAAGCAACCTTAAAAATTCAAGAAGCTCAAGTTTCCTACACATCTTCCACTTGAATGTGAAGGGAAACTTCAACTATTTTTAAACAAAGGTCTTATACTTTTACCACCTATGAATAGGTTGGTTATTCATCCGAAAGACTCTAACATACTATTTTTCAAATATCATCATATTCTTAGACATCAAATTGAAGAATGTCAGACATTGAAGGACAAACTGGATAAGTATCACTTCACTTATACCGATTGTTTCCCTGTCATACCTTAAAACAATCTAAACCCCTTCATCATGCCATAGTTGTAGAGTTTCCTATTCTCACTATTGCATGATCCTTTCTCATCACCCATCTCGGCTCATCCTTTTCTTTACACTTTGTGAGGGGCAAGAAGTTCTTAGCCTTGTCATTGTAATGCATTTTCCTTTGTCTCTTAACTATGTTATTCCTTTTCTGGTTAACCATTTAAGATTGAGAAACCAATAACTTAGTTAATGGTTGACTTACGTCTGCATTACTTGTTCCTTTTTTTTTTTTTTACTTTCATGTGCCTATCATGTTCCCCCGTATCGTGTGTTTGATGTTCTCTCTCTTCGTACACTTTTTCTATTTGTACCTCTATTCTTCTATTCATTGTGCATTGTCTTTTTCATTTTTGTTTTGTGTTTTCCTTTTGGGGATGATGCAAAGCGTAGAGATGCCCTATGTCTCTTCCATGTTGACCCATAAGGTCTTTTTCTTTTTCTCTTTTTTTTTGTGTTCTCCTTTTTGGGGAAGATGCAAGGCATCAAGACCGAATTGTCTCCTTCATGTTGACCCAAAAGATTTTTCACTTTTATTTCTCCTTTTCATTTTCTTTCTTTTCACTTGTGTTTTCCATTTAGGGACGATGCAAAGAATTGAGACTGCAATGTCTCTTCCATGTTGACCCAAAATGGACTTTATTTTTGTTTGGTTTTTGCTCTCTTTGTGTCATTCTTCCAATTATATGTGCTTTGGGGAATGATGAAAGTTCCAAGCTCTTTCATAAAAAAATTCTAGCAACGAACATACTAACCCCAAATCCATAGATCCCTTAAGTGTTTGGTGTGATTTCTTTTCTAGGGGGAAACTCCCTTTTATTTTGTCTTTCATTTTCCTTGACATGATGTAGCTTAATTTTGAAAGATATGACTTGGCATAGGGCTTTCCAAGTTGGCTCTTATGTCTTGTTTTTTTTTTCTGCATTTTCTTTGTGGATTACTTTCAAGTAGAGAAATTAATTACTTTGTGGATGACATTTAGTGTGATTTCCTTCATAAGTGTGATCTATTTCAGCATACTAAATTCCTCTTGGTGGCCTGATGCGACACACTACATCCCCTAAATTTTGAATATACTTTTCTTTGATTGGTCCTCTCTTGGAGACATTAGACACAATGTTCCCTAAGTGACTAACCTTGCATGAACTAAACAAGACTCCTTTGAACATCTTTCACATTTTACATTTTACATTTTTACACTTTGCATTTTTGCCACCTTGCATAACACAACTTGCATGACTATGGTACCTTTGTTTTTTTTCATGACATTTTTTTTGTTTGTGGCACCTTGTTAAAGTTATCAACAGGTGTAACTTTAATATGGTTGAGCAGGAAGTCCACCTAGTGGCAAAAATTTTACCCATAGCCACCTTTGTGTTTGTGAGTGTATAGCAACTTGTGTATGTATCTTACCTTTTGCACTTTCTCACCCTACACACAGCCATAATTTATGTGGCCCAAGAGTGAGTACATTTGGTCTTCTCACCTAATGGATTGCCCTGTGCTCTGTTTCCCTAGAGTGAGAATACATTCTCTTTTAGCCTAGATCTAATCCACAACTAGTTGGATTGATGATTGAAGCTTCATATAATTCATTTCAACACTTGTGTGTTCCTTTATTCTTATGTTTAGTTTTCCATGGGATCTTCATCCTGGGGTCTTGATAATCCTTCTTCATCATTGTCATGTCATCTTGCTAACATAAGCACATTTGAACCCTCCTCTCGATGGTCATGGCTACTTTAGTGTGAGTTTGAAGCAAGTTCATCCTCTCACTAAAGTGGGGGCTAAATGTGGTGTAAAAAAAAGGCCCCTTGTCATTTTCATGGCCTTTTAGGTCTTGTTTCATGGTATTTGATATATTTTGCTCTGATTTTATGTTGTGACATGGCTTGAACATGCATATTTAGGTACTAAAATTCAACTAACAACATCTGGTGAAGGTGTTTTGAATTGTTGTAAGCCATTTCTACATTCAACTAGACTCTATTTATTGTAACTCACCTAAAAATCACCTTTTCATCACTAAACAACTCATGTTTGGAAGTGTTGTAAAGTCTTGTAACAAGACTACACACTTTTTTAGGCACTTCACTATTTATCCCTTTCTCATGCTTTATTTGACCCATTCATTCCCTCATATGCTTTTATTAAGTGTATTTTTGAATGTTAACCTGAAAAATAACATTGAATACAACTTAATTCCTGAAACCTATTTTTAGGTCCTAGGTGTGACCCATTCGCCATGGGTGGTGAATGAGTGTCCCTTGGCTCCAAATTCAATTTTTTAAAATTTTCCTTTAGGGATTTTCTTTTAAAACACTTGATGTCGGCTTGTGATGAGGTATGAACAGTTAACTAAGGCACAAGTGTGTATAAATATGTGATTTTCAACTCATTTTACATCCCCCTACAATTCTCCTACATTCACACATCATAATTAAGCATTCAAGCATTCTACAACAACTTTTCAAGCAATATTCAAGCACTTTGGAGCATCCATTGACATTACTTCATATTTGAATTATCAAGGGTTTGGTAAGTTGATATCTATTTCATGCTATTATTTTATCATTCTCTTTCTTTTCATTGTTTCATTAAGGGTTTGATTACCAAAAGTGGGGTTTGACCAAGGAAAAGCCCTCTTTGCTAACCCTCAACCATTTTCCCCTATTGCATATGTGTTTGTAGACCTAGGTATGTAGATTCAACAAGCTTTTTGCTATTGAAGATTTGTAAACAAATCAACTAGGTGATTCAAGTAAAACTCATTCATATTTCAAGCTTGGACAAGGTTTTCTTTGGGTATGTGTAGGATCATGATGGGCCAAAAAGTGGCAATATGATGGGTATGTGGCTGACGACTTTTTTTTTACCCAAAATTGATGAAACGAAAAGGGTTTTCAAAGGATATTCTCAGCTTTCCACCAATATAAATTATGCTTTACTTTGTATTTAATAAGTAATTACTATTCATTTTCTCTCCAAATTATGACTAAAGTCTTAACTGATGGACAGATTCAAAAACATCTATAGCTTTCAAATGGTATCACATTTTTTGAATCCAAAACATGTGTCACATTCTATGCTTCACATACTATAGGATTAAAAAAAGAAAAAATGAATTTCATGAATTTTTGACCAAGTTAAGGTGGTCATACATATGAGTTTTTTATATTTTTTAAAAGTTGTAATAAAAAATTCATAATTAATTGTTTACTTAGAAAAATTATAAAAATATGCATCACATTGGGACATGAGTCCTACACTTATATCTAAAATATTATAAAAAAAATATTATCATTTTATTGTGGTTAGGTGGTTAGGCAGACACCTACTTCTTAATTTTTCCTAAAATTTAAGTACTACTGTATTGAAATTTCAAATTTTCACCAAATAGATTTTTTTTTTTTTTTAAACAAACCTAGTAGTTTAGAAACTACATTCAATTTGGTACAAATTCTATTCATACATATTTTTGAAATAATATAGATAACTTATTCAAAATTTTACATCAAGTTGCCTAACTCTGATTTTTTTGATTTTTTTGCCACTTAAGGGCCTATTTTTTCCATGATGATCCTGCACATACCCCTGTTTGTTTCCTACATAATTGACTTTGGCAACCCGATAATCAGAGATTTCTAGATCTGGTGTTGCAGAGTTATCTCCTAATTTTTTAGAATTTTGGGAGAGGACTAATTCACCACCAGTGCTAAATGAGTCCCACCTTAAAACTGAAAATCTGAATTTTGTTAGATTCTAGATCCTGATAGTCAAAAACTAGTTTTTGACACTTTTTCACCAGTAGGAGGACTAATTCGCCACCCTGGGTGAATGAGTCCCACTATGAAATTTCAGTTATTTTAGTCACCATCCACAACATTCCATATTCATCAAACAATCCCCAAGTGCTCTCTATTTCATCTCATTTCTTTTTGTTATGCATTATTTCTTCATTTTGTTCATTATTTTCATATCACAGCGTGTTTTCAAACATAGTTTAAATCTTCGTTTTGCATTCAAATTCATTCATTTAAATCACTCAATTGCATTTATTTTACTTTATTTAGCTTAGACAATATTCCACATAGCATAATTTGAATGAACTAGTTAGCATTTTTAGCCCTACCTCTCTCCTTTTATGTGAAAAACCCCAGAAGAGCTAGAGAAGTCTTAGAGAGCCAAAAAATAACGGTTTAGATCCATACCCAAGGAATTCGTGACTCATCGACTAACAAATTTTGATATTTACAAGGTGAACCATGAATCAAAGGTACCATAGGCTAAAGAATTTTTATATTTCCCTAATGTTCCATGGTGGAATGTGTGATTTAGGTCAGTCCTTTTCATTAGATCCCATTTCACCAATTCACACCTCTTAAAACAATTTAGATGAATTTGGATTCTCATAGAAATTGTGATCCTGAGAACCATATTGGTAAGACCAAGGTGACGGTCAAGAGGTCCATTTTTTATGATAAATTTGATATAATCAAAGATGTTAGGTAAGAAATTTTATTTTAAAAGAAGTGAAGAATAGGAAAAATGATTTTTTCTTAATTATTATATTTGTGGAACAAAGGAAAAATTTTTATCATACTTAGAAAGGATCACATAAGGAGACTGTGGACACATAAAAAGTAATCCTTTGACATTTTCTTCCTGTTTAGGCCCTCCTTGTAATTTTGGATTGATTTTTCCTTGATTTGATGTTGTAATGTGGTCAACACATTCACATTAGGTCTTGGGTCCTTGTGAATTATTAAGAACTTTATGATTCCTTGTAAAAGTGTTGTAACCCACTTTCACATTTTTTTGGGACCTTTTTATTATAATTCACTTAATAACCTCTTTTTATCACTTACCAAGCATTATTTCAAATTTTTGTAAAGAGTTGTAACAAACTTTCACACTTTTCAAGGCTTTTCATCAATAATTTAACCCTTTCTTATGTTTAAATGATCCCTTATTGCACTTATAGGCCCTTCTTAAGTGTGTTTCAAAAAATAATCCCATTCAAAATCATTTAATACACTTTAATTCTAGACACCCATTAACATTTCCCTGCTAGGACCAAGTCGCCACTTGGGGTGACTTAGTCCCACTTGACACAAAAATCAAAATTATTTCAAAATTCTTATGGGATATTACTTTCTAGACCTTGAGGTCAGCCTGTGATATGGTATTTTCAATAAATTTTGTAAAATCATGTATAAATATAGGGTTTAACCCTTATTTTTCATCTCCTAAAAAAAAAAATCTTTAGTCTCATGAGCTTTACTAGTGTTCTAATCAAGCAATCAAGTGATTTTCTATTCAAGCACGCTAGAGCCATTTCATACATATCTTAAAATTTCTACATCAAGGGTTTGGTGAGTTGTAGCATTGCATGTTGTTCATTCATCATCCTCTTTTCATTTCATTTCATTTTCAACGGTTTGATTACCAAACCGAGGTTTGACCAAGGTAAACACCTACTCACTAACCCTTAACCCTTTTCCCCCTCTTTGCATGTGTGTTTTGCAGGTCTTGTATGCAAATTTTTCAAAGAGCAAGGTGTTAAAAGGTGTCAACAATCCATCAAAGTCATACAAAGTCAACAAAAACCTAAAAGAAGCTTGCAGATCACCTACATACTAGATTCTGCAAATTCAGATCTAGAAACTTATCAAGCAAAAAAGTACAAAGTAGAGGCTTCAAATTCCTATCATGAATTTCTCAAGATTTATATGTGGACTAAGTTGCCATCTTTGGTGAATTAGTCCCACTGCCAGGCCTGAAAAAGTGTTTTTGATATTTTTGGATGTGTCATAGAAAAAAGTACCTATTGCTTGACATGGGATTAATTCAAGATAAATTGGCTTAATCAGGACTTGATTAAGGTGTTGTGAGGCATTTTATGCATCCACACTAGGTCTTGGGACCTTATAAATTGAATAACAAACTTTTAACGACATCTTGTAAATGTGTTGTAAACTGTTGTAAGATGCTTTCAAGCTTTTCTATACTTAATGCACCCATTTCTTCCTAGTTAAACATTATAAAATGTGTTTAATAATATTATTACATCAATCTAGAAGGCTTGTGAATTAAACTTAATGATAAACTAGTGTTGTAATGTTTCTTGCACATTCATAGTGGTTCTTGTGCCTTCCTAGGTTATGTGGACTCATTTTAGTGTTGTAAAGTGTATTTAATCACACTTTCACATTGATTTTTCTATCCCAATCCCTATTTTACATTCACATCATCACTAATAGTCCCATATTAACCCATATTGTGCATCCTAAGGCTTAAATTAATCAAATACTAGACAAGGTTGCATTTTAGACCTTATTTCCTTATCTCTTAGCATCTGAGCTGTCATAATAGCCCCTATGGGACCCATTTACCATGCATGGACAATAAGTCCCATCCAGGTGGGACCCGTTTTCCATGTGTGGTGAATGAGTACCATCTGGCTCAATTTTGATCTTTGAGTGGGAAAAAAGTGAAATTTGAGTTTAATATTGCTTCATGTCAGCCTGTGATGAGTTATTAATAGGTAAAATAGGAGCATTGCCTATAAATATAAGTCTTTTAACTCATTTTCACATCTCTTATCTCTTATCATTCATTCATCTACCAATATTCTATCTTAAGTCACACAACTTAGGGTTTTATCATTGCAAAACATCAAGAATCTCCTAAAGACATTCAAGGGATGAATCTTCCTCTGTTGCTACAGAAATCCAAGATCAACATCATGGAAAGGTAATCCATTCCATTATTTTATGTTTCATTCTATTCTTTCATCATTTTGGTTTAATTACCTAAAAGGGGTTTGACCAAGGCAAACCCCCATGCCCTAACATTCAACATTTCGCTCTCTTGCCTTGTGTGTTTGTAGATTTAGGTCTCTTAGAAGCTTGCAAATTATTGAATATCAAGTTGTAAGGTTTTTCAAGTCTCTCTGTATTCAACAAGTCAAAATATCAACAAAATCTCATTTTCAGATCTGCAAATCAGAGTTTCAAAAGAGGACACCTGTAGGAAGTCAAAGTGCAAATCGGAAGCTTTGGAATCCACTTTTGAAAATATCAAAATTCCAAAGTGGAATCATTCACCATGGGTGGTGAATGAGTCCCACTCTAGGGTAAATTTTGAGTTTTCTGCATTTTTTAGTACCCTTTTGTTAGAAACAGGTATCGGCTCAGTTTAGCAGAAGTGGGACTGATTGGCCTAGAATGGTGAATGAGTCCCTCTAGGCCTAAAAAATAGCATCAATAGTATTTCAAATGTAATTTCCAATCTCCTTCAAGATTTTATGCACACACTTCAAGTTCCATTCATTTCTATTTAGCTTTGCACTCATTTCTAGTTCATTGTTGCATTACACAATGTGTTTTCAAACATCACTTGTTTCTTAGTTTTTTAATTTATAATCAATCATTTATATCACTTAATTGCATTTAATCATTTCATTTAGGCATAATAACATACTATATTACATAATTTTAATGAACCCCTTAGAATTTTTGGCCCTACCTCTCTCCTTTTAGGTGAAAAACCCTAGAAGAGCAAGAGAAGTGCAAGGAGCCAAAAATCTATAGTTCATTTTGGTGAGCCTACATTTAAAATTCTTTGTTGAATGATTTGGAGTCCTTTCATCATCATAGATCTAACTTGCATTAGGGTTTGCATGATTCATTTGCATGCTAGGTGTTAAATGTTGCATTCATAGAAAAGTGCATTTAGGTTGCATTTTTGGCATCTAATTTCATGTTTACCTTTTTGAATTTCTGCATTTTTCATTTAGTTCTACATCACAACACTCAGACAACATCAAAATCCCTCATTTTTTTTGAAAATTCTAAAAAGAGTCCATACTGGGACTCATTTTCCACCCTGGATGAATAAGTCCCTTTTGACCCCTAAAACAACATTTTATAGAACTCAAATTTCTTTTTTTCAGCTTTTTTTTAGTTCCTTAAACTACCTATATTAGTTAGTTTCATTTTTGTAACATTCCTTTCATAAAATCTAGCCTTAATTAGATCATTTTATGCATGGTTTCACTTTCAATTTTGCATTCTCATCTTGTTACATATCATAATCAGTCAATTGTCACCTTTGAAATCTAAAACATTATTCTTCATTTGCATCTTTGCTTTCACATTGTTTCATTTAAAGCTTATAGATTAATCACTCTATCATGTTTTCATTACAAAATTCTATATTTCTCATCTTTCATGTTCTCTTTTTAGATATTATTGCATGTTGTAAGCAACTTTTGTTAAAAGAATATGAATATGAGGTCCTTTCCCCTCTCTTTTTGTTCATCATAGATCCCTCTCCTAGTTCCCTTTTTGTGGATGAGGTTGGTTTAGTGAAAGAAACCTTTGATATTTATAACACTTACATTTGTTCTTCTCCTATTATATCTCACACTTGTGAAGAAAATATTTTAATGCTAGAAGAACCAATTGATGAGAGTTGTGACAATGTGAGTTGTTTTTCTCCTCTTGCCTCTCCTATTATACATAACATTATTACATAAGAGGACATCACACTAAGTCATCATGATGAACACACAACACAACACAATGATGAGATCATAGATTCATTTCCGAACTCCTCCCGTATTTGTGAGAATGTTATTGTGACTAATCATGACAATCACATTATTTGTGAGGAGGATATGTTGGTCATTAGATGCTCAAATATTTTAGACCTATGACAATCGTCTTTATTTTTATTCCCCTATTTTGGAAGACATTATTGGACAAAGGGAGGTAATCAAAGATAATCATGAGAATATTCTTGCCCCCTTTCCTAATGTTTCTCCCATCAAAGAATACATACTTAATCAAAAGGATCCAATCATTGAAAAACATGAATGTGATGATTTTTCTTATTTTTATCTCTCTCCCACTTGTGATGAAGCTAATTTGCACATTTCAACCTTAGATGAACATATTACAAGATCTCCTAGTAGGGTAGATAATTTGGAACAAGAGAATGAGACATTACAAACACCGAACGATTGCATAAAGTCTTCCCCTATTCTCCCCATTATCAATAATCAAACATATTAAACCATTAATAACTCCCTTGGTTGTGATGAAGTTATTTTGGATGAACCGAACCTTAATTGTCACAAACATGTTGTTTTTTGTTCTCCTAAGAACTCTCCTTCTAGGGAGGATATTATGACTCAAGACAAAGATAACATTCCCTTCAAATGAAATGAAGACTCTCAATTGTTATAGGATGTTAACATTATTCAACCTCAACTTATCCTTTATCCCCCTTCACATAAACCTTCACCTAAAACGGAGTTTATTCTTCAAACACCTTCACACAAACAACAAACTCAAAATAAACCTCAACTCATCCTCTATCCACCTAACAAAACCGTATCACAACAACGAGTTATAATATTATTTCTAATACATACAACACTCATAATAATCTACAACCACCACAACCAATCACAATCTCTTTACCTTTACCTAATCTGCCTAGTGCCCCTCGCTTCATCCCACATACAAAGGAGTATGATCTTGTTGAACAACTTAAAAAAACTCCTACTAAGATCTCATTATAGGACCTTATTCAAGCCTCCCCTCACTATCACAACATGATATAGTCTGCTTTGCAACAAGTTTTTGTCCCTTCTAATATGCAACGAACTAACATGGTAGCCATAATCCAAGGAATAAATCACGACATTGTTTTACACCAAAGTGAGCTTCCTCCTTTGGAAGTGCAAAAATAAAATTAAGCTTTTATGATTATTTCTCAATACAAACGAACAAGGATTAAGAGAAATCTTATATATACTGGTTCCACTCTTAATGTATGTAGTGTGAACCTTCTTGATAGACTTGGTGTTGATAGATCAAACATCCAATCAGATTTTTTATCCATTAGTGGATTTGGCAATGTAAGCAAAAAACCACTTGGTGTGATCACTTTACCCCTTATAGTTGGAGTGGCCACCTTAGATACACCAATCCATGTTATGTAGCCTAATGATATTTCTTATAACCTTCTTCTAGGTAGGCCGCGGATTCATGCAATGAATGGTGTGCCTTCCACTCTTTAGCGTAAAATGAAATATATCCACAACAACAAAGTGTACACACTCAACACTCATGATGATCCTTATACTATCGTGGGTATGTGCAGGATCATGATGGGCCAAAAAGTGGCAATATGATGGGTATGTGGCTGATGACTATTTTTTTACCCAAAATTGATGAAATGAAAAGGATTTTTAAAAGAGATTCTCAACTTTCCATTGATATAAATTATGCTTTACTTTGAATTTAATAAGTAATTATTATTCACTTTCTATTGAAATTATGACTAAAGTCTTGATTGATAGGCTAATTGAAAAACATCTATAGCTTTCAAATGGTATCACATTTTTTGAATCCAAAACATGCATCACATCTATGCTTTGCATAATATAGAATTAAAAAAAAAAAAATTGAATTTCATGAAGTTTTGACCAAGTTAAGGTGGTCAGACATACTAGTTTTTATATTTTTAAAAAAGTTGTAATATAAAAAATTCATAATTAATTATTTACTTGGAAAAAAATTACAAAAAAATATGCATCACATCGAGGCATGAGTCCTCTACTAATATCTAAAATATTAATAAAAAATATTATCATTTTATTGTGGTTAGGGTGGTCAGACAGACACCTACTTCTTATTTTTTCCCTGAAATTTAAGTACCATTGCATTGAAATTTCAAATTTTCACCAAATAGATTTAAAAAAAACCTAGTAGTTTAGAAACTAAATTCAATTTTCTACATATTCTATTCTTACAAATTTTTGAAATAATATAGATAACTTATTCAAATTTTTACTTCAAGTTTCCTAACTCGAGTTTTTTGAATTTTTTGCCACTTAAGGGCCTATTTTTTCCATGATGATCCTGCACATACCCTCATACAAATTGAGAAAACCAAAGAGAACCCATTTAACACATAAACACTAACCACACAAATGGAACCAACACAACACAAGGAAAAACAACAACATAGTGAACAAGCCACAAAGCTATTAGACGATGATTGGGGTTCCTGGTATTTTACACCTGACTTCATGAGTGAGTACAAGATCATACAAAAATATTCAAATAGGAAAAAAAAAAAAAATGACCCTTCAAAAGCATCTGCCTCAACCACTTTGGGCAACAAAGAAAACTACACAAAAAACTTGGTGAACACAATAACAGACAACCACCTGATTCCAAAACAATGAAAATGAATTATGGAAAAGGTTATGAGCTTATGACACAACTTTGCTATAGTGGAAAAGGCTATGGTGCTAATGAACAAGGTATCTGCAACCCTATCGACCCTCTCACATAACAAACAACTCATTGTCTTGGTTATTATCCTATAATAGAGATCTCCAAACCTTCACTCAACATCACCAATCTCCCACAACACACTCCTAAATCATCGCAACAACTAGTGGTCTTGAACATCATCCTTTATCAAACATGCAACACACAACAACACCTTCGATTAATGTCAATGTCCTCTGACAAAAAACTGATAATTTGAATTCATTAGATTTTGTATCCTCCTATAATGGAGTGAAAAAAATCTCAATCTAAAGAGTCTTGCGTAGGTATAACATCTACTACTAAGCAAGATGTATCTTTCACACCCACCACAAGACCCCCTTCTCCCATTGATCAAGAGTGTATTTTTCTGAGACTCCCCCAAGATCACTTGATCACTCTTCCTCCCAGAACTCAAATAAAATGCTATTCCAAGACTTCATTATGCACCTATCATAGAGTTCATGGTCACTCCACTAATGAATGTAATTTTTTGATTCATAAAATACAACATTTTCAGGAGTTTGGTATGCTTCCCTATATGGGGGCACCTCATTCCTCTAATTGCTATTGATTTTCACTCTATCATACATCTCATCAATCATTTCAGCTCACCTTTGTCTTGCACTAAGTGGGTGCAAGGGGTTCGATAGCCTTATATTCGTATGTCACTTGTTGTTGCCTCCTTTGACTAGTCGTTAACCTTTCATGAATACATAAGAGCAAGCTTGGGACATGGATGACATGCATTAAGTTGGATCACATATGACATACTTCTCTCTTTCATGATCTAGCTTATCGGACACGTATGACTTGGCATAGAGATTTTTGAGTAAGCTCTTATGTCCTCTTCTTCTACTTTAAAGTAATTGCTCATAGTATGGGTGCTCGCAACTACTTTAAAGTGGGGGAATACATCACCACTCACATTTCATCGTGCTATTTATTTCTTCTTGTGATGCATTTTTTTCTTGGTGGATTTATTAGGCCTAATTCCCTCCAAGATCATGATACTTCTATTGACTTATCCTCTCTTGGAGAAATTAAGCATGATGTTCCCTAAGATGAGACCTTACATGAACAATACAAAATTCCTTTGAACAAATCCTTACACTATCTTGCATTAACAATGTCTATGAGTGTCAAGCATACAAATTTTTGCTTACCTCATATAGCTCGAAAACCCTTTTTCCTTTGTGGAACCTTATTAAAGTTATCAGGAGATATAACTTTGATATGGTTGAGCAGGAAGCCCATCTAGCAGCACAACTTTTCCATAGCTACCTTTTTGTTTATGAGTTCATACCATCTAGCGTCTGTTTCTCTCTTTTTGGTATTTCTCACCCCACAAACAATCGGAAGTTCCATGGCCATAGATTGAGTATGTAGTGGACTTCTCACCCCACAGATGAACTAAAATTTTGTGGCCCGAGAGTGAGTACATCTTTTTCACCATGTATTTCTTTCCTTTAGCCCTTTCCATTGCATAATTATGTATCTTAATGGTTTCACTTAGGATCTTGGATCTTGGGGGCTTGCACAACCTCCTTTTATCTTTTTCATTCTTTGTCATCTACATATGTACATAAGGATATCTCTTGCATGTCTACTTTAGTGTGACTTTGAAGCAAGTTCATCCTCTCACTAAAGTGGGGGCTAAATGTACCGTAGAAAAAAGTACCCTTTGCTTGACATGGGATTAATTCATTATAAATTTGCTTAATGAGGCCTTGATTCAGGTGTTATGAGGCATTTTATGCATCCACACTAGGTCTTGGGCCCTCATCAATTGAATAACATGCTTTTAATGACGTCTTGTAAAGGTGTTGTAAAGTGTTGTAAGATGATTTCACAATTTTCTTGACTTAATGAGCCCATTTTTTCCTAATTCAACATTATAAAATTTGTTTAATAATACTATTACATCAATCTAGAAGGCTTGTGAATTAAACTTAATGATAAACTAGTGTTGTAATGTGTCTTGCAAATTCACATTGGTTCTTGTGCCTTCCTAGGTTGTGTGGACCTCATTTTAGTGTTGTAAAGTGTATTTAATCACACTTTCACATTCATTTTTGTGTCCCAAGCCCTATTTTACATTCACATCATCACTAATAGCCCCATATTAACCCATATTGTGCATCTTGAGGCTTAAGTTAATCAAATACCCTACAAGGTTGTATTTTAGACCTTATTTCCTTATCTCTTAGTATCTTAGCTGCCAAAATAGCCCTTGTGGGACCCATTCACCATGCATGGTGAATCAATCCCATCCAGGTGGGCCACATTTTCTATGTGTGGCAAATGAGTCCCATTTGGCTCAATTTTGACCTTTGAGTGGGAAAAAAGTGAAATTTGAGTTTAATATTACTTCATGTCGGCCTGTGATGAGGTATTAATGGGTGAAATCAGATAATTTCCTATAAATATAATTATTTAAACTCATTTTCACATATCTTATCTCTTATCATTCATTCATCCACCAATCTTCTATCTTACGTCAAGCAAGTTAGGGTTTTGTCATTGCAAAACATCAAGAAAGCTCCTAAATACATTCAAGGGCTGAATTTTCCTCCATTGGTACAACAATCCAAGATCAACATCATGGAAATGTAATCCATTCCATTATTGTATGTTTCATTCTATTCTTTCATCATTTTGGTTTAATTACCTAAAAGGGGTTTGACCAAGGAAAACCCTCATGCCCTAACATTCAAAATTTCTCTGTCTTGCCTTGTGTATTTGTAGACTTAGGTTTCTTAGAAGCTTGGAAATAATTGAAGATAAATTTGAAAGGTTTCTCAAGTCGTCTCTTCATTCAACAAGTAAAAATATGAACAAAATATCATTTTTAGATCTATAAATTAGAGTTTCAGAAGAGGATACTTGCAGGAAGTCAAAGTGCAAATCAGAAGCTTCATAATCCACTTTTGAAAATCCAAAATTTAAAAAGTGGACTCATTTTCCATGGGTGGAAAATAAGTCCCACTCCAGGGTCAATTTTGGGTTTTCTGTATTTTTGAGTACCCTTTTGTCATAAACGGGTTCTGGCTCAGTTTGGCAGAATTGGGATTGATTCACCCAGAATGGTGAATGATTCCCTCCAGGCTTGAAAAACAATGTTAGTAGCATTTCATATGTAATTCGCAGTATCCTTCAAGCTTTGAAGTGCACACTTGAAGTTTCATTCATTTTTGTTTAGCTTTCCATTCATTTCTAGTTCATTGTTGCATTACACAATGTGTTTTCAAAAATCACTTGCTTCTTAGGTTTTGCATTTATAATCAGTCATTTAGATCATTTCATTTAGGCATAATAACATCCTACATTACATAATTTGAATGAAACCCTTATCATATTTGGCCCTACCTCTCTCCTTTTATGTGAAAAACCCTAGAAGAGCAAGAGAAGTGCAAGGAGCCAAAAATCTACAGTTCATTGGATACCCTTTTGGCTGAAACCTATTCTAGTAGAATTTCCCCAAAACAAGACTAAGTCACCCAGCTTGGCATAAGTGTCCCAGTTGGCCTGAACAATTTTTTTTGTAGGATTCGAGAGCCTCTCTACATCACATTCCAATTTCCAGGTGCACCTCTCCAGTTTCATTCTTTTCTCTTACAATTTGTTTGCATTCTTAGGTCATTTTTCATTCCATTAGTTTTGCATTAATAATCAATATATTTTATCAGTTTATTCCATTTAGGAAATTATATTTAAGCATATTTCATTCATATTTGCATTAGTCTTGGGTAGGGGCACTGCAATTTTTGGCATACCTCTCTCCTTTTAGGTGAAAAACCTTAGGAGTGTTAGAGAGCCTTGTGGTGCCAAAAATTTTTTCCACATTTTGGTGAACCTGACTTTAGAACATTTTACTTTTGATTTCAAGTGCATTTACATCCTAGGAATAGCTTGCATCAACATTTCATTAGGTTTTGCATTGTTTTACATTCTAGGGTTTTGAAAATTGCATTAGTAAAAAGCTCATTTAGCTTGTATTTTTGCATTGTATTTCATTGAAAATCAACAAAATTTTTCTTTTTCATACTATATCTACATCTAAACATTTAAAAAGCATAAAATCCAGTTAAAAAATTTAGAAAATTTTCAAAAAACCACTACCTGGACTCATTTGCCACCTTGGGTGACTTAGTCTAGTTGCACATTCTGCACTATAATTTTTGTCATTTCCAGATCATTTTTTGCATTTCTATTTTATGTTCTTACATTTTTGTCATGGTTTCCATATTTTTTGTTTTATTCAATTTTTTTGTACTTAGTTTTCTTTCATCCATTGGCATCATGGCTGTGTTTTAATAAGCTTTGGATGTCATTAAAATCCTTAGTTGACATGCCAACCTATTCCTTTGGGACCGATCCTAATGACATTAAACTTCCACATGCTCCTTCAAATCATCATCAATGTCCTCCTCGTGATGTTGACATCATTGTAGAAGATGATGACATCATGAATAAGTTCCTAAATGAGTTCCTTGACAACCACGAAGCAATGCATCCTTTTATCAAGCCATGAAACAACATGACCTTCCTACAATACCACCTCTTGATATGTTTGCTTACATCCTGAAACAAATGAAGGACCTAATTTACCTCCACCAGGTGAACCTTGTTCTTCTAAACAAGCAACCCCTCAACCATTTTATGATAACAAAGTCACCAATACTCCAATAAACCTTGAAGAAACCTATGAAAAAGGGTTTACTATTTTGAGAAAACAAGGATGTGACACAAATACTAAACATGAAATTCATCAAATCTTAGAGAAAAATCCAAAAGAAGAAAACACAATGGGATTAGGTTATCAAGATCGCTCTCATAACAACAAGATTCATAGAGAATATTAGAGGCTTCATGATGATGGTATGGTGATCTTTGATTCCCCTCCCAATCTGAATGTCCTTCCTCGAGAGCAACCCTCACTTTGGGTCCTCATCCTCCTTCCATTCGAGAAAAGGGTGAATCTAGCAAATGAAAAAGACCTTACAAGTTACAAAAACTCAAGTTTCCTCACCATCAACCACCTGAATGTGAAATGAAATTGCAAATACTTTTAAACAAAGAACTCATGCTATTACCACCTATGAATAGGTTGGTGATATATCCTAAAGACACTAATGCTCCACATAGCGCATATCATTGTGTTCTTTGACATAGAAGTGATGAGTTTCATCAATTAAAATAAATATTGATCAAGTACATTTTGATGGTGATAATTGCTATCCCATAATTCCATAAACCACCCTCCAACTCCTTATTATGTAATAGTTGTAGAACATTACCTTCTCACTATTACATAAACTTTCCCATCACCTACCTTGGCTCATTCTTGCATTGCACCTAGTGGGGGCAAGAAGTTGTTATCCTTGTTCTAGTAATGCATTTGTTGTTGTCCCTTAGCTTCTTTATTCACCTTACACTTATATTGACTGAGATTGGGAGGAAAATGACTTGCTCACAGTTGACTCTCATTTTCCTTACTATCTTTTTTCATTTTCATTTTCTTATTTATTTTTATTTTATGTGATTTCATCTGTGCAATGTGATCCCCTATGACGTTTTGTTTGATGTTCCCTCTCTTTGTGGAATTCCTCTATTTGTACCTTCATTATTCTTTATGTCATACATCGCTTTCACTTTCCTTTTGGGGATGACACAAGGCACTAAGATATTCATGTCTCTTTCATGTTGACCCAAAAGGCATTTTCTTTTTCTCTGCCTTATATTTTTTCTTTTTCTTGTTTTTTCCTTTTTGGGATGACACAAGGCATCTAGACAGCCTATGTCTCTTCCATGTTGACCCAAAAGGTTCTTTCTTTTTCTTTGTTTTCACTCTCTTTGTGTCATTTTTCCAATTCTATGTATTTGGGGAATTATGAAAGTTTTGAGCTCTCTAAAACACATTGCAACAAAGAACATACTAACCCCAAATCCATAGATCCCTTATGTGTTTGGTGTTTTCATTTTGGGGAAAACCCATTTCTTTTCCTCTCTTTCACATGATGCAACCTTATTTGGAAACCTATGACTTGGCATAGGGAATTCCAAGTTGGCTCTCATTTCTTCTTTTTTGTTTGCATTTTTCATTTTATAATTTAAAGTAATTGCTCATAGTATGGTGTGTACCAATTCCTTTAAATTGGGGGCATACATTGGCATTATTCTTTTGCATGTTTTTTCTTTTTCCTAGTTCTTAGTGTAGCCTTCTTACTTCATACGATGCATTTTTCACTTTGTGAATGACATTGGGTGTAGTGTACTTCATGAGCATGATCTATCTTAGCATATTACATTCCTCTTAGTGGCTTGGTGTGATGCACTACATCCCCTATGTTTCCAATATTATATTCTTTGATTAGTCCTCTTTTGGAAACATTAGCCACAATGTTCCCTAAGCTAAGACCTGACATGAACTAAGCAAGACTCCTTTGAACTTTGTTTTCTTCATTTTTCATTTGTTATATGGCCACCTTGTATAACATAGCTTGCATTCCTATGGTACCATTGGGTTTGTTCATGATCTCCAAGCATGTAAAGTTTTTCTTATCTCACGAAGCTCAAAATGTCATTGTTGCCCAATTTTTACCTATGGGCTAGGTCAGTTGGGTAAATTATGTTTCAGAAGTTGTAAAGGGCTAGGTGGGTCATTTGAATCAAGGGTTAAATCATGCATTTGGTGCTCGGTCATGAAGAACACAGTTGGAGGGCATGCCTAGATCAAGCTCGGCATGAAAACCCTCTAAGGAGAGAGTCGCCAAGACCTTCAGAATGTCTCGCCAACCAAAAAGGGGCTCTCGCTGAGTGAAGGCATCATCGCCAAGAGATCCATCTTTGGTCTAAGGTCTTACCGATCGGGATGAGTCTCATTGAATAAGGCAGGCTCGGCCAAAAGATGCAGGTATCGGCGAAAGGTCTTGCCGAGTTGGTGATGTCTCCCTGACCGAAGAAAAGTGAACTCATCACCGAAAGGATAGGGAGCTCGGTGAAACATCTCACCGACTAGTGGGAGTCCCAGTGAATTGAGGAGAGCTCGGGTAGAATGGAGGAGTTCAGCGTGAGTCCCGATGACAAACAGGTAGTCTAGCCGAAAGATGTGAGTTCGGGGAGACCGTAGTGTGCTCGACAAAGGGTCTAGCCAACAGGCCAAAGTTTCAGTGACAAGATAGGAGCTTGGTGAATGGTCATGTTTTCAGAGAGATGTCTCCCCGACTGAGGGTGGTCATGCCGAAACAAAAAGGGGGCTCGGTGTAGTGTTTTCCCTTCGCCATGAAGTCTTCCTAACCAATGGGAGTCACCCTGAAAGGAATGTTGTGGTCGGGGAAAGGAGTTGAGTTTCACTAAAAGGTTTCACCGACAAAGAAATGTCTCCCTGACTTATAAAAGGCCTTCCCCAACAATGAGATAAGTTCGCCAAGAGTTATTGCTTTCGGCAAAGGGTCTTTCTGATAGCAATTGTTTTTGTGAACATAAAAGCATATATCGGTATGACTATGGGGCCTCACTATGAAGTCTTCCCAACTTGATAATGTCTCGGCAAAAGGAATACGAAGCTCAGTGGAGTAGCGTGCATTCAAGGTGACCTCAATGAACTCCTGCCAAAGATGAAGGGTCTTGGGGTAACGTTTTTCCTTTAGTAAAATGTCTCACTGACACTCGGGCATCTTACTGACTGAAGAGGAGCTCGGGGAGATGTCGACATGAACTCAAAAAAAGGAAGAAGAGACTAAAGAGGGTCTCATCGGGCGAGCAAGCTATCATCGAAGTGGAAATGGGGTTCAGCGAGAAGGAGGTGCCTTTGCCAGGATGTCCCAGTGACCAATTGAAGTCTCCCCGAAATGAAGGTTTTCACCAAAGAATGTGGGATTTTGACATGATGCCTCAGCGAAGGAGTTGTGTCTTGTCGACAATGATGGAATCACCAAATCAAAGTGGTATCAGTGTAACTCAGTGGTGCTCACTGTGACTTCAGACTGATGCCGATTGACTTGCTGATGTTTTTGGTGATATCAATATGACTTCTAAAGCTTGCTAAAATGTCTCACCAACTATCACATATTGTGCCAATGGTTTCAAGGATCATAATCACATCGGTGAGACACTTCCAGTGTCTCGTTGAGTTGTGATTATGATCAGATGAGCTTTTGACCACCCTAAGAATCAAGGTGGAGTTTACTCGACCAATCTGAGAGATCTGAAAGCGAGCCGTGGCAGTCTAACTAGGATGAAGAACATCAATGGAATGAAAAGAAACGTGTATCTGTTCTAAGCTCAGGAGCATTTAAAGCGCTCGGCCGAAGAGGTTCAAGGCGGACACGATACTAGTGAAGTAAATGCGGTGGTTGCAGAAAGATCTGAAGAAGGCTTCTTCGGGAAATGAATCTTCACCGACATGGACACATAGGGTGCAACATTAACTACATCAAAGATCTAGGGAAAGATCTATCCTGAGGACTGATATTTTGTAAGCCCTAAGGGGTGAGATATTTTTGGTATATAAGGCATTTTTCCCTTTTTTGTAAAGAGTTCGAATTATATACTCTGAAGAGTTAGAGATTTTTATCAATCCTTTCTTGACTAAATGTATGTTTTGTATCTCAACTGGAATCTGGAATACAACACAGAGTTTACCTTGGAAGCTAGTGTTCATGTTTGTACTACTCTCATTTCTGTATTTCTCTTTTGATTATGTAAGTCTTTAACTGTGTTTTATTAGTCTACATTCAAACCTTAAAGCTGTGAAATTTATCTTTCCTTCGTAAGATGTGTACGTAGATCGAGCCTGTTAAGATTGATGCATTGATCTAAAAGAAGTTGTGTTGAGTATGTGAAACAGTTGAAGTTAAGTTTCCAAGTGTATTTTCATCTTGTTCTCATTTCATAATTCCTCATCACTTCGGTGTATCACCATAGTTTAGTTTCATTTGTATGTTTTCCATCTCCTTTTACCCCTATAAGATTGATAGTTTAGGTGATACCCAAAGGAAGCCGACCTTCTCCGAAGGTTCATTTCAACTTCAGGTGACCCACAGCCTTGAAATGATCACATGTGTCTCTAGAAAGCTCAGTTTACATCACTGTGCAAAGGGTGCAATTTCTAGGTGACAACAGTTTTTGGCACGCCCGATGGGACATAAATTAGATTGAATTGCTAGTTTGGTATGCAACTAGCAAGTCCCAGACTGTATAGAAGTTATTTTGCATATTTGGCGATTCCGTAGAGAGAAATAACTTCAGAAGCAGCGCCTTCTACAGTTTATGAAAAGAGTTTAGACAAGGAGCAGCTTAGTTCCTTTCGAATATTTGAAGTTGTCACCACCAAGAAGACACTTGAGTCAGAGCAACATAAATGCAAGGAATAACAATTATCTATTCTAGAAGAACTCAATCTACTCCTCCATCTATGGGATCATACGTTGCTGTCCCATCTTTTGTTTCATCTAGAGTGCCAGTAAATCCTCCTCAACCACCTCTAATGGCCTCTCCAAGGAATCAACCCTTTGTTGCTTTTAATGGAGGGAGCCCCTTGAATTTGGCATAGCACAATGACATTCCAATGGCAGCCTTGAAGAGTCTGCCAACTTTCACAAGGGAAGACCAAACTACTCTGATTGAACACATGAGAGATGTGGCTTTGTTATGTGGAGTCTAGCACATAACCCAATAAGATGTTGTAGTGAGACTACTAGCTGCTTCATTGAAAGGAAGAGTTGTGCAATGGTATAGGAGCCTACTAGTCAGTTCAATTGCAACTTGGGACAAATTTGAAGACAAGTTGCATAAACAATTTCAAGACAGGTCTGATAACTTGTTTCTATTGGAGCAATTGATTACAATTAAGAGGGCTCCACAAGAGCAGATGAAAGACTTCAACTTCAGATTTCAAAGAACTTGGGATAGAATCCCTGCAACAGTGAGGCCACCTATAGAGTATACATTTTTGTACTTTTTGAGGGCTCTTAACAACAATATAGCTATTATGATACAATCAATAGGTGGGGTTTATCTACCAGATGCTTTTGAAATAGAAATTAGAGCTGAAAATAGCCTAATACAGGTTGGCAAACTAACTCCTAGGCCACCAATGCCTATATTTCCAGAGATTCATGCAAATATCCATTTGCAGATACCTCCTTTTACACCTTTACCAGTTGTACCAATGCTACCAGCTATTGCTCCAGCCATTGATAAACAAGAAATTTTTGCTTCAGGCTCATCGCAAGAGTTACAAGAGATCAAAAGTCTTTTACAAACTTTTGGTAACAAGTTGGTGAACTTGGAAAAACAACAGTCCTATTCTAGGCCTTATCAACAGTAGAATCAGGCCTCAAGTCAGCCTTTCCAAGGTCAACAACAACAATTCCAGGGGAATAGACAGTAGTATCAAGGTAATTACCAAGACACAAGACAAAATATTGCTACAAGACCTTTTCAGGCCTATAATCTAGCTCCAATTAGTGCTGTCAAAGAGCTTGTGCCTGTTTAAAACAATTTGGCTACGGATTATGAATGGTGTTATCCGTGTAATTAGCCACATAATCAAGCTACGTGCTCTAATGGTGTGATCAACCAAGCTCTTATGGTGCAAAATGTTGTAGGTGCACAAGATTTGCCTAAGGAGGGGTATCCACAACAGCAGGATCAGTCTGTAGATGATTCAACTCTCCTAAATTGGCAGAGAGAAGAATTTTGTGTAGTGAACCAAGATGACACATTCATTGCTGCTAATACTAGAGCTAAGAAGAGGGCTCTCGAGATTGAATAAGCAACGAATAAAGATAAGGGAGTCCCTGGACCATCAAATCAACAAGTACCACACACTTTGCAGCAAGGTTATGACACTAGTAAAGAGCAAAGTTTACATGCTATAGTCATAGGCCCAGTGCAAATTGACCATGTTGTTGTAAAGACGTAGCTAAAGGTAAATATATCTACACCTTTCAACATTGTTGAAAGTATGAAAAAAATGAATGTTTCAATTTCGATGTGGGATTTTTTAGCAATCCCTAGTCAAATCAATTTGTTATAGTCAACCTTATCAAATCCAGTTAATTTGAATCCTCCAAATGAAGTCTCTTTAGGCCAAACAAAGTCAGTTTTAACCAATGCACCTTTGGATAGTACCACGCTGAAAGTAACTGGGTGTCGCCCCTCCTTCTAATATGTCTTTTCCTAATAGTAAACAAACTCCAGCCGTCAACCGTAATACATAGCTGGGCCAAAGTTTCTGGCACGCCAAAAAGATTGCAGAATCAGCCAGCTCACAATGCCCGATCGCGTTTACACCAAACCAGACGCAGCCTTCAAAATTAAACTACAAGCAACAATTAACCTAACTCAACTGCCACCGTTCCAATCTTCAACCCACAAGACGTGCTCTGTCTATAGATTCATTCCATTTCAGTTCTGGCGTCCATCCAGAGACCCCAACGCCGCACTGGAGATGGCCGATTTCGGTCCCACATGATTTTTAGTGAATCGTGCATGGCACCAAGGTAACCATAACTCCCCAAGTCCCTGCCGACCCACACTCCAACCCTACGCACCGTCACACCCCATCATTTCAGAGACACCAAACCTGTCGCCATTATCACGTGAGTGCACCCGCGGCACCCAACGAATGGGTAGTTGATAACATGGTTGATAATCCAAATGAGCTTATTTAGGATGTTGGTTTGGGAAATTATGTATTGCATGAAGTTGGGAAAGAATTTCCAAATCTCGAGAGAAGTACAGAAAGCCAGTTTGAGCAGTAGAATAAATTATGGGAGATGTATTTTGATGGTTCAAGAAGCAAAAATGGCACTGGAGGAGGTGCAATGCTTGTATCTCTGCAGGGTGATAAGTATTTTTCTTCTTTCCATTTTGCTTTCGCATGCTCTAATAACTCTACTGAGTATGAGGGCCTTGTTCAAGGTCTTGAGTGGGCAAGGAAGAGAGGAATAACCCACTTGAAAGTTTATGGGGACAGTGAGTTAATTGTCAATCAAATAAGTTGCCTGGATGTTGCTAAAAATGACACACTAAAGTCTTATAGAAACAAAGTGTGGAATATGATTGAGTTTGATGCCTTTAACTTACTATCTATTCCAAGGAACCAGAACAAACATGCTGATAGGCTTGCAGCCATTGGAGCATAGTTTGATATTCCAGGTGACATTAGAAAAGAGAAAGTACAATAGTATGTGAAGGTTGTAGTCAAGCCGTCAATTCCTGATAACAACATTCATTGGCAGGTCTTTGATAGTGATGAGAAAATCCTTTCTTTTTTGCTCGACGAAGATCAATTCTCCATGGTTAATCAAGCAAAACTTAAGAAAAAATATGATGATCAAGTCATATAGTTGAAGACAAATAAGTTACCCAAAGGTTTGGTTACCTTAGAGTCAACTTTCAGTACTGACGATCAGCTTAAAAAGGGTAAAGCTGGCTTGCAAATCAAAGAAGAACATTATGAAGAGCTGGAGATTTTCAAAGGTAAACTTCTTAAGATAGGCAAAATTTGTTCACATGAACAAAAACAAGCTTTTGTTGCTTTATGCCAAGAATTTCATGATGTATTTGCTTGGGAATACTCAGTTTTGAAAGGGTTTGATCCCCATATTGCTCATCACACAATTGAGTTAGAACCTAATGCTAAGCCACAGAGAAACAAAGGCCCCTCAATCCCAAGCTTGAGCCCCAATGATTAAAAGATTTAATTCAAATTAGTTGAGGGGTATCGTCTTTTCCTATTAAACACACTTCATGGGTTTCTAACCTTGTGTCGGTTAGGAAGAAAAATGGTGAAATAAAACTTTGTGTAGACTTTAGGGATCTTAACCGAGCATCTTTGAAAGATCACTACCCGCTGCCCTCCATGGAACAAATCTTACAAGTAGTTGTCAGTTTTGAAAATTTTTCCTTGTTAGATGGTTTTTTGAGCTATAATCAAGTGTTGGTTAAAGAGGAAGACTAGTTCAAAATCGCTTATTAACTAAGTGGGTAATTATGGCATACAAAAGGATGCCTTTTGGTTTGTCTAATGTTGGTGCCATGTTTCAGAGGGCCATGGACATGGCGTTTCAAAGTTTGATTAATAAGATTATGCTGATTTATTTAGATGACATTACAGTTTATTCTAAGAATGCTGATGAACATTTGTTACATCTCAGGAAAGTTTTTGAAAAATGCAGAGAGTTTGGTATCTCTCTCAATCCAAAAAAGAGGATCTTTGCTATTCATGAAGGGAAATTATTAGGACACATAGTGTCAAAGCAGGGAATTACTATTGACCCTGAAAGAGTTAGAGCCATACTTGGGCTGCCATTACCAAATCATAAGGGTTTGTAGAGCTTTTTGGGCCAAATTAACTTTTTGAGAAGGTTCATCCTAGATGTTTCCAAAACCTGCTACAGCCTCTTTGATAGCTATAAGAAGAAGAATGCACTTTTAAAGTTGGATCCATACAAAACACAGCTTGAAGAAACCAAGGAAGCCTTGGCACTCCTAACACTGGCAAATTCCTTGGGATTTCCTAAACACTTCAGTACGCTTTTGGCAAATAAGGTTCAACCCTCTCATGTTTGTTAAGAAAAATAGTGATAACACAGAACATCCCATAGGCTCTTTAGCCAAGTACCCCATTGATTATGAAGAGAGGCATACCTTGCTGAGAAACATGCTCTCACCATGACTGCATTCCACAGCTCTGCCCCTGGCCTCCAAACAACAAGATCCACACCCCACAACAACCCCGCGAATCCCTGTTTGAATAAAGATCCCAACGAAAAAAGGGAGCGGATCACCAAGGTCAGCGGAACAAGGATGTGGACAATATCACCAAATCACACAGGCAGCGTCCATGTGAAACGTTTCACACAAGTATCAATTCATCGCAAAATGAATCACAAACGATGTTTTGCTAATATAAATGAGTCTTAGGATGCTCAAGATGATCTACCTTTGATAACAAAAAATTGGGTTCAAGACATGACCCATTTTTTACAGACTGGTGAGTGCCCACCAGGTTTGAATGGAGCTAAAAGAAGATATTTCATACTGCAGTCCATACCATATGTGCTAGTAAATAACATTCTTTTAAAAAAGGATCTAAATGGTGTTATGTTAAGATGTATTCATAGTGATTAGATTGAAAAGGTACATGAATTTCATGATGGGGCTGCAGGGGGTCACTTTTCTCTAAGGACAACTACTTGGAAAATCATGAGAGCTAGTCACTACTGGCCCAGCTTATTTAAGGATGCACATGCTTGGTCAAGAAAGTGTATCAAATGTGCCTTATTTGCAGGAAAAGGAAAACTGCCTGTGATGCCTTTGCATCCAATTCAAGTGGAGCAGCCCTTCATGAGATGGGGGATCAAATTTATTGGGCCAATTAATCCACCATCCAGTACTGGTCACAAGTGGGTGCTCATTGCCATAGACTATTTCATACAATGGACATAAGCAATAGCTTTGAAAGAAGCAAAAGAGTCTTCAGTTTTGAGCTTTTATGAGGATATAGTCACTAGATTTGGAGTTCC
The DNA here is from genome assembly GCA_007258455.2 of Sequoia sempervirens. NCBI lineage: Eukaryota > Viridiplantae > Streptophyta > Pinopsida > Cupressales > Cupressaceae > Sequoia > Sequoia sempervirens. Next base: position 312,251,588 of record VDFB02353493.1, on the reverse strand, counting down.
TGACTCTATCATATCTAATAATGCTCTTGCATTTGTGGGATTAAGACTAACTGATTGGGTTGTTAAGTAGGGCATTCATTTAAATACATCCTCAAATTATTACCCTCAGGGTAATGGTTTAGCTGAAAGCATGAATAAGAATCTCATCAGGATTATCAAAAGAACAATGGAGGATAATCAAAGGACCTGGCACATTGGATTAAAGTATGCACTTTGGGTAGACAAAGTGACTCCTAAGAGGCCTATTAGTAATTCACCATACATGTTAGTCTATGGCAAGGAGGCTAGGTTACCTCTATCTGTAGAGCTTCCAACTCTAGACATTATTCACCAGTTGGAGATGTTTGAGGAACAGGACCCAATGTTCGTGAGATATGCAGAGCTCATGGAGCTCGAAGAATCAAGGGACAAAGCAATGAAGGTTTTGGAGTATCATCAGCTCCAAACAAAGAAGAAATTTGACAAGAAGGCTACAGAAAAGGTTTTCAAGGTGGGAGATCTCGTGCTGAAATGGAATGTTTTGAAAAGTAGGCCAAGCCATCACACCAAGTTCGATAACATGTGGACAGGTTCGTTTATTAGTAGAGACTGCAAGGAGCACAATGCTTACCAACTAGCCACAACAGAAGGGCAAGTGTTTCCTATCCCAGTTAATGGGATACACCTCAAGCCTTATTTTTAGGTCTGATGGAGTTCCTCTATTGTACATATTAGTTTAGGTTTATATTTTCAATAAGTGCTTCTGCGCATCAGGTTAATTATTTTATATTTCCTAGTGCGGTGATGGCACAATGTCTTCCTCTTTCTTTTTCCCCTGTTTCATTTTTCTTTTGGCAATCTATTATGACCTATAAGTTACGGGCATGTTTGGGCTATGTGCAAGGTTGATGTTTTTGTTTTCTGAGCCTCCTAATGACTCCATACCCAATGGATGATTTTTGGCTACTAGTTTCTATGTTTAGTAGGAAAACATCCAGCTGAGGTCACCAGAAATGTTTCCCAATTTTTACCTACGAGTTAGGTCAGTTGGGTAAATTATGTTTCAGAAGTTCTAAAGGGCCAGGTGGGTCATTTGCATCAAGGGTTAAATCATGCATCTGGTGCTCGGTCATGAAGAACATAGTTGGAGGGCCTGCCTAGATCAAGCTCGGCATGAAAACCCTCTAAGGAGAGAGTCACCAAGACCTTCAAAATGTCTCGCCGACCAAAAAGGGGCTCTCGCTGAGTGAAGGCATCATCGCCAAGAGATCCGTCTTCGGTCTAAGGTCTTACCGATCAGGTTGAGTCTCGTCAAATAAGGTAGGCTCAGCCAAAGGATGCAGGTATCGACAAAAGGTCTTGCCGAGTTGGTGATGTCTCCCCGACTGAAGAAAAGTGAACTCATTGTCGAAAGGATAAGGAGCCTGGTGAAACATCTCACCGACCGGTGGGAGTTGTAGTGAATTGAGGAGAGCTCAGGCAGAATGGAGGAGTTCAGCGTGAGTCCCGGTGACAAATAGATAGTCTGGCTGAAAGATATGAGTTCGGGGACATTGTAGTGTGCTCGGCAAAGGGTTTGTCCAATAGGCCAAAGTTTCAGTGACAAGATAGGAGCTCAGCGATGGTCATGTTTTTGGGGAGATGTCTCCTTGACTGAGGGTGGTCATGCTGAAACAAAAATGGGGCTCGGTGTAGCGTTTTCCCTTCGCCATGAAGTCTTCCCGACCAATGGGAGTCACACCGAAAGGAATGTTGCGCTTGGGGAAAGGAGCTGAGTTTTGCTAAAACGTCTCACCAACCAAAGAATGTCTCCCTGACTTATAAAAGGTCTTCCCCAACAATGAGATAAGTTCGCCCAAATTTATTACTTTTAGCAAAGGGTTTTTCCAATAGCAATTGTTTTGGTGACCACAAAAGCATATATTAGTATGACTATGGGGCCTCGCTATGAAGTCTTTCCCGACTTGATAATGTCTCAGCGAAAGGAATGCAGAGCTCGGTGGAGTGGCGTGTGTTCGGGGTGACCTCAATCAACTCCTGCCGAAGATGAAGGGTCTCGGGGTAACGTTTTTCCTTCAGTAAAATGTCTCACCGACACTCGGGTGTCTTGTTGACTGAAGAGGAGCTCGAGGAGATGTCAAAATGAACTTGGAAAAGGAAGCAGAGACTGAAGAGGGTCTCACCGACCAAGCAAGCTCTCACCGAAGTGGAAATGGGGTTCGGCGAGAAGGAGGTGCCTTCGCAAGGATGTCCCAGCGACCAATCGAAGTCTCCCTGAAATGAAGGTTTTCACCAAAGAATGGGTGATTTCGACATGATGCCTCAATGAAGGAGTTGGGTCTTGTCGGTAGAAATGGAATCGCCAAATAAAAGCAGTATCAGTGTAACTCAGTGGTGCTCACTGTGACTTCAGACCGATGTCGATTGCCCTACCAATGTTTTTGGCGATATCAATATGACTTCTAAAGTTTTCTAAAATGTCTCACTGACTGTCACATGTTGTGTCAATGTTTTCAAGGATCATAATCACATTAGTGAGACACTTCCAGTGTCTCGCCGAGTTGTGATTCTGATCAGAGGAGCTTTTGACCACCCGAAGAATCTACGTGGAGTTTGCTTGACCAATCAGAGAGATCTGAAAGCGAGCCCTGGCGGTCTAACCAGGATGAAGAACATCAACATAATGAAAAGAAATGTGTATCTATTCTAAGCTCAAGAGCATTCAAAGTTCTTGGCCGAAGAGGTTCAAGGCGGACACGATACCAAGAAGTAAATGCGGTGGTTGTAGAAAGATCTAAAGAAGGTTTCTCCAGGAAATGACTCTTCACCGACATGGACACGCATGGTGTAGCATTAACTACATCAAATATTTAGGGAAAGATCTATCCCGAGGACTAATATTTTATAAGCCCTAAGGGGCTGAGATCTTTTCGGTATATAAGGCATTTTTTTCATTTTTTGTAAAGAGTTTAGATTATACACTCTGAAGAGTTAGAAATTTTTATCAATCCTTTCTCGACTAAATGTATGTTTTGTAACTCAACTAGAATCTGGAATACAACACAAAGTTTACCTTGGAAGCTAGTGTTCATGTTTGTACTACTCTCATTTCTATATTTCTCTTTTGATTATGCAAGTCTTTAACTATGTTTTATTAGTCTACATTAATACCTTAAAGTCATGAAATTTATCTTTCCTTCCTAAGATGTGTGTATGTAGATCGAGCCTGTTAAGATTGATGCTTTGATCTAAAAGAAGTTGTGTTGAGTATGTGAAATGATTGAAGTTAAGTTTCCAAGTGTATGTTCATCTTGTTCTCATTTCATAATTCCTCATCAATTCGGTGTATCACCATAGTTTAGTTTCATTTTTATGCTTTCCTTCTCCTTTTACCCCTATAAGATTGATAGTTTAGGTGATACCCAAAGGAAGCCAACCTTCTTCAGAGGTTCATTTCAACTTTAGGTGACCCATAGCCTTGAAATGATCCCATGTGTCTCTAGAAAGCTCAGTTTACATCACTATGCAAAGGGTGCAATTTCTAGGTGACAACAGTCATTTTATTTTGTGGTGCCTTATTAAAGTTATTAGGAGGTATAAATTTTGTATGTTTGAGCGGGAAGCCCATTCTAAGGCATGAATTTACCCATAGCCAACTACATGTGTGAGAGTGTATACTAGCCATGAGTGTATGTTTCTCACCTTTTAGGTCTTCTCACTCGGTGGATAGCCATGATTTTTGTCGCCTTAGAGTGAGTATACATTTCTTTCTTTGGAAAAATAACCTAGATCTAATCCACATAATGTTGGAAAAATTATCTAAGCTTGATCCGATTCACTCATTCTTTCTTTTATCTCTCTTTCATCTTTGGCATTGTGTGCTTGTGACTGGTCATTGTTCTTGATATCATGTGTGTTCCCTTTGCACTTATGTTAGTTTTTCATGATATCTTAATCTTGGGGGCTTGATCATCCATCTTGATCATTGTTGTCTCATATTGCTAGCATTAGTTAAATGGAACCCCTCTTGATTGCACATGCATTAATTTAGTGTGATTTTGAAGAAGGTTCATCCCCTCATGAAAGTGGGGGATAAATGTGGACATGGAAAAAGTAACCCTTCTACTTTTTCTTCTTGTTTAGGCCCTCCTTGTGATTTTCGCTTGATTTTTCCTTGATTTAATGTTGTAATGTGGTCAACACATTCACATTAGGTCTTGGGTCCTTGCGAATTATGAAGAGATTTATGATGCCTTGTAAAAGTGTTGTAAAGTGTTTTAACCCACTTTCACATTTTTCTAGGACCTTTTTATTATAATTCACTTAATAACCTATTTTTATCACTTACCAAGCCTTATTTCAAAGTGTTGTAAAGATTTTTATCAAAATTTCATGCTTTTCTAGGCTTGACATCAATAATTCAACCCTTTCTTATGTGTAAATGACCCCTTAGTGCACTTATAGGACCTACTTAAGTGTGTTTCAAAAAATAATCTTGTTGAACATCATTTAATACACTTTAATTCTCGACACCCTTTAAAAATGCCCTGGTGGGACCAAGTCACCACTTGGGGTGACTTAGTTCCACTTGGCACAAAAATATAAATTATTTCAAAATTCTAGTAGGATACTACTTTCTAGACCTTAAGGTCGGCCTATGATGTGGTATTTTCAAGAAAAATTGTAAAATCATCTATAAATATAGGGTTTTCAACTCATTTTTCATCTCCTAAAAATAAATCTATTTAGTCTCATAAGCTTTTCTAGTGTTTTAATCAAGCAATCAAGTGATTTTTTTTCAAGCACTTTGGAGCCATTACTTGCATATCTTCAAATTTCTATATCAAGGGTTTGGTGAGTTGTAGCATTGCATGTTGTTCATTCATCACTCTCTTTTCATTTCATTTCATTTTCAATGGTTTGATTACCAAACTGAGGTTTGACCAAGGAAAACCCCTATTCACTAACCCTTAACCATTTTCCCCTCGTTGCATGTGTGTTTTGCAAGTCTTTTATGTATATTTTTCAAAGAGCAAGGTGTTAAAAGGTGTCAACAATCCATAAAAGTCATTCAAAGTCAAAAAAACCGTAAAAGAAGCTTGGAGATCTCCTACAGACTGGATTTTGTAGATTCGGATCTAGAAACTTATAAAGAACAAAAATACAGATTAGAGACTACAGATTCTTGTCCCGAATTTCCTAAGATTCATAGGTGGAATAAGTCACCATCTATGGAAAATTCATCCCATTTCCAGGCCTAAACAAGTGTTTTCTATATTTCTAGATACCCTTTTGGCTAAAACTTGTTCTAACAAAATTCCCTGAAACAGGACTAAGTCACCCAACTTGGTGTAAGTGTCCTAGTTGGATTCAATAGAAAATTATTTAGGATTCCAGAGCCTCTTTACATCACATTCTAGTTTCCAGGTGCACCTCTCTAGTCTTATTCATTTCTATTATAGTTTGTTTGTATTCTTAGGTCATTTTGCATACAACTTTGTGTTTTCAAACATTTTACATTCCATTAGCTTTGCATTAATAATCAATATCTTTTATCATTTTATTGCATTTAGGAAATTACATTTAGGCATATTTCATTCATATTTGCATTAGTCTTGAGTGGGGACATTGCAATTTTTGGCATGCCTCTCTTCTTTTAGGTGAAAAACCCTAGGAGTGTTAGAGAGCCTTATGGTGCCAAAATCTTTGTCCAAAGAGACTAAAGACCCTATCCTCAATGTTCAAGCCATCTTAAACATATTTAACACCCCTTTCTTATTAGCTCCTACACTAGAATATAAAACATTCATACAAGAGTAATAACAAGAAAAAAAAAACTTTATAAACACACTCAATAATTAAAATTTATAGATACATGAGGTGTTTTGGTAGTGTCACCTTCAAGGAAGCCAATTATTGTCAAAAAAAATCTTTATTATTCAATGGATTATGCAAACATTGAGGTGGTTGGAGAAAATATGCAAGATTTAAATGAGGTAAGTTAGAGATTACCTTCTCCACCCAACATATAGATTGAGGGTCCACTATCACACTTAATTATAATTGATATTAGGAAAGCTGGAGATTTTTAAATGATATTAGAGGATATGCCTATATAAAATCATTGTAAGATCAATTTTTGAAATCCAAAGAGTAGTTTTTCAAAGAAAAATAAACTAGATTATTGATTTAGGAAATTTAATAAAACATGAAGAGAAGTTTCATCTTAGGAGTTGAAAGAAATTACAGAGAATGTGGCTCTAGAGGTTGACTCTTGTATTGACAACATGGAATGTGAGGAAGGGAAAAAATTATATAATAAAGAAGGTATTTCCTATTATTATATTAGTATATTTCTTCAATAATTTCCTTGGATACTATCAGATGAGGAGATGTTAATTAGGGTCGATTACACTTGATTCATGATGAATTGAAGTATAACTTCACCAAACATACCTACATCTACAAACAAGATCAGTCAAATTAGAAATTTAAACTAAGCATTTTACGGAAATTGAAAGCTACAAACTAAGAAAACAGTTAAATTCCTAATCTAACCCATTTGAAACTTATCCTTCTTTAGAATTGGTATTGTGTTTATGTGAAACGATGACCCTATCCCAATCTAATGATTACTGAACCTATTTCAGTCAATTCTATGGAAGAGAATCAACGAAACCATTGTGATTGATGTATGAAAACATATTTTATGCTAAAAATGAACATGATGCAAGCTAAGTTACCATGATTTTATGGTAAAAATGCATTGATTATCCTATTTCTAAGCTAATTCAAGTTATTTCTAAGCTAAAAGATGAAAACCTTAATTCATATACAAACTAAGATGGATGCGTGGAAGCCATTAATGGATCTTCTAAGCTATTATATAAATAAAATTAACTAAGATAAGCTAAAAAGTGAGTAAATATGAGTGTGTGTGCAAGTAAATTCAACAACATGACTTTGTTGTGAAAAATGGATCCATTTGTCTCCAAATAGTGACCTATTTATAGGAAAGAAAATGAGGAATGAAGGGTTCAGATAAAAAAGATTAATCAATGGTCCAAGATGAAGGAGATGAGAGGCATGGATCATGTATTCTCATCAATAGATCATAATTCATGATGATACTTTTAATCAAGGGTTCACACTTTCATCAAACAAACACACTTTTGACCTGCTCAAACAGGTCAAAGATAACTTGTTCAAAAGGTTGAAGGTTAAAACTTGCTTAAGAAGCCAAGTGAAAATATCCCTTTTTCAAATGATGAAGGAATAAGAATATTCTTTCAGAATATTCTCATGGTTGAGGAAAAAGGTATTTTGCAAATTAAAATAAAGTTTTAATTGTGCAAAATGAGGATAAGGAATATTCCATGGGAATTCCCTTTTTAGAGGAAAGTTTGTTTAATTGCTAGTTAAACAAGATGTAGACATGCAATTTGGGGATTAGAAGAATTAAAGTGTTTATTCATTAAATTAACTGATTTATTGAATGGGGGAGAGATGAAATGATATTTAATTAAATAACTTAGGGTTATTTAATTAAATGAGATGGCTGAGGGAATTAAATTAAATATTTTGATGTATTTAGTTTAATGAGATGAAATGTTAGTGTAAAAATGAAGGAATTAACATGATTAAATAAATTAGGTCAATAGATGCAAATGATGCAAGGGTATGTGCAGGATCATCATGGAAAAAACAGGCCCTTAAGTGGCAAAAAATTCAAAAAAATCAGAGTTAGGCAACTTGACGTAAAAATTTGAATAAGTTATCTAAATTATTTCAAAAATATGTAAGAATAGAATCTATAGAAAATTGAATGTGGTTTCTAAACTAATAGGTTTATTTTAAAAAAAAAATCTATTTGGTGAAAATTTGAAATTTCAATGCAACAATACTTAAATTTTAGGTAGAAAATAAGAAGTAGGTATCTATCTGACCACCCTAACCACAATAAAATGATAATATTTTTTTATAATATTTTATAAATAAGTAGACGACTCATATCTAGATGTGATGCATATTTTTTTGTAATTTTTTTTCAAGTAAATAATTAATTATGAATTTTTTATTACAACTTTTAAAAAATATAAAAACTTGTATGTTTGACCACCTTAACTTGGTCAAAAATTAATGAAATTCAATTTTTCTTTTTTTAATCCTATAGTATGCGAAGTATAGAATGTGATGCATGTTTTGGAATCCAAAAATGTGATATCATTTAAAAGATATAGATGTTTTTCAATCAGCCTATTAATCAGGACTTTAGTCATAATTCAAATAGAAAATGGATAATAATTATTTATTAAATTTAAAGTAAAGAATAATTTATATTGGTGGAAAGCTGAGAATCTGCTTAAAAAACCCTTTTCATTTCATCAATTTTGGGTAAAAAAAATGTCGTCAGCCACATACCAGGCTATAAATACCCATCATATCGCCACTTTTTTTCCCATCATGATCTTGCACATACCCGCAATTAATTAAATAACTAGGCTACTTTAATTAATGAAGAAAAAAGAGGATGGATTAAGGAGGAAATGATGTTAGTAAATCTATTTTAAGTGTATGATATTGATTAGGACATTTTTTAGTGACTACATTTTTCCCCTCTTTGAAGCGAGGTTCCTGCTACTTTAGCTCAAAGATTGATGCTCTTCAAATTAAAACCACTACTTAAATAAAAAAATAAAAAAAATTCTAATATTTTAGATGCCCAATGGAAGGATAAAGTTTATTCCCTACCCCCTCGAGAAATTGGGATTTTTTTTTGAATTTTGGGTTGATTTCTCGAGAAAGGTGAAAAGTTGCCCCAAGGGTTGAGAAAAGCTTTTGGATGGAAGAATTATACAAAAAATGATGCAAAACTAGGTCCATATTAGAAAATTTGGTGAAAATGATAATAAACCGTATCTTCAAGGTTAAATTAGGGCAGAAAACCCTAATTTCCTAGCTTAAATAGGCCAAGAAGGGTCACTTTCAGTTCATTTTTGCATTCACACTTAAGAGATTCCTACTATTTTGAGCTCTGACCCTTTGATGAAATGGCGCGTCGAGAGCTTCCCAAGCACATCTCTGACTAAGTTTGAGAGTTCTAGTGGCTTCCAAGCATAGGACCAGTAGTATGTACCTTCAAACTTGATTTGAAATTTGAATTTTTAATGCATTTATTATGCTTTGAAGTTTAAACTTTGGCAACGTCGCTATATAGAGATTCCCAAATTGAAATCGGTGATGCCCACACCAATTATAGTGACGTATATTTGTATGGCGATGATATTTGTGATTTAAAATTAGGGTTTCAAATTTTAAAATATGATGCATGATTGTATGGTGAAACACTTTTTGATTTAGAAATTAGGGTTAGGGTATGCCAAGGGTTAAATCGTGATGCCAACTTATTTGGCAATGAATTTTTGGATTTGTAATTTTAAATGATTCAGGCATTGCAATTTGAAATTTGAATATAGTGATGCTAGTGAAAGCAACAACGCTTTTATGACTTATGAGCTGTAAATTTTGAATTGAGTCAGATTTCCTTGATTTATTGATGTCATGTCCTTCATGGATCCAGGAGGTCTTTCCACCACTGCTGTCATGGGCGCATAGGCCCACTATGTTGGAGAGATTAGATAATTTATCAGATTTGTGCTAGGAGCACCTAGGAGATAGTAGCCTCTAGTATGTCACATATGCACTTGTGATTCAAACACACTTAGCGATGATGACTACCCTATGCGAGAGATGGCATAGCGAGACCTCGTCTTTTCACCTTCTGACAAGTGAGGCGACGATGACTCTGGAGGATGTTTGGTAGATTCTTCATTTGTCGATTCATAGTAACCATGTGATTTATGACACTGATGTCAAGTTTGATGCCTTCCTTGAGGTCATGGAGATGGATTAGATTTCTTTAGTTACATCATAGATCGACCTTGAGTCATATAGAGGTCATGTCCTAAGCTTTCTAAGATTGATCGTCGCAACCATTATTTTGGGTTTGGTTGCCCAAAATAGACACAACAGAGGATTCAACCTAGGATGGGGCTTGGCATGGCATTAGATGTTGTATAGGAGAAATTTTTTTGCATGGGGTTCCTTGATTCTAACCTCTTTATATCATGATTTACATGAATTTTTCTATTGTGATGGGAGAGCCATTGGTTTAGGGGTGACTCTACTACATATTTGGGCATGGCAGCATATCCCTGTGCTTTGGCCTATTGTTCAGATGGTAGACATGGAGCTAGATGATCTCATCATTTGGAGATATAGAGGTTTCATTACCCTGAGGCACACTAGACAGATTTGTCTCCCTTACTGGCAATGAGTGATTGATGATATGTCAATTTTTTGCTGGCACCCATGGCTACAGATGCCGCCATGGTTTGATGATATTTTTTGATCATCAAAGCTTGTGCTTCTCTAATAGTCTTATGGGAAATTTAGTGAATGGGGGAAAAATTGTGTCTCACTAAATAACTCTGAGTTTTTTATAGAAAGCCATCTCTTCCTTTGGGGTTTTGAGATAAGGAAGAAAGGAAATGTAAATATATAACATAAAAGATGATGCATCAAAGCTTTTACAACATTTCAAACCCAATTTATTCCTATGATTGATATAAAGGACATAGAATGCCACAACCCCTCATTGTTGGTAAGAGAACAAACAACAAAGGTTAACTTCAAGCACAGTGTAGACTTTCAGATCTTTTTGTAGGCAGTGTTCATTGAGGTCCAATCAAACATAAAGATTCCTTAGAGTAAAAGAATAGTATTCCAGAAATTACAAGAAATTTCTCTCCTAATACAACATAGCATAATAGAATAAAAACTTTAAGGAAAGAAGAAAAATTCCAATGACATAGTCCAATTCTCCTAAGCTACTATTCCATCACACAAGCATAAAGCATAGAAATTTGCTAATTAAACTACCAGAATATAGCTTGCAAGACACATTGTTTCATTCAAAATGACAATGTAAAGAAAGAAAGCTTCAAAAAGGCCATACATGCAGAGTCTCAATAAATTCTCCTCAATAGTTCATGCTTTGATTAAAACTGAAACTTTGAAACAAAGGTCGGATGCCAATCTGACAATAGTTTAAACCTTAATGGATATAATATGCTAGAATAAAGTAGTTCTATAAATTGCTTCTTAAAACAGTTCTTAAATTTTTTAAGAAAACTAAAAAGAAGCACTTCTTTTGACAAAGAAAACAGTTCCTCCTAAAAAATACTCTCTTTTTTATTTGTGTCATTGCCTTCCTTATATATCCACCAAAGAAAGGAACACCACCTCAGTCTAGATTAATTGCCATTAGGTGTTGAGATTTGATAGCACATGATCTGATCATATAATTTTGGTTAGGCCACAAAATATCTTTCCATTAACTCTTCAACTGCTGCATTAATACCCTCTAGATATTTTAGCAAAGATAAGAAACCAAATACGATTAGATCCTAGGAATAACAGCTTGGGAAAGGACCCAATTGATTGATCACATCACTATAAGGTGCCTTCTCAAAACTTCCATCCCAAAAATTGAGAAATGAAAAGAAAAGGCCAAACAACTTAGAAAAAATCCTTAATAGATATCTTTGTAGGCAGTGTAGATAACCCATGGCAAGGAGATGACGTGTTAGCAGGGAAAAAACTTCTGAGTTCACAAATATAGCTCCCAAGAAAATGCACGACAAGTAAACATGTGTCTCGAACCTTCTCTCGAAAGGAAGATGAAAAGATAAAAGTTGCACAGCCACCACGTGGCGTATTGCACACCTTTCCAATAATTTTATTTGAGCATGGGTGCACCCAACATTGGAGACATTTATGCAAACCAAAATAAAATGACTGAGCAAAAAAAAAACCTCTACAGTTCTGGTGACTCACATGGGTCTTTGCTTCTGTGAAGATTCAAACCTAGGCCTCTGGCTATTCCTGGAGTTTGATGAAAGTGGCATGCTGAGTCTCCCAATGTTGCATTAGTTGGTAGAACAAGGGTCTGGATGTGCCTATATGTTTGTTCGAGATGAAAAACCTCCTTGAAAGAGATGACGCCCCATCTAGAATAAATTTCACCTAGGTGATAATAGAGTCGTGAAAGAGGGTATATTTTTTGCTCAACATCATCCAATGTGGGTACAACACTCGAGCTTGGAAGTTCAACGACAGTTTGGATCTTTCGTCAGATTGCCTCATTGATTTTATCTATCATTAGCACATCTTCATCTGGGGAGAGAAGAGGAGGAAACTCGAAACCAACCAGGATGGCGAAGTCCTTTTTGATCTCAATGACCCTTTTATTCAGCACCATCTGATGATACTTGCATTTTACTGCAACCATGTGGCAGTTGATGATCTCATTGGCTTTGATGGAGGTGACCAGTCGATCGGGACTTTCTTCTCTTTTAAGGACCTAATTGGTGGTGATACTCAATTTTGATATAAGAATTTTGGAATCTGCCACCCGAGGTGAACATGTTTGTATGAAGTGGTTAGCCATCAGACTAACCTTGGCATTTAGTTCCTGCATATCCCTTAAAAACTATAAGGTAGGTCCCAACACACACATGTTAGTCGCTATCTACTCCCAATGCATAGCTACCAACCTTCTCATTATAGGGAGGGATCTAGATCCTCTTGCAGCAATTAACTCCTGGTTAAAATGAGCCTCTCTTACTCTAGTGTTTTCTTCTATTTGACCCTTCTCTTGAAGAGTGTTTTCCAACTCAGATCTTAGTCTTTCAACATCTTGTCTTGACTCTTCCACCTTAGTCTAGATTCTTCAAAGATCATCAATATTCTAGGATCTAGCATCACTTGACTCTTTCTTTAAATTTTCATTTTCAGCACAAAGTTGAACCTGCTCATTACGACCATCTACAAGCAATCTAGACATGTCTCCTTATTGGCCTTGATTTTTTTTCACACGGGACATTTCAACATCCTTGGCTCAGACTTCATTTTGTAGTCTGCTCACTGTACCTTTCACATTTTTCAACTTAACTTTGTGCTTCCTTAATTTCCTATCTAGCCATTCATAATCAACATACACCACCTTTTGCATGGCTTTGGCTAGAACCATTTTATCACGTAGGTGGGTTTCACTCAAATCCATGCCTTCCATCTACATTTGTCCTTCGGGCTTGGAAACGAGTGGCCTCATAGTGGTGATAAGAAAGGAGTTTCACTCTTCATCAAAACAAGCTTCAATCCTCCTAGTGGCGGGCCTTTCGACACTCTTTGATAACATTTTCAACTTCCTAGTCTTTCAGGCCTATTTGGTGGCATCGAAATGACCTTGAAGAGTGTAAGGGACATCAACACTTTGAGCCACAATGGGAGCACCATGGGGTAGTCTAAAAAAGGTTGATGGTAGGGGAGATTTTAGATGTGTGAGCATGGGGGGATGCAAAAGGCAACGTGATCATAGAAAAAGGCAGATCACCAAAAGGAGCAAGGGAAGAAATAGTAGGGGTAGATGTGGAAAAAGGAAAATGGAGAGGTGCTTTCCTAGAAGTAAATGGGTCAGGAGTAACGAGAAAAGCCATAGTTTCAAAAATTCTAATGGCCGCCTTTGAAAAAGCAACTAATGATGCAATGATAGCCGAGGTGGATGACGCTCCTTTACCATGCAAAATTTTTTCAAACAGTTTGTTTACAATAGCTATGGTATATCCAACATTACCCATTTAGAGACTAAAGATGAAGTATTACTTTCAATAGGAAGAGGTTGGGAGTGTACCAAAGATGCATAAAAAGGAAGAAGATGGGGAGAAAAACTTACCTGAGTCGTAGTTAACAAAACATTATGTAGGGAAGATTCTACCTCCTCTTCCTAATGGACTAGTATATCAGGTGCACCTAGGGCTTGTATCCTTCTCCACTTCACATGATTAGAACCGGCACATTCTGATCTCCTTCTACCAAAGTCCTCTGACATTTGGATATTAGGGGAAAATGAGGATCCTCTTGGGGATCGTTAGGTCTCTTTTCCTTTGGGCTTTCGACATGGATGGGGCCTATGGACCTCCTGGCCATGAATCTCTTTGGTTGTCGGGTTCCCAAGGTCTAGGAATTAGGAGTGGAACTTGTGCCTCCTCAACCTCATGGCTCAGGATTTCTATTGTCAGAATAAACCTCCTTATTATATGCATCCTCAAACTCTTCATCAAGCTGGAAGCTGCCAAACAAAGCCATTGGATTTCTCATCTTCTATTGAAACCTCCAAAATTCCACCTTCTTTCTTTTCAACCATCCTTTACACCTCAGCTATGCACTGAGAGATTTTCTCATTGGGAGATTCCTCTGATATTGTTCCTATGGCTCATAAAAAGTTAGCCATTTTGGTCATTCTTTTTGTATGTGGGGCAGGTCGACATACATATTTGCACTCTTTCGAGTACCTAGATTTCTCCTCCTTTGAAAATACTCCCTAAACTCATGCCTTAAACTGAAACACCCATTTGGGTTGTGATTCCATTTGTCACAAATGAGGACCAAACCTAGAGTCACCAAAACAATCGTGATCTCATCTTCAGCCTTTCTCTTGCTTAGTATTACTTGACTCTTTGAAATCATAAGGGGAAGATAAAAAATATTTTCTTTATTCCTCCCAGCATCATAGATCCTGTCAACAGTGGATACTTGTCAACAAGCTTCTAATGAAAAAATTCAGTCTATCACAAATCTGGGGAGTTGGAAAACCTCCCAAGGGAAACCATGAAACTTGACGAATGTGAAATCTTCACTTAAGAAGTAATCCATTGGGATAGGTGGATGTTCCATCCATTCTATAACCTCTTGAGAGAAATGGTCGATGGGGTGAGGTAGTAAATCTTGTAGCACTGGTCTCAAAAAATAATTTGCAAACTGATGATAATCTCTTATTCTTGAAAAAATAGGGGTCCACACAAAAATTGGCTAGATATAGCCTCTCTCATCTATCCTATACATTGGAACATTCCTCCCTAGCCACTAAATTTTTTGATGTAACAATAAATGAACCAAGATGAAAGAATACCTAAATTTGGACTCAACACTAGTTTCTCAACTGCAACTTCATATTCCCATCCATCACTTCAGAAAAATCATAGTGCTCAACACCTTTTCTCTTTTGAGCACAAGGCCTAAGGAAAACTGGAAAGGGTTAACCTCTTCATCATTGTCGAGCCCAAAAACCCAGTCCACCATCGAGAACAAAAACTACATATCCTTCTTAAATTTTCAAGTCATGAAAGAGGCCAGTGAATCTGTCCTCTCTATGGCCTTTCCTTTGTCTCATCCTCATAATTTTTTTTTTTCTCGAACATATCTTCTCCTAGGACACCCATCTATTCTTCAATGAAAAAGGTCAACACCACAGCCTATAGGGATATACAACATAGCTCGTCTAGCTTTTTCTGAAATGGAGATCTTGACCCCATGGCCCTCAACAACCTCTATATTTTTGTTAAACCTCTTTGCATAGGCATCAACCAACTCTAGGAATGGATGTATAGTAGGTAACACAAACTGTGGCAGGCCACTGTTCCATAGCTAAAATGCAAAAAATTCTCCCAACTCATGCCCCAGAATCCTCTGAAAAGCACCTTCCCTAAGATTTTTAGGGTTGGTTGATAACTGATGGTCATAAATAGTTTTGGTGATATCTTGAACCACCTCCTTCAAGATCTGTTTGTCCAATTGAAACTTCCTGCAACATTCAAATGGTTGTTCTTTTGGAGTTGGGGCATTGGTGAATGAGTAGTGCCGAAATATATTAGTGTAGCTAGGTCTTCTATTTGGAACTTCATCCTGTCTACCGGAGGTGGATGTTTCCACCATGACTGTTCGAGAATGATACAA
This sequence comes from Sequoia sempervirens, assembly GCA_007258455.2. Lineage (NCBI taxonomy): Eukaryota > Viridiplantae > Streptophyta > Pinopsida > Cupressales > Cupressaceae > Sequoia > Sequoia sempervirens. Next base: position 312,235,754 of record VDFB02353493.1, on the reverse strand, counting down.
AACCTCTCTGGTTACAACAACTATTTTCCGTTTGCTAAAACATAACTTTCTTTTGAGCGCAATTAATTTATAGGCTTTTGCATGTAGTTACTAGTTTGCTACTATCAATGGCTCATTAAATGTTGTCATTGGGGTAATACGTGTGGATGGGAGATCTGTATCCCTTGGGAATGCTGAGAAAGCTACAAAAATGGAATTAGTACATTCCTTCTGCTACCTCTTCTTTCTTTTAATTTGTCATATGGAGCATGCATAGATGACACAAGGTACTTTCGAAAAGACGTCTTCACTAATTTGTTAGAGCCTTAGCGTGTTAATCCATTTCTTTTCCCATTAGTGAACTAGTTGGAACTAATAAAGGGGAATGACACACGTCAACCATCAGCATATGAGGGAATTTACTCCCCAATGCCCAAATTTATTTCTCAATGTATCCCATCAGATCCTCCATATGATTTTTCCACCCTATTTTGTTCGGTCTTAAAATTTCCCATTGCCATCCAACCATAAATAGACATCTCGTTGGTGAAGTTCCCTGGTTAGCTTTTCCTATATATAGCTACACCAACTTTTTCAACATTCATTTGAACATATAGTTCTCTAACTTAGTTGGCCTTTGACCTACTCTCTTTCTGTCATAATTCACTGCTTCTTCATGATGTTTGTTGGTCTAGGTATCCCTATTCGGCTCCTTCCACGGAGACCACAAAACTGCTTTATGGGAGAGATCACTAACAACCGTATCAACTGCCTAGTGAATAATTGTGAACCCCTAATCATGACTAAATTCAAGTGGGTCATTGACGTGGACTACCTTACTCACAAGAACTAGCTCTGGAGTAGCTGCAATGTGCTCTCCCGCTTCGTGGCCTCACTGTTGGACCTAGGTGTGGCCAAGCCCAAGATAATTTCATTGTGTTAGAAATTGTTTGACACCTCTCTGATGGAAGGGCTCGACAAGATAGTGCGAGTGGCCATTCTTGGCATTGGCACTCCAGGCGCCATGGACCTTTGTAGGCACATGGACTTTGGACTGGATGTGCCATGGTTTCCCTTACTGACTTTTGCACCATGGACGTGGAGATGCACCATTGTTCCTCTCAGCTAGTGGCCACTTTCCTTCTAATGGAGTATAGCGTGGAGAAGGTTCTAGGGATTTCCTAGAAAAAGAACTTTAATTACCTGGTTACACTTCGCAGTGAGTAGACCCTACGTCTAAATTGCACGACCCATGTGTGTAGTGTGTTTTTCCCCTGCTTGCAACCCACCAAACGAAAGAAGAAGAAGAAGAAGAAAAGAAGCAAAACCCATTTACGAGTCCCTTTTTGCTTCATTGTTGGAGGTGGAAATTTACTGTTTATCTAATCGTTGCCTCATTTTAACAACTTTTTGCTTACTTCCCTTTTTGGGTTTTTCTCTAGAGAGCCTTAAGTAATATTCCAAGCTTCAGGGTATATACTATACTATAAATTTTGTGGATAACATAATATAGTATAGATTTTATTTCTTCTATGTTATTCTGGGCTTTATTCCCAAAAAAATTGAAATAATTTAAAAAATTACATATGGTACATAACTATTAAATTTTTTAAAATAACCGTTTGTTTTAATGGAAAATTCTTAGATAAATACCATCCATTGGTACATCTTAAAACATCTCCTTGACTTTGTACATGTTCTTTCTTTTGCATGTGTTGTTTGTGAAAGGTCCTTTCTACAACACTTTGAAATTAGTAGGTCATCCTATTTTCGTAGCACACCTATGTACCTTAGCACTAAACCTTCTTCTCTATAATTTGGGTAAAAATTATCTTCATTAAAACACCATTTGATTATTTGATGATGGCTAATTGTAGCTCCATTGGCCTTTTTTTCTGTCTCTTTTCTGCCTCGAGGTTTTTTCTGAATTTTTGTACATCAATTTATACAAAGAAAACTTTAGAGCCAACTTGAGGGTAATTTGATTTATCAATAAGGTAGCTTGTTTGTAATTGTGCCAATCTATTTGAGCTTCCAACCCAACACATTTGATTAACCTAGTTAGGCTCTTTTTGGTTGATTTGGTTAACCTACTCCCTTGCATATAACAATGTGATGAAGTCTTCAGGAAAATCCTGTATCTGGTAACAAAATTTGGCCCTTGTGATTCCACTGAACCTTGGGAATTGGTAGGTTTAATGGTCTCGAGCGGACTCATCTAGGCTTTCAGCTTCTTTAGATACTTACCAAATCTTCTTTTTGTGATATGTTCCTTCACACCGATTCTCCTTTATTTCCTTCAAGGGAGTGTAGTAGGGTGCTCTTTATTTTCTTCCTCATACTCCTCTAGCTACTTGATAACCATTATACCCCTAAGAGCTTGTTGAAAAGAAATGTTCTCCTTAATCATTAGGGTGGTTAGGGTCATAATGCTTGTGAAACCTAGCATGAATCCTTGGATAAGGATAGAATTTTCTGGGAAAGATCCTATGTTCAATTTTGTGCTCTAGACCTTCTTAGGACTTATTATTATTTTCTCCTAAGACATTGTATAGTAAAGAAGCTTTCCTTTGGGCGCTCCAAGTAAATATTTTTTTGGACCAAGAAAAATCCCAAACCGCTGGTCTTTCGAAGAAAATCCCTTTAGATGATCAAGATGATCACCTTTCCCTGATGAATTGGCTTGATATATGAAAATAATCTGGTTGGGCCATTTTTAAAAGTAATGCGCATTCCCCTTTGAAAAAATACAACATTGGAGAGCTCGAACAATGGTTTTGTGTATACAAATGTTTCCCATGTGGTGGTAGATGTCATCCTTTGTCAGTCATATTCCATTATGAAAAATTCATCATTCCTTGGGGAATCATCTATCAAAGAGGATATCTCTATCCTAGTTAGAATCTAGGAGAAATGTTGTATCAGTGTCAAGTGGTAAGATCTTTCAGAAAAACCTTTCTTAAGTCTTGAAAGTCAACATAAAGTTGGATATCCCTATCCCTTTCCCAAGATGAGAGCAAATTTGATACCCAAGTGGAAAATTTGATAGGACATATGACCTTTGACTCACCCCATTTGATGAAATCTTGTGTTGCCAGGACATCAACTTATGGGTGGATTATCCTTTTTTTCTGCTCGACGGACTTGGGTTCTTTATCTAGAGAAATCACAGACTGAAGTATACCCGAGTCATAGCCTATGAGCTTATACATGCAGTATAATTCCTTAAGCTTTCTCTTATAGTTTTTAACATCAAGTTTAGTACAATCCTTTGAAATTGCAGAGAATCTTTTCTTTCTCAGATCAAAAATTTATTTCAAATGTATTCCGATAAGAAACATCTGATCAACGATACTATCTTGAGGTTAGGGATTCCCTTGTATATCAAAAGCTTCAAAACTTTTTATGAGATCCCATACATTATGTACTTTATATCTTAGCCCTATATTTATTATGGTTTCTTGCCCACAGATGTAGCTTGCTGTCAATTCTAAATTTTCGTCTGCTTGTTTCTTACTTGCATCCATTTGTTCGGTTGGACTCAGCCCATGGAGAAAAACTTCATATTTGGTATTATCAATGGAGCATGGAGGCTGAAAACAATAAGCTCTGGGGTATTCTGATCCCATCAGAAATACTAATCAGACACCTACTCTAGGACCAAATTTGCACCTGACACCATTGAAATGTAGGGTCCATACATGATTATCAGACAGATCTTCAGATTTCTCCTAACTATTTACTAGTTTCAAAAAGACCTAATCTTCATCGAAAATCACATAGGTGCTCAACCCAGTAGCATGGAAGTTGCTAAATGGATAAAAATTAGTGAACTGATTGAGCAACATATCTTCTTTCAGAATCCACTCATTTTTATCTTCTTCTTCTGTAGGAATTTCTACAAAATATCTCTCCCACTGAAAATTAGAGGTATCAGCAGCTCCAAAGCATAGATTTACATCATCCATAATATATTCGAGATTCAAGGATTCAGATAGAATCTTCATATTTGTCCAAAGTTTAGTTCTTAATATCAGGTGGGACCAATCAAGTGCCAACTATCCACCAAGTTTGGCGGTGAAATCTCTTGATAGACACATTCTAAAAACTGATGGAATGTCTATTATTACTACTTCTTGAGAGACTGTTTGGCTTGGGTAGGACAAGAGGGTCAGGGATAGATCCCTTATCTGACCAATAGTCGAGACTTTCTTTCCATCTAGTTGCATAATTCCCATTTCAAGGGGTTCATACTTTAGTTTTAAAGCATCCACCACTTTTTTGTCATAATGGTTGTGCTAGCCCCTGAATCAATCATATTATTATGCAACAATTTATCTCCTACTATAAGTGTTAAAAATAAAGGTGTGGGCTTTGTTCCACTTACCTCTTTCTCTTCAATGTCGTTCACATTATTTAGATAAGTCATTACTTTCAGAGCCTAAGGGGGAAGCACAGATCTATCATTTCATCTCTGATTGTTCAACTGAGTCACGCTTGCCTGCAAAATTTTCCCTTCTAACTTCAATGCTTCTTGAAGCAGGGTTTTTTTCTCAAGAATCGATATGACATCCCACAATGACACATTGGCAAGTTCCTTCTTCAATTTATCCACTATGTTAAGCATCCCAATTTTTTATTCCTTTGGCTTAAATGGTGGTATTTCTTTTGTTTTTAGGAGAAAACATTCCACCATGACTAGGCCTGGTGCTTTATTTCCCTCCTTTTTTGCTACTGGTAGGTTATGTGGTTGCAAACAAGGTCATAAGATGGGCGGCAAAGCCTATTTCTCTGAGGGGAATAGTTGACATGGTTGTGAATGTGGTGGAGCTTGTTGTATATATTCTCCTGTAAGCCTTCTTTCCGATCTCATGTTGTAATATGACTACACTTGTGGAATTCCAATTGTCAGGGCTTCATTTGTGAACACAACATCATTTTCTTCCAACCATGAGAAGAGATCTTGGCTAGGAATAATGTCTAATTCTTGTTCAATGGACATCCCTTGCATCTATTCCCTAAAACGAGCATTCTCCATTTTAGGTGACCCGTATTCATCCGTATTTGGAGACATACCCTTACTCCTTTTTTCTGCCACCTTTTGTTGCATATTTCCCTCTGGGTAGTTTTAGGGCATATGGCTATCATTGCACGGGAAGCATGAGACATTTTCATCCTCCACCAAATTGTTCTAGCCTGGGACTATCTCTTTATTTAGACTACCCTTGACTATTTGTAATGGCATAGTGATCAAGACTATCTGATTTGTTGATGACGTTTGTTCGCCTCCTCCTCTATAGGATCCTTGATATGAATTCTATTGATAAGGTATTTTTTCTCCACCATAGACCTGAGTGGTCATTTTTGAAGGCATTTCTTATTGTCATTTGATAATGACTAATTAATTAACAAACTTTTGCATCAGATCTTTTATATCAACGATATCCACCGCCATTGATGAGAGACATGATGTTCTTGATTGAGCAATAGGGTACTCATCTATAGGCTGTGGGGTGACCAAATTTAATTGTGTGGCAAGAGTGCTTGGATTGGCCTCCTCTCAATGGCCATCAGATATTTCTACAAATATTGGCATTAGTGGCCAAGGCGGAAGTTTCCCAACATAGATCAGGTTATTCCCTCTGTGTACTACCACCTCGTATGCATCAGGCAAGATATTCCCTCCCATGGAAGTTATCATAACTAAAATTTCCAAATTGATAGCCTTTAGATAGAACATGAACACCATTGCAATATGAGGTTGAGCAGTCATAGGGATCCTTTGCCAGGTCTTGTGGAACTTGGTATTAAAATCACTCATGGCTTCATGTGGAGCCTGCTTGATGGTAATTAGTTGTTCAAATAGTGAGGAAAAATCAACCTTTTCTGAGAATCATCCGACCAGGAATTATTTGAGTTGGTACTGAGAAATAATGGAACCCAAGGCTAGAGATCTATACCAGTGTTGAGCCTTTCCTTTAAAAGAGGTGGGTAGCAGTCTTAACACAATGTTTTCCTTTGATATATTATGTACCCTACATACCTCTGCTATATCTTAAAGGTGTTCAGAACGGGTTTTGAAATCCTCCCTAGAGAATATTGGAATAGCGTTTAGGGCATTAGCAGGTATGGTAGGCCATACATCTAGGGGTGTGGGTGGTTGTAGTGGACTATCACTGTCCCATGTTATGAAATTCCTAGGAGCATGAGGAGGCACATGAGCCATGAAAAAAAAATTCCTATGAATCAGATATATAGGCAATCTTATCTAGAAATTTAAGCCTCGAGATGGAGTAGATAAGGCTCTAGATACTGGGCTATAACTTCTCACTCTATTACTCCTTACAGGTGATATAGAACCTGTAGTTCTTCTCCTTATAGGATTTGAGGTAGGTAACTAAGAGTACTAGAAGTGACCTCTTGAGGATGCTCTTGTTTGGACTCTAGGCATGAAACTTCTAGTTTCCTTCCTTAGCCTAATTTAAGAAATATTTTTGACTTCTAATCAAGTGTTTGGAAAAACTTATATCCCATTGGGCATGCTAGAAAAAGAAATATTGATTATCAAAGCTTGCGCTTCTCCAATACTCTTATGGGAAATTCAGCGAGTGGGGGAAAAATTGCATCTCACTGAATACATCTAGGTTTTTTATAGAAATCCGGCTCTTCTTTTGGGGTTTTGAGATAAGGGAGAAAATAAATGTAGATATAAAAAAATAAAAGGTGATGCGCCAAATATTTTACAACATTTCAAACCCAAGTTATTCCTATGATTGACATAAAGGACACAGAATGCCACAACCCCTCATTTTTGGAAAGAGAACGAACAACAAAGGCTAACTTCAAGCACAATGCATACTTTCATATCTTTCCACAGGAAATGTTCATTGAGGTCTAACCAAACATAAAGATTCCTTAGAGTAAAAGAACAATATTCCATAAATTACAAGAACTATGTCTCCTAATACAAGATCGCATAACATAATAAAAAATTTAAGGAAAGTAGAAAAAGTCCAATGACATAGTCCAATTATCCTAAGCTACTATTCCATCACACAAGCATAAAGCATAAAAAATCATTATTTAAACTACTAGAATATAGTTTGCAAGACACAGTGTTTCATTCAAAGTGATAATATAAAGAAAGAAATCTTGAAAAATGCCATACATGCACAGTCTCAATAAATTCCCCTCAATAGTTCATGCTTTAATTAAAAATAAACTTTGAAAAAAGGTTAGATGCCAATCCAACAATAGTTTAAACCTTGATGGATATAATATGCCAAAATAAATTAGTTCTATAATTTTCTTTTGGAAACAATTCTTAAATTTTTTAAGAAAACTAAAAAGAAACACTTCTTTTGACAAAGAAAACAACTCCTCTTGAAAAATCCTCTCTTTTTTATTTGTGTCGTCACCTTCCATATATATCCACCAAAGAAAGAAACATCACCTCAGTCTAGATTAATTGCCACTAGGTGTTGATAGTTGATAGCACACAATTTGATCATAGAACTTTGGTTAGGCTGTAAAAGATCTTTGCATTAACTACTTAGCTACTACAATAATACCCTCTAGATATTTTAGCAAAGATAAGAAACCAAATGTGATCAAATCCTAGGAATAACAGCCTAGCAGAGGACCCAATTGATCGATCACATCACTGTTAGGTATCATCTCAAAACTTCCATCCAAAAAATTGAGAAAAGAAAAGAAAAGGCCAGCTAGCCCAGACAAACTCCTCAATAGATATCTTTATAGGGGGTGCAGATAACCCGCGACAAGGAGATGATGTGTCAACAAGGTAGAAACTCCCGAACTCACAAATATAGCTCCCAATAAAATTTCTGACAAGCAAACACGTGTCTCGAACCTTCTCCTGAAAGGAAGATAAAAAGATAAAAGTTGTGCAACCACGACATGGCATATTACACACCTTTTCAATAATTTTATTTGAGCATGGGTGCACCTGACATTAGAGACATTTATGAAAACCAAAATAAAATGAGAGGCAAAAATAACCTTTACAATATTCAACAGCTATATTTCACCAAGAAGACTAGATACATGTAGGGTCTAGAGAACCACATTATTGAGAGATTCCTACTCGACAGGGTAGCCCAATAGTTCAGAGAGGTCCACAACAAACTTGATGATGCATACAAGGTCATTTTTGTCAGTCAACATGAGAGGTTCCCACATGGGGACCAACTATCCTATCTCCCGAGGCAGTAGAGAGCTTCAAACAATTGGTGGCTCAACCTTAGGAATGTGATCAGGGATATGCGATAGCTTAGACTATGCCTACATATCATGATTGGTTTGTCCCTCCTAGATGATTGAAAGATCCAACATGTGCTCCTTCCAAAGGGAGACCAAGAGGTAGAGGAGTAGGGAGAGGCAAAGGAAATGATGGCCAAGATGATTAGGTTCTGGGGCCCCCAATGATTATACAACAGTCTCCATAGGTATAGCCACAAGTTCAGCCTCGGCTAGGACCACCACCACCACTAGAGTCTTGGGATGCACATATACAATAGCTGTAGTAGTAGGTGGAAACATTGATTGGTGAGTGGGATCAAGCCCACTAGCAGGTTTTGGTTATTATTGCTAAGTGAGACCAAGCTCGACAATAGTTGGTTTTGGTCACAACTGAGAGAGATCAAGCGTTACAAGTACATGATGTGATGAGAGAGAGAGAGATCAGGAGGTTTCTTGGTGTCAACAGATTGAGGCCAAGATGGTGGCTAGTCATGGTTAGATAGTGTAAATGCAGTTGTACAGAGATGCAATTCCAAAGGTTGCATATTATAGGCAACAATATCATCATGATGTACTAATGAGACTGAGACAGTTGGATTTTTCATAGCGTAGTGACACATAGCTGCGAGTAGAGGATCAACTTGAGAGGTGAGCTGGAAAGGGTAGTAGCCATCAAGGCTAGCTATTATGTATAGACACTTTTTTATTTTTCCCCATTCTTTATCATAGATATACATTCATCGGCTCCTTTTTGATAGCCTCATTACTTTTGATTGATGTTTATAGACTGATCTAGATTTTGTACCATGACATTCATTTTTTGATATATAGATGATATGGATACAAATGATTTATTATGTGATGTGTTCACTTTATTTCATGTATGGATGCATTATATTTGATCATGATATGGATGGATACAATGTTAAGTTATTTTTCATTATCTTTTCATGATATTCCTTAGAATGGATGATATGGATGCAGATGTTATGAATGCAAATGATGTGGATGCATTTATTTTTATATATTTTCTATTAAAATTTATGATCATGATGTATGCATGTGGTGTATTGATATAAATGCTTATGATATGCAATGATTTAAGATGCTTAAAATAATAAATATCTATTATTCATCACAACTCAAATGATTTTTCAGAAATGTATGATGCGATATGCAATGATTATGCTGATGGATGTTTTATGATTATTCTATGATTATGAGATGCATGCATGTTGATGGTTTCTAGATGCAGGGTGGATGCATTGATGATGTTTTTGTTGACTTTCATGATACCAGGTTAGCACGAAGAGAAGATAGAAGAATGAAGAATGAATGACCATTGATTAAAATGATTGTTTCAAAATATCCAACAAGTCCTTGATCCATCGAGACTTTATTAGAGATGGTGACAAGACAATACAAAATGTAGGATGAGATGCTCACACTTCAGGATTTTGATTTTCTATCATTCCTTATTTTTTGATATAACACATAGATACGATCCATCAAGGTATTGATAATCGGGATGGAATTGTATCTATTGTAATGGACTTTGACTCAAAAAATAAATAGGGTAGTTCTTGTTCAAACCTTGACATACAAAAACCTCATTGGAGTGTAAGTTAGAAGCTTAGAACATATTGGACCAAAGCATACACAATATTAAACAACATACCCTAAATGACCTTCCTACACAAAACTAAGCAAGTATGCACCACGATTATTTTACAATAGTATCCACAAGCACAACAAATTAAAGATAATGATCAATTCCCCATCCCTTTCTATCTAAATCATTTTTTTAGACATCATCGAGAGGTACTTGTAATGGGTCATTAAGATAAATCATAAGAAAAGATCAAAGATAAAAAAATCAGTGTTATCTATAGCTCTTTCCTAGTTTAAATTTAGCTAAATTGTTGTCTAATATTGATGTCCATTGTAGGAAGGATACATCGTAGGGCATGTTTATTAGAGGTTTTTTGATGTTAGGATGATGATGCTAAGATGAGTCATTGCAATAAACTCCACTAACACATTTACCTATGATCTAGACTTTAGATTTTGACACTTAGGTTCACACATTAAAACATGCTATACTTGTTTTCTACTTTTTTCGCCAGAGGTTGACAGGTGATGATTGATTTATTATGGGTGGAAGTTTATTGCGAGTGAAACCGAAATCAGATGGATGGGTTTTGGATTTTTTGGAATATTTTAATGTTTTTTGGTATTTTGAGAATGTTTTGAAGCTATTTTTGGGTGTTTTGAAAGTTTATATGAATGTTTAGGATTTTTGATTTTCTAAGGATGTTTAGGGTTTTCTGAGATATTTGAGGATTTTTAGGTCTTTTGAATGTTTTCTATTATTTTTGGATTTTCAAATTTCCAATGTTTTTGTGTTTTTGAGAATATTTGGATGCTTAGGGATTTTCAAGGGTTTGAATATTTAGGATTTTTCAAATATTTGAATGTTTAGGGGTTTTATGAGAATTTCTGAGTTTCAACCAAGAACCTAACCTAAGAGACCTATCCTATGGGCCTCAGGGGCTGATCAAAGATTAGCCTTGCCTATGTTATACACATATAGACCATGAAGTTTGAATGACTCAACCTATTTACAAGATGAAGATATGAATAGATGAAAGATGTTAGTTTATTATGACCAAGTCCTAAAGGATTTACCTAAGGTGTCTTGGGGGTACATCAATGATGGCCTTGCCTACGTTCAAGCGAAGGGACCTGTAGCTTGACAAGAGGACTCTATTTTTTGAATTTTCAATGTTTGACCTTTTTTAGGGTTTTTTGATGTTTTTTGGATGTTTTGGATTTTATCCTTTACAATTTTTTGAATGTTTTTAGATTTAAGCTATACAATATTTTGCAAATGTTTTTGGTATTTTCTGATAAGATATGACCTCAAGATATACAAGAACCCGATTGTGATCCATAATGAAATGCCCCTAGTATGACATGTTAGACTACTTTGATAAAGGTAGTAAAAACCGACCTTTAGAATATGCCAAATAATGCTAAAGGGTTCATGATAGCTTATAGTTCCAAGCCATGATAAGGATGCAGATGAAGGATAAATGGTGATGCAAAGAATGATAGGACAAAAGAGCCAAAGAATAGATGGAGGTACTTTATTTATGTAAGGTACATATTTGCGAGGTTTTCACCAATGTACTTTCCCAAAGTTCCACCGAAGTGGTTTTCACTAGAGGATGATTTTTTTCTTTACTTTTTTAATCCTTTTCTCATTTTTTTTGGATTTTGAATATTTTATGATTTTTTTGTATTTTCAGATTTATACCCTTTGAGACTAGGCATAAAACTATTTGAGATGAGAGTTTTTGGTTGACTCTTGCAAGGGTTCACCTTCAGGTGTTGACAATTGATATGCTCCTAATCTGTAGCTTGCTATGATGATAAAGGGACCGAACCAATTAGGTTCAAACTTTCCTTTGTTGTCTTGATTTGGAAGGTTCTTCTGATTCCGCTTTAATACTAGATCTCCTACCTAGAACGACTGGCATTTGATTCTCTTGTTATAGCCCCATTTCAATCAATTTTGATATACTTGCAAGTGATTGAGGGCACCAATATGATGTTCATCCAAGAATTCTATCTCATTTAGTCGAGACGCTCTATATTCTTCCTTAGTTATTAGGTTCTGTAGTGATACTCACAAGGATGGGAGCTCAATCTCAATAGGAAAGATGGATTCTGATCCATAGACCAACAAGAAAGGGGTTGCACCTATAGTCGTGTGAATACTGGTTCGATAAGCCTAGAGAGCGGGATTTAGTTGTAGATTACAGTCACGACTAGCTTCATTCACTATTTTCTTTAGGATTTTCAGGATAGTTTTGTTTGTAGCCTCAACTTGACCATTTCCTTGGGGATAGTATGGGGTAGAGAATCGGTGTTGGATATTGAATCTTTGGCACATCTCTTTCACATCTGGATTTTTAAAAGGGGTTCCATTGTCTAAGATGAGGGTTTTTGGAACACCATAACAAAAAATTAGGTAATTCAGGATAAAATTGGCAATCTATTTCCCCATTATGTAGGTCATAGGAATGGATTCAACCCACTTAGTAAAGTACTCAGTGGTGGTTATGATAAACTTGTGGCCATTGGATGAGGTTGGAGTGATTTATCCTATGAGGTCAAGTCCCCACTATGAAAAAGGCCATGGTGTGATCATTGGCTGCAATTCTTGAGTTGGAGCATCAATCAGATCCCCATGCTATTTATACTAGATGCATTTCCACACATAATGTTAAGCTTCCTTTTCCATGGTTGGCCAATAGTACCCCATCCTCAACAATTTTTTCGCTAATGTCATACCACTAGAATGGGACCCACATATGCCATCATGTACTTCTGTTAAAGTAGTCAAGGCTTCCTCTTGGTTAAGAAATCATAGTAATGTCCCTTTGATGCTTTGATGGTAAAGGGTATCACCTAGGATCATGAATCGAGATGCCTTTTTAACAAAGGCCTTTTTAAGGTTCGAGGTGATATCAAATGGGAGAGTTCCTTTGTTAAGGTAAGTAAATATGTCATGGTACCACAGGGATCCGGGACCAACACTAACACATGAATTCAAATTTAGGGATTTTGAAAGTTGATATGAGAATTTTTTCTACCAAGAATTCAAATTGGATGATTTTGTTTGGCATGTCTTGTAGTGATCCAATTATTTCCATGGCATCTATTGCTCTATTGTTCATGCGAGGAATCTACTCAAAAGTTATGTCTATAAAAAGGTCTTTGAGATTGTCCACCATCTTCTTGCAAGGAATGAGCTTGTCATCTTTAGTTTTATAGTCATCATTGACTTGGTTGATAACCAACTGTGAGTCTCCATAGACTTTCATCTCTTGGATATGCCACTGAATGACTATTCTTAGACCTATGATTAGGGCTTCGTACTCAACAATGTTGTTGGTATAGGGAAATGATAGCCTACAATATTTTCGGATACAATCACCTTGAGAGGTGATGAAAAGAATTCCTACTCCTAATCCATGTTGGGTGATCGATCCATCAAAGTATGTAAATATTCCACTAAGTTGTGAGATTGATAAGGAACACTGATTCATTAGGAAACTCAGATATCAAATGGTTCTCAACATAGATGGGTGCTTCTAGTAGTTGATCTACAATCACTTATCCTTTGATTTCCTTGCACTCCACATACTCTATGTCAAATTTTGTTAAGATCATCACCCATTTAGCCATTTTTCCTATGAGGGTGGATTTGGATAATGTATATTTTAGTGGAGCAATATTTTCAATGAGCTTGATTTGATGTGACAACATCTAGTGCCTAAAATTTTGTGAATAAAAAACTATTGCTAGGCATGCCTTCTCAATGGGTCAATTGTTCATCTCATAGCCCACCAAGGTTCTGATAATGTAGTAGATGGCTCTTTCCTTTCCATTTTCATCATGTTGTGCTAAAATAGCTCCTAGTGCTACTAGTGTAACTGAGATGTATAGGATTAGTGGCTTGTTTGGTATCAGTGGCATGAGTACTAGAGGTGTTAGTAAATAATATTTGATCTGTTGGAAAGTTTTATCACACTTATCATCCCACCTATAGGTTATCCCTTTATGAAGAAGATGTGTAAAGGGGTGAATTTTATTTGATAGTCGGGCTATGAACGTTTTGATGGACTACAATCTACCTTGTAATGCTCTCATCTATTTTAATGTTTGCAATGGTTTCATATCTAGGATGGATTTTACCTTTACTACATCAATTTATATCCCTCTTTGTGGGACAATGAAGACAAGAAGTTTCACTAATGTGACCCCAAAGATACACTTTTTTGGATTCAATCGTACATTGTATTCTTCAAATATGTCAAAGATAGGCCCTAAGATTTGTATGTGCTCACTTCTCTTCTTTGATTTTTTCAAAATATCATCCACATAATCTTCAACCATTTTATGGATCATTTCATGAAAGATGAGGGTAATTACTCTTTGATTGGTTTCTCTTGCATTCTTTAACTCGAATGGAATCGCATTCCAGCAATATGTTCCCCATGGACAAGTAAATGTAGTTTTGTGTTGATCCTCCTTGGTGATTATGATTTGATTGTAGCCTAAAAAAACCATCCATGAGTGACAATATTTAGTGCCCAACTCTAAATTCCATAATGAGATCAATGTTGGGAAGAGAAAAATAATCCTTGGACATGCCTTGTTCAGATCTTTGAAGTTAGTACATATTCTTATGCCCCCAATGGGTTTTGAGACTACTACCAGGTTTGAAACCCACTCAAGATAATCTATCAGTTGGATAAATCCAATGTCAAGAAGCTTTTGTAATTCTAGTTTAACCAAAAGTGCAATCTAGGGATGCATCTTCCTTAATTTTTTCTTAACTAGTTTGGCTTCAGGAAAAACTGCTAAATGATGAATAACCACTTCTAGATCAATGCTTAAAAAATCTGTGGATGACCATGCAAAGTTATCTCTTCACTCTTTGAGGAATGTTTCTAGGTTCTTTTGTTCTTCATCCATTAATGCTTCAGCATAAAAAGTGATCTTAGGTGCTTCCTCTATTCCCACATTGACTGGAGTGGATTTCTCTACTAGTACTACTATCTTCTCTAGATGCATTACACTAAGGGGGAGATTGAATCCCTCATCCTTGGGTGCCTCAGAGAGGTTTTCACCATCGAATGCATTCTCTTTTTTACTATTCTAGGATCAAAGAGTACCACGAGGTGGTTTTTCACTCAAGTATGTGCATATTAGTTGCATTTCATTTATTTTTTGATTGAAGGATACAATCGTTTCCTCATAATATGCCCCTATATCAAGCTCTATGTTGAAGCCTACTTTGTGATCTTCCCATGATAAGTTGTCATGGAGTCCCATGAATTTTGAGATCGCTGAACATTGTTTTTGAATAAATCTAGAATCGGTGGTCCTTGTGGGTCCATGTCAATGAGTTGTGGGTATACTAGGCATATTTTAGTTGGTTTCTTGCTTTAGATACATGATGTTATGGATATCATAAAGAGCGTGTTTTTCTCAAATAGGTCAGCAACATCAAGGGGAAACTCATCTAAGGTTGTATCACGCAATGTAGGTGACCAAGTGGAAGCCTGAACTCATTTAGTAGAAATTCATTTTCCAATGGGTTCTAGTAAACCATTGTCATTTTGTCCTAGCTTGTCATTCTTGTTCTACCCCATGATCCTCATTAGTTGTAAGCCTTTTTAATCATCTTCCATGGGAAGAATAGGAAAAGGTCATTCATCTTGATAAAAAAGTTTAGAGATGTCTTCTTCATTGAAATCTTCTTGGTTCAAATCTCCCCACTTGGTGAAGGTAGAGGTTGCCATCTTGATTGTTTTGGATTCTTTGGTGCTAGATGTGGGCTTCCCATGAGATTGAGGATAAATAGTTTACTCTCCTAAGACAAAGGTATTTTTTAATAGTTTATAGTTTCCACAACCATCATCCTGGATCTCTGGTTTGACATTGGGTATACCTTGCACAATCATAATTTTTGTTGCTAAGGTAGAGGCTAGAGATGATGGGTCAAAAAATGAGCTTGATGGTGTAGGCCCTTCATCATTTTTGGGTATTTGTGGTATCTTATAGAACTTGGCTTCAAGACTTTTACAATAGTAGAAAGGCTTAGGATCTCCATGGATAGTGATTTCTCTTCCTTCAAAAGGAAACTTCACACATTGATGATAAGTTGAGGCTTCAAGTTTTAAAGCATGGATCCAAGTTTGACCAAGAAGTATGTTATAGGGAAGATCAAGATCAAGCACTTGGTATGTAGTTTCTAAAATAAGAGGTCTCACTTGGATTGGAAGTGTAATGATTCCTTGTGATACTCGTTCTTGGTCATCATATTCTCTAATGGTGGTACTCTTTGTCTTCTCAATAGTCTCTTCTAAATAGCCTATATTTTTTTTATCAATTGTAGAGTACAAATGTTAAGACCAACACCTCCATCTACCAAGACTCTTTTGAACTTGTTTTTATGAATGACAACTTCAAGGTGTAAAGCACAGTTATGAGATGGTTGTGATGGTAGGTATTGCTTAGAAAAGATTAGAAGATGGCTAGTGATATGCCCTACTATATCTTTAAACTGATTGGTATCAGTATTCTCAAGAATAAATGACCCAAACAAGGCTTTTTCCAATATTTCCCTATGTGTGATAGATATCCTTAAGAGTTCTAGGATAGATATTTGTGTGGGGGTCTGCTTAAGCTGGTCTAGAAGATTGTACTTGCTAGAATTATATTTGGGAAAAGTAGGTTGTGTCCTAGATTGAGATGGGACTCCTTGAATGGTTATTTTTCCACGTCGTGTGGTGACTCCGCATTCTATACTAGCTCCTTTGATGGTGACAATAGTGATAATGTTATCATCGGAGGAAACTACATTGGAATAGGTATGCTACACATTGGTATAATCCTTATCTTTTCTGTTGTTGTTTTCTTTGTTATGATATGACATAGATTTTTTGTATATTTTGATATCCCAATTCCCAATTGGTACCTCAATAGAAATGGTATTGTTTTCTATAAGATCTCAGATGATTTTCTTGAGTTTCATGTAGTTTTTTGTTTTTTTTTCTTTGATTTTATTAAAGTCACAGAGATCGTGCTCGTTGTACTAGGATGGCTTCTCTTGTGGTGCTTGGTAGTTTTAAAAGTTGGGAAGTGTTATTAAATTTGACTCTACCAACTTGTTCATGATCATTTTGATAGGTTCTGATAACTGTGTGTACTTGCATTTGGGATAGTTGTTCCTATTTGTGGTTTTCCTTTGTTCCATGTTAACATTACTGATCTGATTATTCTAAGGTGGTTTTTTTTGTTGTACAGTTGGTTGGATATTAGAAACTTGATTGTTATTGGGTCTAGGAACACTTAGCTTGACTACCTTAACATCTACTACAACTTCATTCATTACGTTTTTGTTCTTATCCCATACACGAGGTTACTCTTTCAAACTAGTTGAAGGACAATTGTCTTTGTAAGCTTGTGTATTTCCTTGTGATATTAAGTCTCTTTCGATGTTAATGGCTCTAGGGACAAGCCCGTCGTATGATGTAATGCATTTCAATTTCAAGTGGAATGATAGATTTGGATCCAAATTGGCTATGATGATTCCAACTTGTTGTTCGTCAGGAAGAGGCCACTTGCTTTTACTAGCTCTTTGTCTCCATTGTTGTAAGAAATTAGTGCAAGTTTCTCCTTGTATTTTTCTAAGAGTGTATAATTCTTCTAGATAGATGTCCATGCCAAGATTGGAGTAGTGATGAATGAATTTATCAGTGATTTCTTAAAAAAAATTGATATTAGGAGGAAAATGAGAAAAGGCACATTATATATGAATTTTTGTAAGCCACCTCCATGCACATGACATTAAATTATCTGATATGGTCCATAGGACTTCCTCTCCCTTTATATTTGTCAAATTTAGGGATTTCAAAACTAGGAGGGAATTGTATCATTGCTATGTTTCGATCAAATGGGTAAGGACATAAGTTCTATGTATGAGGTTTCTTTGTCTTGCCCATGTGAAGGTCTTGCATTTCTTGCGAGAGTGTTTTCATTTGTTATATTAGATCATCTTACGGGTTGGGTGGAGGAACATATGGTGGGATGACGGATGAGTTGTATGGAGTGTATAGTGGTGTGATATTTTATGAAGATGATGGGGGATTTGATGTATGTTTTCCTAATGTGTTTGGATTGATGATGTTCAAATGAGGATAATAAGAACCTTGTTGTTTTTGTTGGGCATACTATTGAGCTAGTAGGGCTTGCTATTGAGTTTTTTGTTGATATGCCACCAGGGATTTTTATTGGGCCTGATGTTGTTGGTGTGCTAATAAAGTTGCTTATTGTGCTACTTGTTGTGTTGCTAAGGCTACTTGTTGTGCTTTCTTTGCTAAGGCTACTTGCTATGCTTGATGTTTTTGTTGTGCTAATGTTGATTGATTTGCTTGATGTTGTTGTTGTGCTAAGGCTGCTTGTTGTGCTTGATGTTGTTGTTGAGCTAAGGAAACTTTATATTGTTTTTTTTGTTGGACAACTTATTGGATGACTTGGTGTGCTTGTTGTAAAGCTAAGGCATGTTCTTGCAATGTGAGATCAGGTAGTTCTTGAGACATCTATGGAAGATTATGGATATTGATGTTTTGAGTGGGTAATGGATTGCTAATGAGAGGTGGAGGGTCCCCTTGATTTAACATTCATTGTAGGATGGTAGAATAAGGTGGAGGAATGTATGTTTAAGGTCATGATATATTTGGTATAGTAAAGGGAACTGTGGGAAAATATGAGGATGATGTCATTAAATTTTGCAATTAAAATGATACTCTAGGATCTTGAGTCCATTGATTAAAACTATTCCCTTGTCCTATGTTTTGAGGATTACCTTGTGCAAAAGATGTAAACAAGGGATTTGTAATCAAGGTATTTCCTGGATTGAGTGAACTTGTAACCAAGGGTTTTTTTGAGGTGGATTGATAGTGGATGAGGTGGAAATAGTAGATGGGATGGATGAACCCTCCATAAGGTTTGATAAAGATGTCCCTATTTACGTTAAGGGTTGGTTTTGTGATATAGTTTTGGCATTGTCATTTTCTGTTGTTTTGAGACACTTGGTCTATATTGCTTTGCATGATGGTGGGAATACTTTTGGTACTCATAGATGTGGATGAAGAAGGGTGTCCATAAAATGTCAAAGTGGTTGTGGAATAATGAAGTTCAACTGGTGTGTTTAGCTATTTTGGAGCTTTGGGAATAGTAGGAGCACCAAAATTAGGTGTCCAAGTGGTTGTTGGAGGTGGAGGATTAGTGTCAAGGGTACCCACAAGTGTACTACTTTTAAATGGTGAAGTGTGACCAAAATATTTAGCAAGAATGGTTGCAAGACAAGGAATGTAGGTTTGGTTTAGCCCTAGTGATGGAGTTGTGAAACATTGTGTTAAATTCTATGCTACAAACATTAGGGAGATAGGAGCTACATTTTCAAAGGCTTTATGTTCCATAATTTATTCCCTAGTAAGCTCAAATGGATTTTTCGTGTCATCTTCAATCTCATATGGTCCTAAGGCAGATGATAGTTTTCGTGATGGGTTAACATGACTTCTAGGATCAAATTCTAAAGGATTTGGATCACTTGAGGTAAATGTAACTTTGGTTTTCTCCATGATTGTCTTATGTTGTGATCTTGTATTTTCCATAAATTTTTTGTCACCTATGGGAGAGTTGTGTTGAGTTTTGCAATATTTGAACTCTCTAGTTGACTCAAATCTAGGTAAAAGGGATGCTCTAAGTCTTTTGGGAGCAATGATGATAATGTGGGATGAAAAGATGATTGATGTGAGAAGTGATCTTTGCAAACGTTTTGGTACAACACTTTTAACTTGAGTTTGATGCTTTGATGTTTGGATAAAGGATGTTTATGAACTTGTAAATATTTAGGGTATACTTGTAACCTTGAAGATGAACTAGTTCAAGGATGATAACTAGCTTAGCTAAGTGCATGGGAAATGATACATTTCACATACAAAGTAGCTAAGTTAACAATTGGTTTGATTTGATTTTGATGTTTAAGTCACAAAGTATTGGCTTAATCAAAATTTTGCAAAGTTGGATGGAGTGAAGGATGAAATTTGGTAGAGGGGGAGTGAAATGTTAGACCCAGTGTTGACTTCAAAGTGAACCTTTGTTTTGATAAGACCAAGGTAGTGAGAATGATGCTAGACCTCTAAACTGTTCAAATCCTAAAGACTCAATGTTGATTTAGATGAGAGGATGGATGGGAATGTTCAAACCTGTTTGGGCTCTCCTAGCTCGAGCATAAAATTTTCTATGATTCCCACTTTTGACCAAACCTTGTTCTATGATTCCTATGTTTGAAATGATAGGCTAGAGATTTTCCCCTAAAAATTTTGATTGTTCGATGAATCATTTATAGGAGTTTGGTATCATATGAAAAGATCAGTGTTTTGAATCCAAAAGAATGCATATAACTCTATACTGTACCTTGAAGCGTGTCTATAAAATTTCTCTAGCAACCTATCTCTATTCCTATGAAGCACTAAAAGATGTTTCTTGAAAGATTTTTGGAGTGAGATGCCTAAGTCTAAAATGACGACCATAGACCTTTGCTTAGGGATCTTAATTTTATGTGAGATCATGTGGAAACAATTTAAGTTTATGGAAGAAAGGAAGATATTTATTGCCACACAGGTGGAGGTAGTATGGGCCTTCTAGCCTTAATATTAGCTTGTTCATCTTCTTTGTCTAAAATGGTTGTTACATTTCTCCACTGTGTATTTGTTTCCTTTGTTTCAAAAGTGAAGCTTCTCAAGCTGATAATGAGATCGGTTTGTTCTCCATTAATGAGTTCAAAGTTTGGCTGAATTATAGCACCTGGAAGATTAGGTTGTTCAACGAGAGAAATGATTAGTCTCCAAATAGTCATGTGGGGTTCATTTTTCAATTTATCTTTGCTTAAGTGAATTGATTTTACCACAAACACTTGTCTTGATTATGTTTTCAAACAAAATATTTATGTCCAAAACATCATAACTTTTACAATGTCCATTTCATGAAAATCATGAGGTTAAAGCCATAATTGCCTATGTTTTCTTTGGTAAAATATGGGTTTGAGATTAATGTCAAGATATTTAGAAATCGCTAAGGATAAATCCTTAGGACAAGTAGTAATATCAAGGCTAACTCAAGAAGGCCATATTTGAGCTAAAGAGTTTGAGATTTTGAGGATGATAGTGAATGTTTTTTTTTTGTATCATTTTGAAACCAAGAAAAGTGTTAAACTGGCTCACAATCATTTACAATCCTAGGATAGAAATGGACATATTTGTTCAGTCCCCACTCAGATTTCTTGAAACAATAGATAATGCGAACAGTTAGAGATTTGGCGGCACTGGCTCCCCTCCATGGTGCACACTTCTCGAGACCACTAGATATCAAAATCTTTAAAATTCAAAGATTAAAAGGATTTTTTTTTGTTTCTATAATTAAATAGTACAAATGTGGGGTGGCTTCAGAATGATTGTTCTTGCACCAACAAATATTTTAGGATTTTGGCTTCTAAATAAATTGGTTCTTAGTTTAGGTATTTGGGGAAAAGGTACCTTGTGAGCGTCCAACAAGCCACTAAGGCTCTAATCAGTCCTCTTAGGGGCTCTTATACTTTTTCCAGTAGTACCCCATTCTGAAAGACACTATACAACTAAGACCTACATATCATTAGGACTTGACAGTTTAGTCTTATCCATTTATATACCAACCTGAGTGAAAAACTGGTTGGAGTTTCCTTTGAGTTGTTCTTAGGAAGACCCCTCTAAAGGTAACAAAATTGAGGGAGTACACTTGTAGTTTGACCACCTAGTTTGTGTAAAGGGCAAGGAGGGAATAAACACAATGTCTCTTTCTCACACTAGCATGATTGTTCAATTTTAAACCCAAATTTGAACTATGTGGGTAATTTTTTAGACAACCAATGTCACTAGAATGCTTTTGATTCTCAAGATTTATGTGAAGTGTGAGAGAAGTGCGTACACATTCGAATGACATAAACTGCAAAAAAATTACAAGACAATGAAAGAACAATTTTTTTTTAAGCCTCAAAGCAATGATGAGTTCTTTTTAGAGCACCAAGAATAAATATGAGTTTGTCTTGTTCAATTTTAAGCCCAAAGTAAAATGATGATGTGAAGGTTCAATTTTATCCAACTTTGAGCATTCATTTTAAACCCAATTGAAATTTAGTGTGTTTCCTAAAGTAGAAAGCTGAAAGCATAAAATTTGGTTATAATTCCCCCAAAGCATCAAACGCTTGTTATAATTATAGAATTTTTAAGATATAAAAACTTTCTTCACTTTTGTTTCATGTCTTTAAACCTACAAAACCATGTTAGCCTAACAACCAGAAAATAGCCAAACATGAATCAGGGGTTAGATAAATCCAAGAAATTAAATCACATGTCGAAAAACACAACCAAAAAATTTCTTACCCTGGCTGGGCATCGTTGAACATGATAGCGTCACAGTTTGAAGTATGGGCATCACTTTGGTGAAAACAATCATCGCTCTATAGCAAAAATAGTGAGCAAGATAGAGTCAGGATTTTTCTCAGCATCACTACTCACGATGGCATCGGGGTTTGAAATTTGTAGGCTTCACTTTGGTGAAGTTTGGGAATTGTCGTTTGAAAATTTTGATACCTTGAGATTAAATATGCATCATCATATTTAAATCAGCGTTGGTGCATCAATTTAGTGTTAAAATTTCTCATTACAATGGCATTGCTATATGGTGACGCTCTTTAAATAGCATTGTTGTTTGTATTTTGAGCGTTGTTGCAACCTGCAAAACAACAAACACACAAAATTAAAACAAAAAATTGTTAACAGTTAGCCCTCCTTCTAGAGCTAGAATGTGAGACGAGGAGATGCTAGTGAGGGTCAATTACACTTGATTCATGATGAATCAAAGCATAACTTTTCCAAACATACCTACATCTTCAAACAAGATCATTCAAATTAGAAATATAAACTAAAATTTTTACTGAAATTGAAGGCTACAAACTATAAAAATAGTTAAATTCCTAATCTAACCCATTTGAAACTTATCCTATTTTGGAATTGGTGTTGTGTTGGTGTGAAACGACGACCCTTTCCCAATCTCGTGATCAGTGAGCCTATTTCAGTTGATTCTATGGAAAAGAATCAAAGAAACCATTGTGATTGATGTATGAAAACCTAGTTTATGCTAAAATTGAACATGATGCAAGCTAAGTTACCATGATTTTATGCTAAAAATGCATTGATTATGCTATTGCTAAGCTAATTTAAGCTATTTTGAAGATAAAAATTGAAAACCATAATTCATATACAAACTAATATGGATGTATGGAAGCTATTAATGGATCTTCTAATCTATTATGCAATTAAAATTAACTACGATAAGCTAAAAAGTGGGTAAATATGAGTGCGAGTGCAAGTGAATTCAACAACATGACTTTGCTCTGAAAGATGGATCATTTGTCTCTAAATAGTGACCTATTTATAGGAAATCAAATGAGGAATGAAGGGTTGAGATCAAAAATATTAATCAATGTTCCAAGATGAAGGAGATGAGAATCATGGATCATGGATTCTCATCAACAGATGAGAATGCATGATGACATTTTTAATCAAGGGCTCACACTTGCCTCAAACAAACACACTTTTGACCTACTCACAGAGGTCAAAGGTGACTTGTTCAAAAGGTTTAAGGTTAAAGCCTGCTTAAGAAGCCAAGTGAAAATATCCCTTTTTCAAATGATGAAGGAATAAGCATATTCTTTTGGAATATTCTCACGGGTGAGGAAAAAGACATTTTGCAAATTAAAATAAAGTTTTAATTATGCAAAAGGGGGATAAGGAATATTCCATGGGAATATTCTCTTTTTAAAGGAAAGTTAGTTTAATTTTCAATTAAAAAAGACTTAATCATGAAATTAGGGGATTAGAAAAAATTAAGTGTTTATTCATTAAATTAAATGATTTAATGAATGGGGGAGAGATGAAATGATATTTAATTAAACAACTTAGGGTTATTTAATTAAATAAGATGACATAGGGAATTAAATTAAATATTTTGATGTATTTAATTTAATGAGATGAAATGTTAGAGTTAAAAGGGAGGAATTAACTTGATTAAATTAATTAGGTCAAGAGATGAAAATGATGCAATTAATTAAATAGCTAGGCTACTTTAATTAATGAAGTAAAGAGAGGATGTATTAAAGAGGAAATGATGTTAGTAAATTTGTTTTAAGTGTATGATATCAATTAGGAAAATTTTTAATGTCTATAGATACAATTAGAAGGTAGGAAACTACTCAATATGTGATCACAAATTAAGAAAGAAAAAGCTAATGATTTATACTTTGGGTCAATATTTAGCATAAAATATGAAACTTTAGCAACTTGAGAAGTTGAACCTAGCAAAAATAAGCCTCAAGTGATAATGGTTATAACTTGTAACCTCACTAGAAACCTTACTGTTAGAAGACTTATAGATATCATTGCTCCACAAGCAACATCACTAGTTTTCAACACTATCTTGTTTAATGATGCAAATGTAAAAAGTTAGAAGCTAATTTTGATAATATGCATAAAGATCACATTAGACTGCTAAAATAGTACAAGGTTCAATCATAACTTCTACATATTCAATGCATCATATATGAACTAGCTACCCCTCAATAAGGCTAAATGGGAACATCCACTCAAGATAGAGAAACTCTATCCTTGAGGATTAAGGAATTGAAATAATAATTAAGTATAAATATCGAGGACGGGAAGAACAAATTTATCAAGATTGTTGTTGATTTAGGGGAGAAGAGCACAAAGTAGGGTGGGAGCCTATACTAGGGATGGAAGTAGTCCCACATGTGCCCCACACTAGAGCACCTTAATATGCAATTGTAAAGCATTTTTCACCCACAAAGTCAACAAGAGTAATCATATCACCGTACCGTCAAAATTCTATTATAATCAATGAATATTTATCCCATACAAAAATAGATATTTGTAGTCTTACATGTAAAAGAATATTCAAATTAAAACTAACAAAACCATCTTACATGCTCTATTGATTTCATATGGCCCATAATATTAAAAAATGCATCCAAAAGAAAAAATTAGTATAACCCAAACTCCCCTTTAATATCACCACTTTCCTTACATCACATCCAATATTTTCATAGATCCAATTCCACGAGAACAACTAGGAGCCAAGACTATCCCATCAAAAAATCCAATCAAACTGAACCCCCATCCCACTTGCCCACCAATAAAACACTTAGACGAAAATCAATCATCCATATGTGTCCCATTGTTCAAATCGATGCTCACTACTACTAGTGCCTTCTATTTTTCCACCATCAACCACCAAAAAAATGTTGTTAAAGCCACCAAAATCACCTATCAAGGAAACAAGGATTACATGCCATTAATACATAAAAACTATACAATTGAAGGAATCATATCAAGATTTCAAATTTGAAAGAAAGGACATGAATTAAATACTCCATACCAAACCAGCATTGGACATATAAGGATATTTTCAAATTCAAAAATCCATTACTCAATTTCTTTCAATTTCCTAGAGAAAATTGAATAAATTCCAGAGGTAGCAACAACATCACCCTAAGAAGCCATAGGTATTATACTGCTACTAATTATTTATGCCTACAAATGCCAATATGTTGTATGATATGAATATGTTATCCACAAATCTATAAATATCTAGGGTTTCACACTGACGATTTTTACATTGAGTTCTTCATTTATGTTCTTTATGCCTCATAATGCAAATATGTTCCATCCGATGTCAATATTTGTCACAATAACCTATAACTCAATATCTAGGGTTTGAAGCTACATTTTTTATGAATGTCAAGTCATTTCAGTTCAATTTCAGGGTTTGTTTTTATATTCTATATTCTTGCGAATATAGAGTAGTTGTATGCATTGTAAATGTTTGTTGCCCACTACCCTATAACCTAGTATATGGGGTTTCAACTTTTACTATTTATGAATGTCAATGCATTTCTATTAAAGAATGCATTACTCATTTATATTATTTTTTTTCCTTGGAATTCAATTATGTTTGTATGTGTTGACAATATTTGTCATAGTAACATGTAACTCAATACTAGGGGTTTCACCTTACACTATTTATATTCTTTTTTTTCTTGGAATGTAATTATGTTTTGATGCACTTACAATGTTTGTCACAACATGTAACTCAATACCATGGATTTTTCCTTACACTATTTATGAATGTCAAATCATTTTAATTCAATTTCAAGTTATTTTGAAATTTTGTTTGCCAAAAAATAAAGATCAATTTTATTCACTGTAAATGTTTGTCACCAGCTACCCTATAACTCAATATCTGGGGTTTCAACTTATATTGTTTATGAAGGTCAATGCACTTCTATTAAAAAATCCTTAACTCATTCTTTTCCAGTTGAGTTTATCATTTACATACGTTATACATTGGGATGCAAATATGTTTGTATGTGTTATCAATGTTTGTCACAATAACATGTAACTCATTACATGGGGTTTCAACTTACACTATTTATGAATGTTAAGTCATTTTATTTCACTTTCAGGGTTCTTTTTTATTCTATATTCTTGTGAATATAGATCAGTTGTATACACTATAAATATTTGTCACCAACTAACCTATAACTCAATATTTGGGGTTTCAACTTATATTGTTTATGAATGTCAATGCATTTCTGTTAAAATATGCATAACTCATTATTTTTTAGTTGTTTTTATCATTTATATACATTATGCATTGGGATGAAAATATGTTTTTTATGTACTGTCAATGTTTGTCACAATAACATGTAAATCACTAAATGGGGTTTCAACTTACTCTATTTATGAAAGTCAAGTCATTTCAGTTCAATTTCAGGGTTCTTTTTTTTTCTATATGCCTACGAATATATATATCAATTGTATGCACTATAAATGTTTGTCACCCTCTACTTTGTAACTTGATATTTGGGGTTTCAACTTATATAATCTATGAATGTTAAGGAAATTCAGCTCTATTTGTGGGCTCTTGTTTATTTTTTAAATGTGGGTTTCAATATAGAGAATGATGCATGCACTATAAATGTTTGTCAACCACTACCCCTTAACTCCATATATGGGGTTCCAACTTATATTGCTTGTGGATTTCAATGCATTTATGTTTAGATCTCCATGATTCTTTGTTCGGCTCCACACTCAAGAAATCTCCCTTTGTCTTTCATTTGAGGTTTTCTACCTCACTATACCTATACTATTGTATTTTTTTTAACAATGGTTAAGCAATGTTCATTCATGTCTCACTAACCTAGTTATGCACTATATATGTACAAATACACACACACACACACACACACACACACACACACACACATATATATATGTATATATATTTATATATATTTAGTGTAGGAAAATGCATACTGTCTCATCTTCACACTTGCTTGGGCTTGCCTTGCTTTATTTATCCTTATTTATGTCTTAATTTCTCCTATTTTGCATCCAAAATCCTAATAAACTACATCTTTTTATGGCTAATCCTGACAAACATCAAAGGGGAAGTGATAATTTAATGATTCTGGCTATGTGTCCCTAATTTTTGGGTCAAAAATAAGATGTCACCTAGGGCCTCTTTGTCCCCCAAAGGTCTTGGGACCTTGATTTCAAATGTGCCTTAAATGAGCCCCTGTTTAGAGTATGTGCCCCAAGTTTCATGCCTTGGGACTAAGACGCCACCTAGGGTGTTTTACTCCCCCTTAGGTTATTTTAAGGATTTAATTTCAAATCTTGGTAGTATTTAGACTCCTTTCATTAATGAATTCATATGTTAGCTTGTTGTGGTGTAATTTGGGGATATTAAGCAAAGATAAGTATAAATACAAGGTTCTTTCACTCGTTTTCCATATCCAAGAAAACAAGACTTTTTTGAGAGCATACCTAATAGCATAATTGAGTTCACAAGAGAATTCAAGAGAAAATCATCAAGCATTTGGAGCCATCATCAAGATTCAAGCATCATATCAAAGATATTCTTGCATCATGTTTTTTTTTAAGCTAACATTTGTGATGTAGGGTTTTTATTCAAGGAAGCAATTCAAGTCAATATATATCAAGCATTCATTTGATTCAAGATCTACATTCAAGATAGCCATCTCACACAAGTTTGTAGATTTGAAAAGGGTTTGGTGAGTTGCAACATAACACTTTGTTCATTCATCATTTCTATTTCATTTCAGGGTTTAATCACCAACAAGGGGTTTGACCAAGGAAAACCACCATTTACTAACAATTAACAAGTTTTCCCACTCTTGTCTGCTTGAGATTGTAGAATTAGGTTGAAGACTTGAAGATCCTTTGAAGTGAAAAGTTGCAAAGTTGTCATCTTCATGGAAACTCACCTACGGGCCAAATCTAGAAGTTTCAGGACCTGAGATCTAAGAAGAAGGAAGTGGAAACATCGAGCGTCAGGATCACATTCTAAGTTTACAAAAAATTATAATGAGACTAAGTCACCACCTAGGGAATCTTAGTCCTCCCAAGGGAATTTTTTAGATATTCTTTCAGATCTAGTTTTGACATCCAAAGATTCTACATCTACCCCAAAAAATAGCAGCGGGACTAAGACAACAGTAAGGGTGTCTTAGTCGTCCCTAGCATATTTTTGCAACATTTTTTACATTTTTAGAATCCTCATTACATTTCTAGACTTCTGAGGTACATGCATCATAACTTTCACTTCCTTAATTTCATCATTTGCATCCATCATTTAGCTTGCATTACTAGGTTTTGTGAGTTGAATGTTAAGTTGTCTTTTCAAACCTTTTGCTTGTTGGTGAACCCCTCAAAGCTTAAAGAACGCCTTCGTAGGTCTTCCTTGTTGATAATTGACTCACCTTTGAGGTTGTTAGCCAATCCAATGTGGGTTCCTAGGACATTATTGAGTGGCTAAAGGAGAATAGTGGGATTTCCAATTACTATTTTCCTTCCAATTCATTTTGGTGAACTCAAAATTTTTTTATCATTCATTTTCTGATTTGGAGTCCATTAAATTCCTAGATCTAGGTTGCATTGATTCTTTCATTGCATCTTGCATTAGTGAAAGTACTTCTAGTGTTTCTCATACTTGCATTAGTACAAGTGCATCTAGGGTTTCTCATATTTCCATTAGTGAAATTGCATATATAGGTTGTAGTTTTTCTTTATTGTATCATCTTATCTCATTGAAAAAATGAAAAGTGCATTGTTAATCATCCTAATTGCATTTAGGAACATTGTTATTAGATTCAACTTTGAATCCAATTGCTTGTGATTAGTTATTTTTTCTTGCATTCATTTGCACAACTTTCTATTTCTAAACATCAGGTCCCTAGGTAGGAAACCTGGGAATAGTGTTAACAACTCATTTTTTTTTGTTTTTCTAAAAGAAATTTCCACTAGGACAAAAATGTCCTTCCTGGCATCTTAGTCCCTTTGTGGGTTTTTGGCTCAGAATCTTATTTTTGTTGTTTGATTTTTGTTCCAATTCCTAGAACCTCAAAATCTCACCTATAGGACCAAAATTTCCTTATTGGCATCTTAGTACCTATTTACTTTGACTTTCCATCTTTCAAGGTTTGAAATTTCCTTTTTGTGCTTCTATTGGCTACTTTCAATTTTTTGTTACAATTTGCAGAATTGTTGTTATTCCAATTTCTTTGATTTCAAGTGTAATTGTAAGGATAGGATATTTTTTGCATTGCACTTTCTTTGGTTTATCCCTTGCATGATTTGTACTACTTGGTGTCCTACTACTAATATTGTGGTGAGATGAAGTGTGAGACTCATGGCATCCCGTGATAAAACACTCATTATGGATCTTGGGCTATCTAGCTCTCTTACTTCTAGTGTTGGTACTAGTTCACTAGGTATGGACTGTACCTTTGATACCTCTTTTGCTATGCCTATCTTACCTACAAGTGCTATACCAATTGTTCAAACAATGGTTGATCATATCCCTCAAGAAAATATAATGAAAATGCATGACTTATCCCACTTACAAGATAGCGTGAGTACTGAAAAAATTTCCAACATTGTTATACCTGCCATAGATAGTATTCAATGCATGATGGAAAGTGATGAAGGACTGGAAGCTATGCATCACATAGCTCAAATATTTGGAAAACATCTTCCTCCCACCACCAATGGTGCTCAAGCTTTGAATAATGTGCAAAGCTAAGGAGGAAATCAAGCTCCTCTCCCTTCAACTATAACCTCCATTCCCACCTCTACAAATCCTCAAGTGACCACAATGATGCAACCAAATAGCAATATCCTTCCTACCTCAAACATTTCCACTAGTTCTCCTTATACCTATGTGGCATCTAACATTATATCTCCTCCTGTAAGCTATCCATTCACTGGTCCTTCCAACACATACACACCACCGCCATCTTCACCTCCATCTAAAATCACAAGAAATGACCCTATCATTAACCACCTCATACAAACCCTTTCATCCATTCAATGTCAAGTTTCCACCATAAATAAAAATAAAAATGGTCCAACTTCATACTATGTCAAAAGAAAGCCACTATCTTTGGACATATTAAGAACTCTAGTGCCACAAGGTATAGAGATCCCTATATTCGAGAAATATGGAGGAAAGGGAGATCCTGCTAATCATGTTAATGCCTTTACTACTTTGTGTAGTGACTTTATCCTTGAGGAAAAACTTTTGGCTAAGCTATTTCCCGAATCCTTGAAAGATTTTTCCTTTGACTGGTTTTCTACATTACCAAATAAATCAATTCATTCATTTAATGAACTTGTTGAAGCCTTTATAAATCACTTCCAAGTGCATATGGTTCCTGAAATGACATTAACTGATTTGATGAGATGGAAGAAAAATGAGGATAAAAAAGTCACTGAATTTATTTCAAGTTACTATTCACTTTATTCCCAAATTAGCATGAATATTCTCGATTCTTACCTTCAAAATATGTTCATAGAAAATTTACAAAGTAAGATAGGCAACAATCTTATCATGATGAAATTCCTTTCCTTCATGCACTTATGCACTCCACTTCAAGATTATCAAAATTTTGTAGGTAGTTGTGAAGTGAAAAACACCTCTACCCATCTTGAAAACTCTAAATCTTCAAACCAAAATGCCTACCACCCTCTTAGAAGTGAAAATAAAAGTTTCCTTCAACTAAATTCCACCTTCCAACCTACCTAACAAGTTGATACCCAAGTAGCTACTATAAAGAAGAGTAATCCTTATATCTTTTGGAATTAAAAAAGACAATTCACACCCTTTCTTGACACACTTCAAAATGTCATGACTTAGCTATTAAACAAAAACATGCTTATTTACCTCCCATTTGACCTCTTGACCCTAACAAACCATTACCTTTGAGTTTTAGAGACAATGCCTATTTTGCTTATCACCAACAAAAAGGACGTGATATAGAACATTGCAAGTGTCTTAAACATCTTGTGCAAGACCTCATTGATTCTAATCATATCCAAATTGGAGGTGTGAATGACAAAGGTAATAAATTTGTAGCTCCTCCTAACAAAAACTTTCTAATCTTTACCAATCCCATGCCTAGCCATAATGTTTCATTTTTTATATCTAGTTAAACTAAGATCAATGTGATGAATGTTGACACGGATGATGATAACATGAGCAATAACAAAAAAATACTATGGATACTAATGACCAAAGTCCTATTAGTACAATGAGAGGAGTGATTGACATCGAGCCTCATAAAGAACAAACCATAATGCCCATTGAAATTACTTTCTCTTCAGAGGAAACAATAAAAAATGACCTGATGGTCCTCTTTACACAGTTGGTAGAATCAATAATAGGACCACTACTAGGATTTAATTTGATCATGTCTATGGAGAGAATGTGATCATAGAGGAACTCTTATATGTGCATGAACTTACTCAAGATAGATATGATAAACTGAAAGCATAGATTAAAATCCATGATGGTATTGCTTGTGCTAAAATAAGCTCAATCACACTCCCTTTACAAGTAGGGAAAAATAAATAAAATGTATCATTCTCTATCATCTCTAATTTAGACCAATTTCATGTGAAGTTAGGCTATAAATGGCTCTACTCCATGAATGTGGTCCCATCTATTGTCCCTATGTACTTAATGTTTCCAGTCAACAAAGAAATATTCATTATGAACCTTAGTGGCTTTAGACCTCCATCTTCCCATGGAAAGTTTTTCTTAGACTATTTTTGGCCTAAGCCCATGGAGCCTATAAGACCCTATGAGGACTTCCTTTTCCTATCCTAGCAAAATTTTAACACAAAATGGATAGTTACACCATCCCTTGAAAATTTTCCTCCTCTGTTCCTTGAAGAAAACAATATTGAACTTAAAGCCCTTCCACCTAACCATGACCCATACATCAAAAATTTGTTGCCTATTTCCTACAAAAATCCAAGAGAAAACCAAACAAATCATAATTCGCCTCTTAAGAAAATTCAATAAGCCAAAGAGAAAGTGGTTGAACAACCTTTCATGGTTTCTTCCATTCTTCCCTCACAAGAATAAAAGGAACTTGTGGTTGACAAACCCGCTCCTACACAAACACAACTTTGAAGACCATAATAAAATAAACTGAAATGCTAGAGAATGTAGGCGTAGATTTCATGCTATTGCTCAAAAGATAAACAAAGTGAACAACATACAAAATCAAAATCTGAACTTGACATAAGCCATACATTATGAGCCTCCTCCCTTACCTGAAGCAGCAAATCTTATGTCTACAACACAACAAGGAATAACACCTTCTATGGATGTTATCATTCATCCTCCTATTGTGGTTAACTTGGATGATGATGAGGAAACTGCTAAAATTGATGAGCAAGTGAATAATGAGTTGAATTTTCTATTTTCCTCTTCTATGAGTTTAAACAATAACAATCGTGATGATTCTCCTAAACCAGGTGATGCACCACATGTTGAGCTTGGTGATTCTCCTAGTACAATACTTGATGTTGTCCCTCTCACTTGCGATCTACATTCTACATATACTGAACAAGACTAGGTTGTGGATCACTTGTTGGATGGTTGACTCGCATGTGCTTTACTAATTTTTTTTCTTTCCTTTTTGTTTTATTTTTATTTGATTGCATGTGTGTAATTTGATCCCCCATATTTTTTGATGTTTCCTCTCTATGTGCATTCTTCCATATGTTGTAAGCTTTTTTCCTTTTCATTGGTCTTTACTTTTTATTTTCTTTTATATTTTCTTTTCCTTTCATTTTTGTCTTGCGTTTTCCTTTTGGGGATGACACAAGGTGTCAAGACACCCTATGTCTCTTCCATGTTAACCCAAAAGGTTTTTCATTTTTTTTTTCACTCTCTTTATGTCATTCTTCCAATTCTATGTGTATCTAGGGAATGATGATAGTTCTGAGCTCTCTAATATCATTGCAGAAAAGATAGATACTAACCCCAAATCCATAGATCCCTTATGTATTTATGGGTGGAAACCCTCTTTTCCTTTTTCATTTTTGTCTACTTTAAAGTAATTTCTCACAACATGGTTTTTAGCAATTTCTTTAAAGTGGGGGCATATAGTGGCATTATTTTGGCATTTTTTTCATGTTCCTTGATATGATTTTCTTACTTCATGCAATGCATTTTTCACTTTTTGGTGACATTGGGAGTAATGTCCTTCAAGAGCTTGATATATCTTAGCATATTACATTCCTCTTAGTGGTGATGCGACACACTACATTCCCTAATTTGTGAATCTTTTATTCTTTGATTGGTCCTCTCTTGGAGACATTAGGAACAATGTCCTATTAGATTAAGACCTCACATTAACTAAGAAAAATCCCTTTGAACATCCCTCTTTCTTGTTGTGTTGCATTTTTGTACCTTATTAAAGTCATGGAGGTATGGCTTTGATATGGTTCCCTAGGGCTCACCTAGTGAACAACTAGCTTCACTAGCCCTTGTGAGTGAGCATTTTATTTTTTTCCTTATCATAGTCATGGGGGTATAACTTTGATATGGACCTCTTAGGGCTCACCTAGTGGACAACTAGCTTCACTAGCCCTTGTGAGCATTTTTTTTTTTTTTCATAGTGGACATTGTGTTCCACTTGTAAACCTCTTTTGCACAAACAACCTAGACTCAGTCCACAGTGGGTTGGATGACTAGTTGAAGCTTGATCCATTGCATTTTTTTTCTTTTCCTTTTTCCTTTTTTCGA
Source organism: Sequoia sempervirens (assembly GCA_007258455.2). Taxonomy (NCBI): domain Eukaryota; kingdom Viridiplantae; phylum Streptophyta; class Pinopsida; order Cupressales; family Cupressaceae; genus Sequoia; species Sequoia sempervirens. Next base: position 312,201,632 of record VDFB02353493.1, on the reverse strand, counting down.
TCTTTGATGGTGTATGTTTTTGATCTGGTTATGGCTTCATATATCATCCAGAAGTATGTTCCTTTGTGCCTATTTTGGTTTGACATATGATCTTGATTCTCGGGTATTTTCCACCCTCTTGGTTATTGTCATCCTATATTACTAACATTTGTACATTTGAACCCCTCTTGATTGTGTGGCTGGCTACTTTAGTGTGAGTTTGAATCACATTTATCCTCTCACTAAAGTGGGGAATAAATGTAGTGTAGTAAAATACATACCCTTGCATCTTCATACTTTTTTGTGTCCTCTTTTCATTATTTATCCTTATTTATGTCTTAATTGGTTCTATTTTGCATCCACAAGCCTAATAAACTACATCTTTTTATGGCTAATCTCGACAAACATCAAAGGGGAATGATAATTTAATGATTCTCACTGTGTGTCCTTGATTTTTGGGTCGGGACTATGACAACACCTAGGGCGTCTTTGTCCCCCAAAGGTCTCGGGACATTTATTTCAAACGTTCCTTAAATGGGCCCCTTTTTGGAGTCTGTGCCCCGAGTTTCATGCCTCGGGACTAAGGCACCAACTAGGGCATCATAGTCCCCCTTAGGTTATTTTTTGGGATTTAATTTTTTAAATCTTGGTGAAATTTAGCCTCCTTTCATTAATGAATTCATATGTCCACTTGTTGTGGTGTAATTTCAAGATATTAAAAATAGATAAGTATAAATACAATGTTCTTTCACTCATTTTTCATATCCATGAAAACAAGACTTTTGTGAGAGCATTCCTAATAGCATAATTGAGTTCACAAGAGCATTCAAGGGTGGTTCATCAAGTATTTGGAGCCATCATCAAGATTCAAGCATCATATCAAAGATATTCTTGTATCATGTGTGTTTTTGAGCTAACATTTGTGATGTAGGGTTCTAATTCAAGCAAGCAATTCAAGTCATTATCTATCAAGCATTCCTTTGATTCAAGATCTACATTCAAGCTAGCCATCTCACACAAGTTTGTAGATTTCACAACAAGAGTTTGGTGAGTTGGAACATATAGAACTTTATTCATTCATTATTTCCCTTCATCATTTATATTTCATTTCAAGGTTTAATTACCAACAAGAGGCTTGACCAAGGAAAACCCCCATTTACTAACAATCAAAAAAATTTCCTCCTCTTGTGTGCTTGTGATTGTAGATTTAGTTTGAAGACTTGAAGATCATTTGAAGTAAAAAGTTGCAAAGTTGCAAAGTTGAATTGAAAAGTTGTCATCTTCATGGAAACTCACCTACATACAAGATTTGGAAGTTTCAGGACCTGAGATTTGAAAAGAAGGAAGTGTAGACATTGAGCCTCAGGATCACATTTAGATATTTCAAAAATTCATAATGAGTCTAAGTCGCCACCTAGGGAATTTTTAATAGATTCTTTTAGATCCAATTTTGGCATCTGAAGATTTCACATTTTCCCTGAAAAACAACATCGAGACTAAGACAAAAATAAGGGCATCTTAGTCCTCCCTAGCATATTTTGGTAGCATTTTTTCATTTCCAGAATCCTCATTACATTTCCAAACTTCCCAGGTACATACATCATAACTTTATGTTGCTTAATTTCATCATTTGCATCCATCATTTAGCTTACATTACTAGGTTTTGTGAGTTGAATATTAAGTTGTCTTTTCCAATCTTTTCCTTGGTAGTGAACCCCTCAAAGCTTAAAGAAACCCCTCCCAGGTCTTCCTTGTTGAGAATTAACAAATGTTTGAGTTTGATATTCAATCCAATTTGGGTTCCTAGGACATTATTGAGTGTCCAAAGGAGAATAGTGGGCTTTCCCCTTACTATTTTATTTTCGGTTGAATATGTATACATATATATGTATATATATACTAAAAGGAAGAATTTCATTTTGGGAATTCTATACTTAGGAGATAGAACAAAAAAAGTCAACACTCTCATTCAAGGACAAAATCTAGAGATGTCAATGCAAAGGAGAAATAGATATTACAATAGGGATGTCCTAGGGGCTGATTGTAAACTAAAGAGGGGTTCACCACAAAGTTAGGACTTGGAAAGCCAAATGCAATGTAAATCAAAATGCTTATACCTAGTCCAATGCAATCTTTAATTAGATGACCTAAAAATGCATGTAAAATAGAGTAACAAGCTACAAGATGAAATGTGCACACCTGGGAATTTGAAGATGACTAGAATGAGCTCTAAAACACTGAAAAAATTGAATTTTTGGCTTACTGGGACTCATATGCTAGTTTGGGCATATCATTCCCAGATCTGGGTTTCTGTGCAAGAATAGGTTTCTAAAAAAAGGTTATTTGAATCTACAAAAATCTAGAAAAATTCCTATAGTGGGACTCATATGCCACTTCTAGCATATTAGTTCGATTATGCTTTTTTGAGAATTAAAAGTTCAGATGGATACTCCAATCTTTGTTCATTCCTTTCAAATTGGTTTCCATGTCCAAATGTGCAAAAATACCTTCAAAAAAAATATAGACTTGATTTTCTTATGGCGAGTTTGCCTCAGTCAAACTCCTAATTTTGTAATTAAACCTTGATGGAAACAATGAAATATGATTGTAATTAGGAATGTAAACCCTAAACTTAAGCGTGTCTCAGATTAGGAAATCTGGAATGCAATGCAACCCTATCCTAATGTGCAAAAATGAGGTGCATGAATGAAATATGAAGATGAATGACTCACTTTGAGAGATCTCTAATCACCCAAATGAGCCTTAATAATGCTTGTACCTTCCTTAGGCTAAAAGTAGAGTGACAATGGAAGATGGAATCACTTTGGAAACAAGTCATTAGGCTTGTATTGATGGCTACTTGCATCTCCCCAACCTAGAATCCATCATGATTCACCACAGACAACCATGATCATCCCTTGAAAATGCTAGATCTTGAATGAAGGTGAGCTTGAAGACCTGAAAAAACACGTGAATGCTGCTCCAAGACTTCAACCTTGTTTTCTTTTGAAACTTGAATTCTCTTGCTAAAGAGTGCTTGAAGATTCTTGAATTATTGGATCTTGAAATTATTCTTGAAAATGTTTGTTTAGATGAAATAATGACTTAGAATCTTGCTTTTATAAGAATTATCACCTAATTTACCATTATTTAAATCTCAAAAGTTGACATCAACCAAAAATTTTAATTAAAAAGTTGATTTTCTCACTCAAACCCTAAAAACTCCCCAAATGAGACTCATATGTCAACCCTGGCATATAGGTCCCATCTAGGGGACCTCATATGCCTAAGATGGCGTATGAGTCCCACCCTATATTTTTGGGTTTGGTTGTTAATTTTTTTTTATGTTTTTGATGACTTTGTTAAGGTTTTAGCTAAACTAAGCCCCTAGATCCAAAATAAAGGGTCTTAGGGGCCTATTAATGATGACTTAAAGGGGTATTTAATGCAAGGGTGCTAAACTGGATCCAAATTCAATGTGAAATTGCACTAATTTCAAGAGTGTACAATTTTCTACACTACATATACATATATGTATGTATGTGTGTGTGTATATATGTAGTTTTTCTAATTAACAGTATATATATAGAATGCAATTGTTAAACTTGATTTGCTCTAAGTCATTTCAATTCAAATAATAAATCAAATAGACTGTCAACATGCATATATTCAATAAAAACAAACTGTTCATGCACATTAAAGACAATTGCATTACAAACTGTTCATGTATACCAAGCATTGCATTGCAAACTATGAACATGCATATTAAAGAAAATAAAATTGTTCATGCATCATTGTGACTTTAATGGTATTCAATTATTTTTTAATTTCTCCAAACATCTTTTTTAATGTTTGCAGGTGCAATATAAAGGTAATATGATGTCCAATCCAAAAAATAAGACTATAAATACAAAGTCACATACATAGAAAGAGACAACAACATTCCCCCATGTGCATGGACCTATATTAGAAGCAAACAACAATCCTGAACCTGTTGAGGTAGTCCAAGAGATCGTTGTACCTATAATTAGGTTAGAAAGATAATCAAAGGAAAGGGAATGGTCATCATAGGACATGGACAGGGCCCTAGAGTATGTTGAAACAAATGGGATGTCGACGAGAGATATTGTGAAGAAATGGAAAATCCTAGCTCCTATGCTTAGCATTTGGTTAGGCGGCTTGACAACTACTTCAAAGAAGGGTCCAACAATAGTCCTAACAACAAAGGAGAAGGGTCTGATTGTAAATTGGTACAAAAATATGGTAGATGTTGGCCACAAGCTTGAGATTCAAGCAAGAGGTTGCTCAAATATGCCAGAATAGACAAAACCCTTTCATGGAGGGGCTGCTTGGAAAATCATTGTGGATTGGATTCAAGAGGCACCATCCAGAATTGACCTTCTACACAGATGAGGGTCTTGACAAAGATAGGGCAGTAAATCTAAGACCTGCAATAGTAGCTAAATTTTATAGAATGTTGACAATAGCATATGAAAGTAATCCATACGGTCCTAACAAAATATGGAATTGTGATCTAAAATAGGAATTCAAGCTAATAGAAATGGAATAACGAGGGCATTGGCATGATGAGCCAATAGTGTCTCATACATAATTCTAAATGGAAAAGAATGGATAACAATTCTCTGTTGTGTTAATTTAGTTTTCCAAAGCATACCTAGTTTCTATTTGTTCAAGGTAAATATAAAGATAGAGAATTACATTATGAACTGTGAACCACTAGAATGTATATGTTGGCAACACAAGGGCAGACAACTAAGAGGGGGGATTAATCAGTTGTCATAGAAATTAAACTTATTAAACTTATTCTCAAATTTGATTAATAAACATGAAAGCATAAACCATCACCACATCAGAAACACACATAACACCAAGATTTTTTACATGGAAACCCTATTAGGGGAAAAACCATGGTGGAGGTTAGTCCACAAGATTATACTTTGTTAAAAGTATAATGGAATTATAAACGAGGAATGCACATGCATTCAAGCACATTGCCTAGAGCTCACTGCTCAAATACAAAAAGGCTTACTGCCCAAAGGAAGGCACACTGTCTTACAAAAACATTTGGATTACATCCAAAATATTTTGAAGTAAGAAAATAACATCTGTTAATGCCTGATTACGGTTCCAGTTAAGCATAGTCTACTCACTCTTCTTCACACTTTACTTCTTAATTCGAAAGATTAGAACATTATTCACACATAGCACTCGCACACTTTTCACCCCACTCACACACCACTACATCACATCCCTTAAAATGGTATAAAAAATTTCTCATATATATATATGTAACTAAGAACAACATTATCTACATGTCAGCTTCAACAAAATCTAAAATGAGTACAAATTGTCGGCCCAAAACATAAATAATTTTCAATGCGCACCAACCCATGTCAGCCACAATATAGTGAAGACCCAAAACAACATTCTCAAACACAAACCACATTTGAAAATTATGCCTCGAATATCCACAACATGCTACAATCACCTTGTCGGCCATGATCATGAAAAACATGAACTCAAAGAAGAAAATCACTAATCGTGAGCACAATAATCAATGTAGATATACAAAATAGATAGAGAACAATCTAGAAACATCCTCAAGCATCATGAATCACTACAGAAGCATCCACAACAACTCAAATTAATAGAATCACATTATCTTCTTTCAGGAACACCAACTAAAGCAACAAAACAACTGCCAAAACACAAATACTCATAACTCGATCAAATCTTCATCCGGATCTCTAAAACTTTAGGTGGACAAACTAGATATACTCAACAACAAACCTTTTAATCCACAACCTCTAAACATTAATATACTAAGCTATCCAACAAAATGATGGCTATATTGAACTTCACTACATCACTGAAAACCTGCAACTTGTTTTTGGGTATGTGCAGGATCATCATAGAAAAAATAGGCCCTTAAGTGGCAAAAAATTTAGAAAAATTAGAGTTACGAAACTTGACGTAAAAATTTGAATAAGTTATGTATTTTATTTCAAAAATATGTAAGAATATAATCTGTAGAAAATTGAATGTAGTTTCCAAACTACTAGGTTTATTTTTATTTTTTAAAAATCTATTTGATGAAAATTTGAAATTTCAATGCAATAGCACTTAAATTTTAGGGAAACAATAAGAAGTGCGTGTCTGTCTGACCACCCTAACCACGATAAATTGATAATATTATTTTATAATATTTTAGATATAAGTAGATGACTCATGTCCTGATGTGATGCATATTGTTTTGTAATTTTGTTCCAAGTAAATAATTAATTATGATGTTTTTATTACAACTTTTAAAAAATATAAAAAACTCGTATGTCTAACCACCTTAACTTGGTCAAAACTTCATGAAATTCAATTTTATTTATTTTAATCATATAGTATGTGAAGCATAGAATGTGACACATGTGTTAGATTCAAAAAATATGATACCATTTGAATGCTATAGATGTTTTCCAATCAACCTATCAATCAGGATTTTACTCATAATTCAAATAGAAAATGAATAATAATTATTTATTAAATTCAAAGTAAAGCATAATTTATATTGGTGGAAATATAATAATCTCCTTTGAAAACCCTTTTCGTTTCATCAATTTTGGGTAAAACAAAAGTTGTCAGCCACATACCCTACAAATACCCATCATGATCCTACACATACCCTTTATTACAATGTTCTCAATATCCTTGACATATATAGCCTTAAAGACATTAATTCCAATAGTGTTGACATCAATGACAACCACATATCAGCAATATCAAACAATCTCCCCCTTTGGCATTGATGGCAACACATGATGTGAAAAACACCATCAATGCAACTTTCTCTTAGCACTTTCTCCCCCTTAGATTTTGACTCTTTTCTCCTTAACTCTTTCACATTTTTTCAGATGAATCTTCTCCCCCTTTGACATCAATGAAAAGGATACACATTATATTCCTCCACACAAGCTTTAAACCACATTTCTGAACATCTGACTACTCCTTCTGAGTAGCAGCCACCACAACATCAATCCAGATCATAAGATATGACTATGAAATGCATAGATACTCATTTCTTATTAGGATCATAATTCTTATTAGGAGGGGTAATCACCCATCTTCATTCTGAGATACTCAAAATTATGCTTAGGAAAGGGCTTGGTAAAGATATCTACAATTTGTTCCTTACTGGGCACATACTCCAATCTGACTTCCTTTTCACTCACCTTCTCTCTCAAAAAGTAAAACTTGATAGATATATGCTTGGTTTTTGAATGGAACACTAAATTCTTTGAAATGTTAATTGCACTTGAATTATCACATAATATAGCAATAGGTTCATCATACATAACTTTGATATCTTTCAACATCTGTTTCATGCACAAAACTTAAGTACAATTGTTAGTAGCAACAATGTATTTTTCCTCTACAATAGATAAAGAAATGGCATTTTTCTTCTTACTTAACCATGAAATTAGCTTCTTTCCCAAGTAAAATGCACCACCAATAGTACTCTTTTTGTCATTCACATCTCTTCCCCAATCAACATCAGTAAAAGCACTCAAAGTAAGGTCATCATCTTTACGATACCATAGGCCAAAATCAACTATCCGCTTCAAGTACCTGAAAATCCTGTTTACAGCTGTCACATGACATTCCTGAGGATCAGCTTGAAATCTTGCAACAATGCATATGACATTCATGATATCAGGTCTATTTTGTGTCAAATAAAGTAACCCACCAATCATGGATCTGTATCTAGTCTGATTTGTCTTAGGAGAATCATCATCTTGAGTCAACTTACATCAATGGGTGTACTAACTGGCTTTGAATATTTCATACCAAACTTCATTAGCAATTCTTTCACATACTTGGACTAAGATATAAAGATCCCTTTATCTAGCTGAGTAATTTGCAATCCCAAAAATAATTTCATTTCTCCAATCATAGACATCTCAAACTCATTCTACATCTCATTAGCAAACTTCATGCATATACTATCATCTCCTCCAAAAATGATATCATCAACAAAGACTTCAACAATCAAATCTTTATCATGATCAATCTTGAAATACAAATTACTATTAGCAATACCCTTATTAAATCCAAGCTTCAACAAATACTTGTCCAATTTGGCATACCATCCTCTTGGGGCTTGCTTAAGTCCATACAAATCTTTCTTCAACTAGGAAACCATATCTCCTTGGTCAATCAATTAAAATCCATCAGGTTGCTCAACATACACTTCTTCTTCTACTTCACCATTTAGAAATGTTGACTTGACATCCATCTAATACACCTTGAATTTTTTGTAAGCAACATAGAAAAGAAATAATCTCACAGATTCAATCCTAGCAACAAGAGCTAAAGTTTCTTCAAATTCAATTCCTTCCATCTGAGAATATCCTTTACACACCAATCTTGCTTTGTTTCTAACAAATTCACCTTGCTCATTCAGTTTGTTCTGAAAGACCCATTTAGTTCCAATTACAGTTTTATCCTTAGGTCTAGGAACAAGAATCCATGTATCATTCTTCTCAATTTTCAGTAGTTCTTCATTCATTGCTTCCACCCAATGTTCATCTTTGCATGCTTCATTGACACTATTAGGCCCAGTCTTTGAGATCAAACACTATTCTTCTACAATTATTCTCCTAGTTTGAACACCTTTGTTCTTATCACCAATAATCTGATCTTCTAAATGATTTAGTATTACATACCTTGGAGTCTTAGGATGTTCTTGAACTTCAAGCTCTTGTGATATCACTTTTGCACTTTCACTAGTTCCTTCCTCTTGATTTTCCTGATTCACTGGAATGATCTGAACTTGATTTGAAGTTTGAACTTTCTTTCCTTTATCTGAACTGTCATTCTAATTGTTTGAATCATATCCACAGGTTCTAGATGATCTAACTATGTCTTCATCAACCTTGACATTAGCACTCTCAATCAGTTATTGTAGAACTGGTAGGCTTTACTTTTAGTAGAATAACCAAGAAAGATTCCTTCATCACTTCTAGCATCAAACTTTCCTATATCTTCATCTTTTTGATATAGCATTTACTTCCAAATATTTTCAAGTATCTAATAGTAGGCTTATGACCATACCATAGCTCATAAGGAGTCTTATCGATATCACCTATGATATGTACCCAATTGAGAGTGTAAACAACAATACTCACAGCTTCTCTCTAGTAGATATGCAGAACATTTCCTTCTAGCATCATAGTCCTACCAACATCTTGAATTATTTTGTTCTTCCTTTCCACAACTCCATTTTGCTCAGGGGTCCACGGTGCAGATAATTGTCTCTTTATCACATGCTCTTCACAAAAAGAATTAAACTCACTAGAAGTGAACTCACCACCTCTATCTGATCTCAAACATTTAATCTTTAGACCTGTCTCTGTCTCAACCATAGCCTTAAAAATATTGAATTTATCCAGAGCTTCATATTTTTCCCTTAAGAAAGTAACCCACATCATTCTAGAATAATTATCAATAAGTAACATGAAATACCTGTAACCTTGTAAATTTCTGACTCTAGAAGGACCACACAAGTTAGTATGCACAAGCTCCAACACTTCATTTGAACAATGTTATTTTCTTGGGAATGAAACTCTAGTTTTCTTCCCAAACTGACATTCCTTGCATATAGTATTAGTAGGTTTTATCAACTTAGGAAGATCTCTCATAGCCTGAGGAGAACTTATCTTGATCTAATATTATCAAAGTTTACATGACACATTCTTCTATGCCACAACCAGCTTTCATCAACTTAAGCAATCAAACAATTTTTGCTAGCAGCATTCAGGTGAAATATATTACCTTTTTTTTTTAGTACTAGATGCAATCACATTTCAAGAACTCCCCAATATTCTACACTTTCCATTCTTGAATTGAAGATTGTATCGTTTGTCAACCATCATCAAGAGAAATGGATCCTCTACCATAGATTACACTAGCTTTGTCATCACCAAATATTACAACACCACCATCATACTTTTCCAAGCTCGCAAATTTAATTTATCACTTGTCATGTGATGAGAGCATCAAATGTCAATCACCCATTCATTTTTTTCTTCAACTTAGGCAACTAGGGCTTTCTCCACATTTGTGCAACTAGAAAATTCAATAGGTACATGATCATTTTTCTTCATAGCAATAAATACCCATTTGTCCTCACTTACATTCCCTTTATCAGATTCATCACCTATCACACCTTCATCAGCAACAAAATAACACTTTCTTTGGAATCTAGGCTTGTTATATCTTGGCTTAGGAACTCTTTTTGGACACCTTGAGGAAAAATGACCTATCTTATTGCAACAAAAACATTAAATAGGAATTTTCCATTTATACTTACCTTATCCTCTGGCTTCCCTCTTAACAATAAGTGCTTCAAGCTCATCTAGTTTTCTCTCTTCTTCTTCAACCTCTCTCATTTCCTCCTCATACTTGAACACCTTTCTAGAAGAAATTTCACCTGAATCATATCTCTACTTATCTTTTCTGGAGATAGTAGCTTTGAATGTAGATTTTATCTTAGGATGAAAATCACCAAACTCACTTAACTCAAAAGCAGTAAGCTTACCAATCAACATGTCTTTGGTTACATTTGTCATAGTTCAGATCTCCTCAATAGCAGTAGCTTTGGCTTTGTATGTAGTAGGAAAGGATCTGATACTACACACAAGCTCATTCACTCTTTGCATAAAAGAAGTCATGTTCTCATCTTCACCCATTCTCAACATTTCATATTTCCCTTTCATGCTTTGCAACTTAGCAATCTTCACATGGGGATCACCTTGATACAAAGTTTCAAACTTTTTCTAGATCTCATAAGAAGTCTCCAGCTTCATTACATTTCTCATTTTAGAATTAGTCAGAGAACTCAGCAATGCTTCCTTAGCCTTGATATTTTACTCGACTTCCTTAATATCATATGTAGTAGAAGGACCATTCTATGGAATGATATACATGTTGGCATATGGATTCTAGTGTTGTCATTGATGGAAACCTAAGTCATTGTTTCAGTCTGCAATTCAAGATTTGTTCATACTAGTAGGTAGAGTAAAGATCAAAGTATTACCAAAAGATAGAATGAAGGACATGGTATCTCGTTAGTATGTCGATCTATATGCTTCACCGGATTATCATTTTGAGTTGTGGATCTTGGGGAATTTTTTTAAGTATCTATGTTATCTTATTGATAAGTTTTATGTTGTTGCATCAACTGGTGTATGAGTTGGGGCATCCGTCAGGATGATTTTTCTACTTATTTGTTCATGAAGGCTGACTTGATGTATGTAGTGTGTCACAAATGTATAAGGATTAATTGTTTAAATGTTTCTGTGTTTGAGAATTTTTTTTTGGGGCCACAACATAGCATTATCCGACTTTGATGGGTACACATTGAATATTAAATGTGGATTGAGTCAACTATTGGAAAATATTTTTATTTTATTAAAGCCAACATGGATTGATTGAAATCTTGGTAGTGGATATATATATATATATATGAGGTGTACGAGTAGGATCATCATGGAAAAAATAGGGCCTTAAGTGGCAAAAAAATTAGAAAAATCAGAGTTAGGCAACTTGATGTAAAAAAATGAATAAGTTATCTATATTATTTAAAAAATATGCAAGAATATAATCTGTAGAAAATTGAATTTTAGTTTCTAAACTACTAGGTTTGTTTAAAAAAAGAAATCTATTTGGTGAAATTTGAAATTTCAATGTAGTAGTACTTAAATTTCAGGAAAAAAATAAGAAGTAGGTGTCTGTTTGACCACCCTAACCATAATAAAATGATAATATTTTTAATACTATTTTAGATATAAGTAGAGGACTCATGTCCTGATGTGATGCATATTTTTTTGTAATATTTTTCCAAGTAAATAATTAATTATGAAATTTTTATTACAACTTTTAAAAAATATAAAAACTCGTATGTCTGACCACCTTAACTTGGTCAAAAATTCATGAAATTCAATTTTTATTTTTTTAATCCTATAGTATGTTAAGCATAGAATGTGACAAATGTTTTGGATTTAAAAAATGTGATACCGTTTGAAAGCTATATATGTTTTTCAATCAGCGTATCAATCAGAAATTTAGTCATAATTCAAATAGAAAATGAATAATAATTACTTATTAAATTCAAATTAAAGCATAATTTATATTGGTGTAAAGCTGATAATCTCCTTTAAAAACCCTTTTTGTTTCATCAATTTTGGGTAAAAAAAAATCATCAGCCACATACCCATCATATTGCCACTTTTTGGCCCATCATGATCTTGCACATACCTTGAGATTGGTTAATTCATTTTAGAAGAGAAAGTAGAGAAGAATGTGGGTGGTGTTCGATATGTGTTGATATGTGTGTGAATATTAGAAGATCAGTCGAGTGAATTTTATTTGTGCAAAAGAGGATTGTTGTGAAGCGAATTAAGGCAGAGCAGAGTGAAGTGCAAAATCAGATAGATGGCCCAGAATCTGATCTATGAGCTTAACTAGAACTGTAAGAAGGAATTTGTAGATGCTATCTTCTCAGTTCAATCTTTTGTAAGGAAGCGAGCCTTCTTATTTTGAGTAGTGATCTCTAGGCAGTGTGCCTGAATGTAAGTGCATTCCTATTTTGTTAAACACAATATTTTGAGTACTCAAATTATTGATTGACCTCCACCCTGGTTTTTCCCCTAATAGGGTTTCCACATAAAAATCCTTTTGTTATGGTGTTGTAGCTTATTATTTCATGTTCATGCATCTTTCTTTTGATTGAATGGTTTAAGTAGTTGAAAGGATAGATTAATAAAGTTAAAATTGCTCAACATTGATTCACCCCCCCTCTCAGTGTTTCTTGAGTCCAACAATTGGTATCAGAGCTAAGTTCCTTGAATAAGTTTACAGCTTGAGGTAGATCTTAGAATCTAATGGACTCTGGTAGTCTTCAACAGTAGCTTATGGTGGCTCTTGATGATCTTGATCAGTCTAAGGCAGAAGTTTGGGAATTGAAAGGAAATCTTAAGGATGCTGAGAAATTCATTCAAAAGTTGAAGGATCGGGTTATTAAATCTAGGGAAAGGAGAAAGGAACTTTGTGATTAGATAAATAAAAAAGAAATAAAAATTATTGAAGAGAGAAAAAGGATGGATGATGATGATTTGAATCAAACCTTGAAGGAAATAACTAAATAATGTGAAAAGCTTTCTAGAGACAATGCTACCCTGAAGCATGAGATGGAATCTATGACGATGAAGATGACTAAGGAGATTGAAGAAAGAAAAAAGAATGAAGAAAAAATTGGTCAGACCCTAAAAGAGAGAATTGATGAATGCAATAGAGTTAATAGAGAATTCATTCAGTTGGAGATGGAACTTCAACAATCTAGAGACAATGAAGAAGAGCTTGAAAAATAGATTGTTATTCTTAGAGATGAACTAACTATTGTAAATGAATAGAAGGAGAAATTCAAGATTAGATTAGTTAAGCTTGATGAGCTGACTCAAGGAAAAAATAATGCAAATTATAAGCAAGGCCTTGGATATGAGAAAGGAGAAAGTTTCAGATCTAGACAAAGGAATCTCAAGCAAAGAAATCAGATGGACAAAGCAAAAAGATGTCCGATAAGACAACCTAATGCACAAAATTTTAATGGATATTGTTTTGCATGAAATAAATTTGGTCATATGGCTACTTAGTATAGAAGTAAAATGAAATCAAGAGATTCATCATTTTTCTATCAGTGTTTCAATTGCAAAAAGTTTGGGCATAAGTCAACTGAGTGCAAATTTTTTCAAACAACTCTGTCAATATAAGGAATGTAGAATGCTATACCTGTGGAAGATTTGGGAATATTGCTAATCAATACAAATCAAGAAGAAATCAATGGAATGATTGGTCTGAACAAGGAAATTTTGTGTGTTACAATTGCAATAGATTTGGTCACATTGCAAGATTCTACAAGAACAAAAACATGGATAGAAGACGTTCGGTATACAAAGGAAAAATTTCACAAAAAGATGATAAAGGAAAAGGGAAAGTGACTATGGAATAAATAAGAGATCAGATGAAGAAAACATGGGTAAGGAAGAGTGAGTTGGATGAAGGAAATAAGCTCGCACCAGAATCTACTTCTGGTAATTACTCCAAAAATTGATCTTAGGCCATTGGCCTAGGGGGAGTTTTTCAAGAAAATCCTTTGTCCCCCTATTGGTAGTTGGCACTAGAATGTAGGCAATTTTCAGTATTTGTGCTAATAGTTTACAAATGTATCAGTGATCACTTGTGCAGAAGTTTGAGGAGTAGAAGCTCTGCAAATGAATTCTTCTTGTGCTGTCTAAGAAAATAGAGTATTCAGAACACCTAGGGAAAAGCATTTAATGCGGTAAAAAGGTTAGGTGTGCAAGTTATAAAAGGGTATTTGGAACCCTCATTTGTCACCTTGCATTGAAGAAGAATAGGAGAGCCTTTGCAACACAATTTCAAAGGCGTAAAAGTCAATTTGATGACAAATTCATCAGGTATTTCAGTTTCTTGTAGAATTCTCACTTAACTTGGTGCTCGGTAGAAACTTGTTTGGTACGAAAAGGAAAATGAAGCAAATAAAAGGATTGGTGAATTTAGATGAATATAATAGTGTGAAGATTAGGGATGTGAGAAATGTGTTGTCATCAGATGAATTGAAATGGCTTGAAGGTGTGAAACACAAAATTTTGGACATTTGGAGTGAATTTCCCTATTTTGATAATGTGGAATTCATTAGGTTAATCCTAAATAGATTGAATGATGACATTCTAACAATGGATAAACCCTATCTCATTTTGAAAGAGGTAGTTAAGAATCTAACTAGATTATGTAATGTTGGGGATATACCAAAAAAGAGGTTGATTTAGAACAAGGAAGTCAAAATCCTAACCAGAGTAACTGGAGATCAAAGCACTTTGATAATATTGATGATCAAAGATCCGATAACAATGTACATTGCATATGAAATTTCATACAAAATCATTTTCAGAAACAGGGAAGGTGCAACTTCGACAGGTGTAGTTTACATCTCTCATAAGATGATAATAGCGGATCATGATTTTGACCCATGTGTATTGCTAAAAGATCAATTTGTGTGACTAAGAAATGAGACAGATTACCCCTTCAAGTTTGGTACCTTAGTCATATGTCTTGTGATGTATTTTTTGAATTGCTTGCCACAAATCAATTATGTTGTATAGAAAGAGAATGAACTAGTTTGTAAATAAATTTGTGAACATTCTAAAACTTTGGAAAATTGTAAGCAAGAGTATGCAAATTTCTTTAAATAATTGCT
Organism: Sequoia sempervirens; assembly: GCA_007258455.2. NCBI lineage: Eukaryota > Viridiplantae > Streptophyta > Pinopsida > Cupressales > Cupressaceae > Sequoia > Sequoia sempervirens. Next base: position 312,186,310 of record VDFB02353493.1, on the reverse strand, counting down.
AGGGAAGTTTGGAGCAATTAGAATTTCCATTCTGGTAAGAGCACTTGAGGTTGGATCCCTCTTTTGGTGAGATGGAGAGGAAGAAGAAAAGAGCACAAGAGATTGTTGATTACACTCCTTTGGCACACAATACTCCAAAAATTGAAAGAAAAGGTAAAGAACAAGTGATTGTAGACATACCAGATGAGGAATCTGATGATTACACTCGAAGGGAAGAATAAAAATCAGTTGAGCTAGATGTAGTAATGGTAGAAGAAAGTGAAGAATAAGGTGTTTTATCCAAAGTAAAGATACTGCAACTTGTTTAGGAAAAAGATGGGATGCAAAAAATTGCTAAGATATGGTCTGATAGACCCTCATATGAGCAGGACCTAATCGAGAGCACACTAAGTACTTATTTTTTGCACAATAACATTGGTTTGGAGAGTTTGGAGAATGTGTTTCCTGAAGAGATGATTGAATGCATTAAGGAAGCCATGGTCTCTGAGTCCTAGGATAGGAAAGAGGAAGAAATAATTCTACATCTGAAGGAGTAGTTCAGGCTATCTCTTACCAAACTAAAAAGAAAAATTAATGTGTTGAGAAAATTCATAAATAAAACAAATAATATCTACAACTAATGTCTTCATTTGCCTATGTAGTTGGGAGATACAAAGATAAGCTGGAGCAGATTGAAACTGAGCTAAACAAGATTGATTAGGATTATAACATGTTTTACGATCAGGATGGTGCAATCATGAAAAGGATTCATGAGTTGTAGTTTGAGCATAAAAATGTTCAATTCACTAGAAACAGCCTTGTGGACACCTTTTGGAAAGTAAAGAATTTAACCGAATGTAGACTGGAGCAGTTAATTGAGGTTCTGAGGAAAGGAGAGAAATTAGAAGAGGCAATCACAATTACAGAATCTCTCATCCACATTATCAACCAGACATCTAGGAACAACAAATTGATCTTAATCATTGGGATTTTAGTAGAAGCTTGGAGGAAATTTCTTCCATAAATGAAAGACAAATACAACATAATTTTTTCACTCGAGTAGCAATTGTATTTCTTCAAATTTTGATCCAATGTTTTCTAGCAAGGGGGGAGATTCAAAATATGTTTTTCATTGATGTCAAAGGGGGAGAGAGAGCACTGAAAAATTCCTTATCATTCTAAGGGGGAGTTGTGTTTTGAAATTTTGAACTTTGGCAGCGTAATCATATTGGTTCCAACACTTCATTTTTCACTAAGTGTTGCCATCAATGCCAAGTGGGGAGATTGTTGGCATATGGATTCTATTGTTGACATTGATGGAAACCTAAGTCATTGTTTCGGTTCATCAATAAGGATTTGTTCATACTAGAAGGTAGAGTATAGAATAGAGTATTACCGGAAAGGAGAATGAAGAACAAGGTATCCAGTTAGTATGTTGATCTGTATGCTTCACCGGATTATCATTTTGAGTTGTGAATCTTGGGTAAAGTTTTTAAGTATCTATGTTATCTTATTGATAAGTCTTGTGTTCTCGTACCAACTGGTGTATGAGGTGGGAGATCTGGCAAGATGATTTTTCTCCTTATTTATTCATCAAGGCCGACTTGATGTATGTAGTGTGTCATAGATGTATAAGGAGTAATTGTTTAAATGTTTCTATGTTCGAGCATTTTGTTTTGGGGCCACAACATAGCATTAGCCAAATTTTAAGGGTAAGCATCAAATATTAAATGTGGATTGATCCGACTATTGGAAAATATTTTATTTTATTAAAGTCGACATGGAGTGATTGAAATCATGGTAGCAGATATATATATATATATATATATATATATATATATATATATATATATATATATATATATATATATATATATATATATATATATATATGAGAATATGATCTATGAGCTTAACCAGAACTGTAACCAGGAATTTGTAGATGTTATCTTCTCAGTTCAATCTTTTGATTGTGATTCAAATATTTTTTAAGGCAGTGATCCTTCTTAATTTGAGCAATGAGCTCTAGGAAGTGTGCCTAAATGCAAGTGCATTCCCAGTTTGTTAAACACTATCTTTTGAATACTCAAATTGTGGATTGATGTCCACCCTAGTTTTTCCCCTACCAGGGTTTCCACATAAAAATCCTCGTGTTATGGTCTTGTGGATTATTTTTTCATGTCCATGCATCTTTCTTTTGATTGAATGGTTTAAGCACTTGATAGGACAGATTAATAAAAGTTAAATTGCTCAAAACTGATACACCCCCCTCTTAGTGTTGCTTGAGTCTAACAATACCTATTCTTAGTAATTTTCTAGTAAGGTTCACCAATGCATCTCAAATGACACTCCATTTGAGTCTTCCACAGAGAATAATTTGTTCCATCAAATCCCAAACTATCCTTCTTATAAGTCACCATCTTAGATCACCTCAAGCTATTAAACTTCTTTCGAGGAACCTGCTCTGATACCAATTGTTGGAAACACAAGGGAAAAAAACTAAGATGGGGGCTGAATCAGTTGTCACAAAAATTAAACTTATTAAACTTATTCTCAGATCTAATAAATAAACATGAAAGCATAAACCATCACCACATTAGAAACACACATAAAATCAAGATTTTTTATGTGGAAACCCTGTTAGGGGAAAAATCATGGTGGAGGTTAGTCCACAAGAAAATACTCTATTAAAAGTATAAAGGAAATATAAATGGGGAATGCACATGCATTCAGGCACACTACTTAGAGCTCAATCCTTAAATACAAAAAGGCTTACTACCCAAAGGAAGACACACTATCTTACATAAACATTTGGATTAAATCCAAAATATTTTGAACTAAGAAAATAGCATATGCTAATGCTTGATTATAGTTTCAGTTAAGCATAGTCTGCTAGCTCTTCTTCACACTTTACTTCTGCCTTCGAAAGATTAGAACATTATTCGCACATAACAATCACACACTTTGCACACCACTCACACACCACTACATCGCATCCCTTCAAATGGTATAAACAATCGCTCATATATATCTGCAACTAAGGATAACATCATCTACATGTCAGCCCAAAACATAAACAATTTTCAATGCGCTCCAACCAATGTTAGCCCAATTCACACATTGCACTCATCATTGCACTCTAATTCACTATAGTCACTAGAAGAGTAGATAGACACATTTTCAAATGTAGTTTTAGCATCATTAACACATTCCTCATCTACAACAAATGATTCCATCTCTTCTTCATGAGGACAATCACCTTCAATAGATATTTGAGCATACTCGATGCTATCATTATCACTGCAATAGTAGGATTCATCAACATTGCAACTCTGTTAAAAAAAAATAGATTGAATGCCCAATCTAATGTCTTCCATAGGAGCATAGGTAGTGGAATTTTCAACAAAACTGGAACCATACCCCTCATTTTCCTCATTGAAGTACATTTCTTTAGTCTTTACTCTATTGTCTTCTTCTTCATGTGATATATCACTACTTGATTTATACAAACCAATAAAATTATTATCATTGTAATTTGAAGACATGGTGGTTTCTTGATAATATGTTTGGGACTTTATGAGATTAGTATTACAGAATGGTGTGCAAGTTGAAACAATAGAGGTACAAATGATCCTATATTCATTTTTTACTCCTGGTTTACACCATTTATCAACATTAGGCGTTCTATGGCAGTAAACACTTGTATCAAAATGATTCCTTTGCATCCCATATTTCAAGTTGTCTTCAATATTCATAGCTATCCCATAGGCCTGATGTAAGGTTTTGGGTTTTTTTTTATCTTTTAGCAAATAGCTCATCATTTTATCAAAAGCCCCCAAATAAACAACCAAACATACTGCATCACTAAGATCCAAAACATCAGGAATATCCCTTAATGTTTTAGAAAATCTTTAGTTGAATGATGGGACTATCTCATCATATTCCATCTCAATGTTCATAAATTTATTGAGCAAAGAACTAGCACTAATTTTTTCACCAAACTGCTCCATGAACACTGCTTTGAATTCCTCCCAAGAGTAGACTGAGCATACTGGTAAATTAGAGAACCAATCTCTTGAATCTCCCTTTGGGGACTGAACAAATAATCTCATGATCATGTCCTCATGATCTACTTCAAAGTCATCCATTAAATTGTTGAAGTGTTGCAAATGCTTTCTTGTTGATTCACACTTCTCACCATTGAATTTTGGTAAGTATTCCCTAATGTTAGATGGAAAAACATTGGGGTAACCATAAATGCCATCAAAATTTATGGCCATGTACCTTTTAATGATGAAATTTCTTTTATTACATGAAAAGGGCTGAGCACTATGCATTGTTACATTTGGGTCCACACAGGGACGCATAGGTTGATGATACATTTTCTTATAACTCTACAAGCATTTTTATATCAATTTTGTAGCTACACTGGGTAACTCAGATTTCTTTTACAAGATGACTTTAAGCTTTCAAATTGCAAAATTATGTCTCAACTTGCTTAAGATCTTCTAAATGGGTTTCTTCAAAAACCATTTAATAATACTTCTCTTCCTAATAGATACTACAATATGGTAACATAGAAGTATGCATAAAAAATCACTATTATTCCCTTCCTTAGTGCTTAATCACTGAATAGGGAATCAAATTTTTACAAGACTTAAAAGTATGGTTTTCATATACAATTTTTACTTTCTTGAAAACCAAAAACTAAAGAATACCTAGAAACTTGGAGCAGTTGCTAACCTTTCTTGTTGACTGAGAATTCTTGTAGATCTTAGATTTTCTTCAAATCTTTAGCATGTTCTTTGGACAGAGTCACCACCTCTTTTTAGAGGATTGAACTTCCAAAAAATATGAAGCTCCTTCAAAGATGAATATCCTTATTGGTTCTCCCCCACAATAGAGTCAAATATATCTTTTAAAACTTTCTCAGCAGGAACATTTCTAGGTTTAGTAATTCCTTAGTATTTGAACTAGATGTTAAGATTCACCAATTTCTTGACTTTGACAGTCTGCCACTGGAGATTCAAAGTTATCCCTAGTAGAGTCACCATTTTTGTTGGTGATTTTCCAAATAGAACTGAACAATTCTCTAAGAGGTTGCCAACTCCTATGATGAACTGTTAGGTTAGTGACCAACAAAATGAGCATAAGATTTTTAAAGTCTGTACTTCTTCACTTTAGGCTCTGTGAAACCTAGGAGGGTAATCCCAATTGTGTTTTCATGCATATAATCAATTATTAACACATTTATACATATATTAATCCCTTTTGTAGCAAATGGAATCAAATTCATTGAAGATTTGGCAGATTTTCAAATGAATTAGCCATCTGCTAGGAATTGAAAATAATTCCACTTTTACTACCCTTGGAGAGATTTTATATTTAAGCATTATCTTCTCAAAATTCTAGAGCTAGGATCACTATTTGTTCACCTTATGCAAAATTTTCTGACCAAATGACCAGTGTCTAATCAATTGGGGAAACAAAGTCAAATATGCAAGAGGATCAGTAATATACAAATTACTTGTTTAGGAGAGAAACAGACTATCTTTGTATTGCTTTGCATTTACGAAAACTCATTGTGCAAGAAACATTTACTTCTTAGTAATCCTAAGCCATTCCTTACAAATTTTATGACCCTATTCAAGTATTTTAATAAATTCTTTGAATTAAAGCTAAAAATAGAGTAATACACTCAAATGAAATATTTCAAGACAAATGATGATACCATTAGTATTGCTCATTCATGACTTTGAAATGAACATACATAGGAGAGTATCAATTCCTCGACTGATATTTTGTTTCGATATCAGTAATTTCTATATTTAACTCATTTAAGATTGCTACATACATGACTTCCTATCAAATACAAACTACTGGTCTACTTCATAATTCTACTCTCAGTGCCCTTTCTAAACTTAGCATTTTCCTAGAAGCCTATTGAGACTTTAGAATCTGACCTTTTTAATAAGCCCTGAAATCCCTTTTATAGAATAAGGTAGCAACAAGCCTCATGATGGGCCAAAAAGTGGCAATATGATGGATATGTGGCTGCCGACTATTGTTTTACCCAAAATTGATGAAATGAAAAGGGTTTTTAAAGGAGATTCTCATCTTTCCACCAATATAAATTATTGTTTACTTCTAATTTAATAAGTAATTATTATTAATTTTCAATTCAAATTACGACTAAAGTCCTAATTGATAGGCTAACTGAAAAACATCTATAGCTTTCAAATAGTATAACATTTTTTGAATCAAAAAAATGTGTCACATTCTCTACTTCACATACTATAGGATTAAAAAAATAAAAAAATGAATTTCATGAAGTTTTGACCAAGTTAAGGTGGTCAGACATACATGTTTTATATTTTTAAAAAAGTTGTAATAAAAAATTCATAATTAATTATTTACTTGGAAAAAAATTACAAAAAAATATGCATCACATTGGGGCATGAGTCCTCTACTTATATCTAAAATTTTATAAAAAAATATTATCATTTTATTGTGGTTAGGGTGGTTAGACAAACACCTACTTCTTATTTTTCCCCTAAAATTTAAAGTACCACTATGTTGAAATTTCAAATTTTCACCTAATAATTTTTTTTTTTAAACATACCTAGTAGTTTAGAAACTACATTCAACTTTCTAAAAATTCTATTCTTACACATTTTTGAAATAATATAGATAACTTATTCAAATTTTTACGTCAAGTTGCCTAACTCTAATTTTTCTGAATTTTTTGCCACTTAAGGGACTATTTTTTCCATGATGATCCTGGACATACCCTCAAGCTTAATTACATTTACATTTCATTTCATTTGTACCAGAATTCAAGATATTCTCAGTTTATTACATGCAATCATTTGAGGAAAATGGAAGAGTAAAAGACTGCATTCCACATTCCCTAAATGAAGACAATCCAACTCCTTGAAAAGCAGAGTTTGTTGTAACCATGTTGAATCCTCATACTTGTTGACCAAAGAATATTCTCCAATAGTAGCTCCAGCACAAACTTGTATATCACCTGTAAACCACATACGCACCGCCAAGGTTCACTAGTCTGCCAGTTATCCTATATACCAGCCCAAAAACTTTCCACCTCAGCACATGAAACAAGAAATCACATGAATGTGGAATAGGAAAATCCTAATAGAAAGGGCATGGTATCATCAAAAACAAAAATAGGGTGCAATCGTCACTCTAAGTCATCAACCCCAGAGGATATTCACCCATGTTTTACTCGTGGTGGGACTGGAGAAACTATCACCACCGCTTCGTCAGGATTCCTCAATAGTACCAGGGAGAGGGAAAAATAATTTCCCTCTGAGTTAGTGTCACCCTCATTGTCTAATGGGTTATTAAGAACCTCAAATGGAGAATTGCATTCCTTTGAATAGGCCTTACAATGCTCTCTCTTCATCCATGCCCTCTTATTACATTTTGTCATACTCTTCTTTCTTTGTTTGACTAATTCTTCTTAAACTATCTGCTCTTCTGGATGGTAATTTTCCTTGGTATTATACTCCTTGAATTTCCTAGTTCCTACTATTCCTTTTGGCGTATCAAGAGCTCCATGCATTATAGCTTTATTCTTAAGGCCTCCTTTAAGCTCACACAAACACAACCCCTCATATTTTTGAATCATCATGATAGACCTACTTTCCTTAGAATGTCTACACACTTCTTAGGAAAAATCAATCCTCACAAACTTCCTTATCAACCGTCGATTCTCATTCATTGCAAATTGAATCATGACATGGAAAATCACTCAAGTGATCTGCATTAAATAGGAAATTTGAAGCATTCAAGATTAATGACATGAAATCTCCTTATGTGAGCAAGTTGGTAACTTGCAACTCAAGACTGAATCTAAGCCACTACTTTTAAAGCAATTAAAACTTCATCTATGGGAAACAATGATGCCAGCTCAAGTGTTGCAATATGTCAATCAACATGTATCACCAACCTAATCTATGCTTTCATTAATATCAATGAAGTACAAAAGACAAGTTTATCTTAGAGGGAAACTTTCTTTATACTCTTCATCACTTCATCACTGATCCTAAACTTTGATGAAAGCATTTGTGTGGTGATTTTTAGTCCATTGGATTATCCTTCTTTAAAACTTTATCAACGGTCCTCAATCCTCTTGCTGCTTTTTTCTTTTCTTTATGTTAAATCTTCAAAATATGCCATGTAGCCCATTCCATGTAGTGACCATCACTTGTCACTGATTTAGTTTTTCTTTTCCCTACTCTATTAGTGATGCAAATATCCCAGTGATGTTCTTTAGTCACATTTATTCTTCTATCACACATCACTAATTCAAACCTTGCTCTTAAGACTCTATCTGTGATGGGAGATGTCATGTCAGAACCAGATTTAGACATGTACAACTTGCATAGAAAAAACATCACAAAGACATCGCTCATATGATCATATCATTTTAGCAAGAGATAAACCCTTTTAGAAGGCACCCATCGCTCATCGCTATTTTAGAACTTAACTTTTGAGGTAAATCCGTGATAGGAAAAAAGGCCTTTGTTCATTGCTAACTCTCCTCATATATTGTGCAAGCAATTAGTGATGAATGGTTTACATTATTTATAGAGTTCATCACACATCGCTAATGTCAAAACTACTTTTTACAATATATCCATGATCATACGATGTGACAACATATCGCTCATTGCTATTACAAAGTTTCTTTTTAATGGTCATATGCGATGGGTAATATGAGCATAAGGCTAAGGACATCGCTCATCACTATTACAATTTTGAAGGATCGAATGCTGTTAGCAATGGGAAATATCAAAGGAAAGTACCACTCGTTGCTCATTGCTATTTCAAGGTGAAAATCTAAGAACAAATTAGTGATGAGCGATACAGTTACAAGGGACATTGGGACTTAAGTGAAATTTTTAGGCATGTGCTCATGAGTTGTTCTTATGAAGGGGACTTCCTAGAACAAAGTTTAACTCAAAAACCTCTAAGTTATAAAATATGAAAAGTTTAAGGGCTCAAATATCCTTACCCAATTAAATAGCGTAGAAAGGTCTGAATCTAAGCTAGAAAGGGCTAGTTACCCTGTGATATTGAATTACTAATGGATACATTAGAATAATTGGAAATAGGTAATAGGGATTCAACGACCCAATAGAATAATATAAGCTTTTGCAAATAGCAGCCCTATGTCCAAATGAAATGAGGGTTTTAACATGGAACAATAAATTTTTTGGGGGTTCCATCAGATACTCTAACACAAGAGAATGGAATCATAGAAACATTTATAAACATCACCTTACCTACTTTCCACTCTCCCTTTTGTTGGGAGAATAATTTAGTGGAAGAATATGAGATTGTAAATGATAAGGATATGTTGGTGTTAGATGATAAAATATTTAAGGTCTATAACAACCCTCTTTATGACCCTTCCCCTACTTATCCTATTTTGTAAGACATTAGGGAACAAAGGAATGAAATCATAAATGATCATGAAAATCATACTTGTCCTTCTCCTAATATCTCTGTAGTTATGAAGAAGATACTTTGATCAATGAAAGTCATGAGAATCTTAGTTGTCCCTCTTTGTGCCTTAGGAAACCCTTAATGAGAAAGAAAATTCAACCATTAATCATTCCCCTACTTGCAATGAAATAATTTTAGAAGAACCAATCTTGGAATGTCAAGAACATCTAGTTTTTAGTTCTCCCAAAAGTTCTCCTCTTAGGGAGGATATCATGGTGGAACAAAATGACAACATTTTAGCTTCCTTAGATAATGGTGAAAAGATGATACTAGACTGCCCTTTATTAGAAATACATAACACTAAAACCACTGAGGTTACAAATACGCAAGTGTCCATTAGATCCAACTTGATTAATGGACCTCCTACATACCCAGTGGGATATCATAAGAATTCTCTAATTTTTTACCCACCCTCACAATAACCGCAAACTAAAACGAAACCCAAACTTATCATTGTGTCATAGAAAAATAGCTCCTTGTCATTTTCATGGCCTTTTAAGTCTTGTTTCATGGTGTTGGAACTATGTTGCTTTCATTTTATGTTGTAACATGGCTTGAACATGCTTACTTAGGAACTAAAATTCAAATAATGATGTCTTGTGAAGGTGTTGTAAGACATTTCTACATTCTTCTAGACTCTATTAATTACATTTCTCCTAAAAATCACCTTTTTACTCATCAACAAGCCCTATTTTGAAGTGTTGTAAAGTCTTGTAACAAGCTTTCACACTTTTCTAAGCATATCTTCACTACATATCCCTTTCGCATGATTTATTTGTCCCTTTTATGCTCTCATATGCTTAACTAAGTGTATTTTGAGTATTATCCCAACAAACAATATTAAATAGAACATATTTCCTGACACTCATTTTTAGGTCCTAGGTGGGACCCATTCACCATGGGTGGTGAATGAGTTCCCCTTGGCCCCAAATTCAAAATAGTTTAAATTTCCTTTTGGGATTTTATACAAAATCACTTGATCTCAGCCTATGATGAGGTATGAATGGATAACTAAGGCACAAGTGTGTATAAATATGTGATTTTCACCTTATTTTGCATCTCCTCACTCATTCAAGCATTTCATCTCATATTTCAAGCATTCAACCATTTTACAACATCTTTTCAAGCACTATTCAAGCACTTTGAAGCAACCATTGACATTACTTCAGAATTGCATCATCAAGGGTTTGGTAAGTTAATAGCAATTGCATTTTGTTAGTTTATCATTCCTTTGAATTTCATTATTTTATTGAAGTTTTGATTACCAAAAATGGGGTTTGACCAAGGAAAATTCCTATTCACTAACCTTAAACCATTTTTCCCTATTGCATATTTGTTTACAGACCTAGGTATGCAGATATGACAAGATTTTTGGTGTTGAAGATTGGTTTACAATTCAACTAGGTGCTTCAAGTAAAATTAAGTCCATTTCAAGCTTGGAGAAGGTTTTCTGTCTATTTTCTATAGAATTGACTTTGGCAACCTAACAAGCAAACTTTTCTAGATCTAGTGTTACAAAGTTGTCTCCTGATTTTTTAGAAATTTGGGAGAGCACTGATTCACCACCTTTGGTGAATGAGTCCCACCTTGGGACTAAAAATCTGATTTTTTTTAGATTCCCGATCCTGATAGACATAAACTTGCTCCTGATAGTTTTTCACCAGGAGGAGGACTAATTCACCACCCTGGGCAAATGAGTCCCACTATGAAAAATCAGTAATTTCCATCAGCATCCATAACACTCCAGAATCATCACACTTCATCCAAATGCACTCAGATTCATCCCTTTCCTTTCTATCCTGCATAATTTCTTCATTTACTTAGTTGTTTGCATATCACAGTGTGTTTTCAAACATAGCTTTAATTTCACTTTTGCATTAATTTTCATTAATTTAGATCATTCAATTGCATTTATTTAACTTCATTTATGATAGAAAACATCACACATAACATTAAATTGAATGAACCATTAGCATTTTTTGCCTACTTCTCTCCTTTTAGGTTAAAAACCCTAGAAGAGTTAGAGAAGCCCTAGGAACCAAAAACCAACAGTTCATTTTGGTGAACCTGATGTTTGAGCACTTTGCATTTCTGATTTCATATTGAATCCTAGTTTGCATGTGAATTAACATTCAATTAGTATATGTATTTTCTTCATTTTAGAACATTTTATCTTGCATTAGTGAAAATTTCATTTAGATTTCATTTTTGCATTGCATCTCATTCAAAAAATAGAAAATCTACATTCTGCATCATTTTTTTCATTCTGTAGGACATTCAAATCATCTTAAAATTTCTAAAAAATATAAAAAATTTGCATACTGGGACTCATTCGCCACCCAGGGTGAATCATTCCCTCTACACTTTTTAAACATCTCTTTTTAACATTTTTCTACATTACTGCTTCCTATTTCTGCATTCTGTTTTACTTTCCAGAATCTCTATTTTTCATTATTTATTGCATCTTAGTTTCTTTGCATTATGGCTTTCTATTTCAATATGTTTTGGAATTCATTAAATTCATTGGTATAAATGTCCAATTGTGCCTTTGGATGTGACACTAATGACCTTAAACAACCTCATTCTCCTTTAACTCCTCATGATTGTCCTCCATGTGAAGTAGACATCGTTGGAGAAGATGATGCTAGCATGAACAAGTCCTACAATGATTTACTTGATAACCTAGAAGTAAATGCATCCTTTTATCCCTCCATGAGGTCACAAGACCTTCCCACTATTGCACTTCATGATCACTTTACATAATTACATCCTAAAGTCACTATAGGACCTAAGGTTCCTCCCTCAAGTGGACCTAGTCCCTCTCACCACTCACATTCACAACCCTTTTATGATCACAAAGTCACAAACACTCCTATCAACCTTGAAATGACATATGGTAAAGGATTTACCATCTTAAGTAAACAAGGTTGTGACACAAAACATGAACATGACATCCATCAACTTCTTGAACAACAATCAATTAAAGCACACACAATAGGACTAGGATATCAAGATCCTTCTCATCTTGATCAACATCCTCTTCAACCTAGGAGACTTTGTGGATGTTGGAACAGTGATATTGAGTGCTCCTCCTAACTTAAACATTCTCCTTCCACATGAACAACCATTATATCCTTCTAATGACAAGGATGTTAGGATCCCTATGGGTCCTCTTCCTCCTATTCATGAACAAGTTAATCTAGCAAGCAAAAACAACCTTACACACTCAAAAAGATCGAGTTTCCCACACATCCTCCACCTGAATATGAAAAGGACACTTTAGTTACTCTTAAACAAAGGTCTTATACTTTTACCACCTATGAATAGGTGGGTTATTCTTCCAAAAGACTCTAGCATACCATTTTGTAAATATCATCACATCCTTGGACATCATACTGAAGAATTTTAGACATTGAAGGAAATATTGGATAAGTATCACTTCACTAATACTAATTGTTTTCCTATCATACCTTAAACCAACCAAATCGGGCCTCATCATGCCATAGTTGTAAAATTCCCTATTCTCACTATTTCATGATCCATTCCCATCACTCACCTTGGCTCATTCTTTCCTTTAGACTTTGTGGAGGGAAAGAAGTTTTTAGTCTTGTCCTTGTAATGCATTGTCTTTGTCTCTTAATTATGTTATTCCTCTTTCTCTTATCCATTTAAGATTGAGAAATGAATAACTTAGTTAATGGTTGGCTTACATTTGTGTTACTTTTCCTTTTCATGTGTGTATCGTGTTCCCCTATATCATGCATTTGATATATCCTCTCTTCATACATCTATTCTATTCGTATATCTCTTCTTCTATATGTCATACATTGTCTATTTTTTTTGTGTTCTCCTTTTTGGGATGATGCAAAGTGTAGAGATTCCCTATGTCTCTTCCATGTTGACCCAAATGGTCCTTATATTTTTCACTTTTTTTTTTGTGTTCTCCTTTTGGGTATGACACAAACCATAGAGATGCACTATGTCTCTTCCATGTTGACCCACAAAGTCTTTGTATTTTTCAATTTTTTTTTTTGTTTTCCTTTTGGGGATGATGCAAAACATTGAGACTAACATGTCTCCTTCATGTTGACCCAAAAGCTTTTCTTTCATTTTATTTTTCCTTTTTCATTTTCATTTCGCTTGTGTTTTCATTTTGGGGACAATGCAAGGCATCAAAACCACAATGTCTCTTCCATGTTGAACCAAAATGGAATTTATTTTTCCTTTGTTTTTACTCTCTTTGTGTCATTCTTCTAGTTAGATATGCTTTGGGGAATCGTTACATTTTTGCACTCTTTCATAAAAACATTGCAACAATGAACATATCTACCCCAAATCCATAGATCCCTTATGTGTTTGGTGTGCTTTCCTTTCTAGGGGGAAATTCCATTTCTTTTTTTTCATTTTTCCTTGACATGATGTAGCCTAACTTAGAAAAATATGACTTGGCATAGGGCTTTCCAAGTTAGCTCTCATGTCTTGTTTTCTTTTTTCTTTTTTCTTTTGTTTTCTTCTCTACTTTAAAGTAATTTTCCATAGAACGATGTGTAGAAATTCCTTTAAAGTGGGGGACATACATTACAAAAATTCATTTTCATTCTTGGTTCCTAGTGTAGCTTTGTCATTTATGTGATGTGTTTGTCACTTTGTGTATGACATTGGGTGTGATGTCCTTCATAAGTGTGATATTTCTAAGCATATTACATTCCTCTTGATCTCCTAATGTGACGTACTGCTTCCCCTAAGTTGTGAATATAATATTATTTGATTGGTCCTCTCTTGGAGCATTACACACAATGTTCCCTAAGTGACTAACCTTGCATGAACTGAACAAGACTCCTTTGAACTTCCTTTACATTTTTTCACTTTACATTTTTGCATTTTTTCCACCTTGCATAACGCAACTTGCATGACTATGGTACTTTTTATTTTTGTTCATAGCATTTGTATCCTTGTGGCACCTTGTTAAAGTTATCAATGGGTATAACTTTGGCATGGTTGAGCGGGAAGCCCACCTAGTGGCACAACTTTTCCCCATAGCAACCTTTGTGTTTGTTAGTGCATACCAACTAGCGTATGTATCTTACCTTTTGGGATTTCTCACCCCACGAACAACTAGTTCTATGGCCCCAAAGTGAGTACATTTGGGCCTTCTCACCCAATGGACCATCATATGTTCTATCAGCCTAGAGTGAGTATACATTCTCTTTTTCAAACAATTATCCTAGATCTAATCCATAACTAGTTGGATTGATGATCAAAGCTTCATTCAAATCTTTCATCTCAACACTTGTGTGTTCCTTTGTTTTTATGCTTATTTTTCCATGGCATCTTCATCCTAGGGGGCTTGATCATCCCTTTTGATTGTTGTCATTCCATCCTACAAGCATAAGGGAATTTGAACCCTCCTCTCGATGTTCATAGCTACTTTAGTGTGAGTTTGATGCAATTTCATCCTCTTACTAAAGTGGAGGCTAAATGTGTCATAGACAAATGCCCCCTTGTCATTTTCATGGCATTTTAGGTCTTGTTTCATGGTGTTGGAACTATGTTTCTTTGATTTTATGTTCTAACATGTCTTGAACATGGTTATTTAGGTACTAAAATTCAAATAATGACATCTTGTGAAGGTGATGTGAAGTTTTGTAAGACATTTCTACATTCTTCGAGATTCTATTAATTACAATTCACCTAAAAACCACCTTTTTACTCATCAACAAGCCCTATTTTGAAGTGTTGTAAAGTTTTGTAACAAGCTTTCACACTTTTCTAAGCATATCTTCACTATTTATCCCTTTCTCATGCTTTATTTGTCCCATTTATGCTCTCATATGCTTAAATAAGTGTAATTTTTAGTATTATCCCGACAAAAAAATATTAAATACAACATATTTCCCTACACTTGTTTTTAGGTCCTAGGTGGGACCCATTCACCATGGGTGACAAATATGTCCCCCTAGGCCCCAAATTCAAAATATTTTAAATTTCCTTTCAGGATTTTATTCAAAATCACTTGATGTCAGCCTGTGATGAGGTATGAACGGGTAACTAAGGCACAATTGTGTATAAATATGTGATTTTCACCTCATTTTACATCTCCTCACTCCTTCAAGCATTTCATCTCATATTTGAAGCATTCAACCATTTTACATCTTTTCAAGCACTATTCAAGCACTTTGAAGAAGCCATTTGCATTACTTCATAATTGCATCATCAAAGGTTTGGTAAGTTAATAACAATTTCATGTTGTTAGTTTATCATTCCTTTGCATTTCAATATTTTATTGAAGGTTTGATTATCAAAAATAGGGTTTGACCAAGGAAAACCCCTATTCACTAACCTTAAACCATTTTTCCCTATTACATATTTATTTGTAGACCTTGGTATGCAAATTTGACAAGATTTTTGGTGTTGAATATTGGTTTACAAGTCAACTAGGTCCTTCAAGTCAACTTAAGTCTATTTCAAGCTTGGAGAAGCTTTTCTTTCCATTTTTTATAGAATTGACTTTGGCAACCCGACAAGCAGAATTTTTGAGATCTCTTGTTCCAGAGTTGTCTCCTAATTTTTCAAAAATTTGTGAGAGGACTGATTCACCACATGTGGTGAATGAGTCCCACCTTAGGACTAAAAATCTAAATTTTGTCAGATTCTAGATCCCGACAGTTTTTCACCAAGAGGAGAAATAATTCCCTACCCTAGGTGAATGAGTCCCACTATGAAAAATTAGTAATTTCCATTAGCATCTAGAACACTCTAGAATCATCACAGTTCATCCAGGTGCACTCATATTAATCCCTTTCCTTTCTGTTATGCATAATTTTTTCATTTACTTAGTTGTTTTCATATCACAATGTGTTTTCAAACATAGCTTGAATTTAACTTTTGTATTTCTTTTCATTCATTTAGATCATTCAGTTGCATTTAGTTAACTTCATTTAGGTTAGAAAACATCACGCATAACATTAAATTGAATAAACCATCATCATTTTTGGCCTATTTCTCTCCTTTTAGGTGAAAAACCCTAAAAGAGTTATAGAAGCCCTAGGAACCAAAAATCAATGGTTCAATCCTTTATCCACCTATGAATAATGTTTCACAACAGTCGAGTCATAATACCTCTTCTCATTCATATAACACTAGAATCAATCAATAACCAAGAAAAATACCTTTAAAATCCAATCCATTTCCTAATCCTATCTTACCAAGTCCTCATTTTCCTACACAAAATGGAAAGGAGTACAATCTTGTTGAAAAACTAAAGAATACTCTTCATAAATATCATTATGGGATCTTATTCAAGCATCCCCTCATTATCATAACATGATTCAAAGTGCTTTACAATAGGTTCCAATCCCTTCTAATGCACAACCAAATAACATAGTAGCCATGATTCAAGAATAAATGTAGACATTGTTTTCCACCAAAATGAGCTCCCTCCTTTGGAAGTGCAAAAACAAAATGATGCTTTCATGGTAATAGTTTAATATAAAATAATAGGGATAAAGCGAACCCTTGTTGACAATGGATCCACCCTTAATGTATGTAGTGTAATCCTTTTGGATAGGCTTGGCATGGATAAATACAAAATTCAACCTAATTCTTTATCTATTAAGGTATTCGACAATGTAGGAAAACAAACACTTGGTGTGATCACTTTGCCTATTATAGCTAGAAAGGACAAATTAGAAATACCAATCAATGTTATGCCTCATGATCTTTCATATAATCTCCTTTTAGGTATACTGCGGATTCATGCAATGAATGGGGTTCCTTCTACTCTTCATCGTAAAATCAAATATGTCTACAAAAACATAGTGTACGCACTCAAAGCTTCCCTTAAACCAAATAGTTGTTTAAAATTTGAGAAAAATAAAGAGAATCCTTTGAAAACATTGACACCAACTACACAAGTAGAACACATGCAAAAAAAAGACAAAGAAAAACATATTGAAGAAATCACAAAGTTATTGGAAGATGATTGGGGTTCCTTATACTTCAAACAAACATTCATGGGTGAATACAATATCATAAACAAAGACACTAAAAAGGGAAAAGAAAAAGTGGTAATGTCAACACAAAACCTAAAAAAACCTTCAACAACATCCACCTCAACCACTTTGGAAGAAACAAATTACACAACAAACTTTGATGAAATTGACTATCAACAACCTCTGAATCCAAAAGAAATGAAGAATCCTTATGGAAAAGGTAATGAAATTATGAAACAACTTGGATATAGTGGAAAAGGATGTGGTGCTAGAGAACAAGGTATCCATGTCCCTATAGAGCCTCACACACAAGAAAAGACTAGTGGTCTTGGTTATTGTCCCTCGAAATAAATAAAAAATCCTTCACTTAACATCAACAATATTACAAAAGATTCCTGGGTATGTGCGGGATCATCATGGAAAAACATGCCCTTAAGTGGCCAAAAAATAGAAAAAGCAGAGTTAGACAACTTGGTAAAAATTTGAATAAGTTATCTACATTATTTCAAAAATATGTAACAATAGAATTTGTAGTATATTTGAATGTAGTTTCTAAACTACTAGGTTTGTTTAAAATAAATAAATATCTATTTGGTGAAAATTTGAAATTTCAATGCAGTAGTACTTAAATTTCGGGAAAAAAATAAGAAGTAGGTGTTTGTCTAACCACCCTAACCACAATAAAATGATAATATTTTTTATAAAATTTTAGATATAATTAGAGGACTCATGTTTGGATGTGATGCATATTTTTTTGTAATTTTTTCACAATAAATAATTAATTATGATTTTTTATTAAACTGTTAAAAAATATAAAAACAATGTATGTCGACCACCTTAACTTGATAAAAATTCATGAAATTCAATTTTTTATTTTTTAATCCTATAGTATGAAGCATAGAATGTGACATGTTTTGGATTCAAAAATTAATACCATTTGAAAGATATAGATGTTTTCAATCAGTCTATCAATCGGACTTTAGTCGTAATTTAAATAGAAAATGAATAATAATTACTTATTAAATTCAAATTAAAGCATAATTTATATTGGTGGAAAGCTGAGAATCTCCTTTAAAAACCCTTTTCATTTCATCAATTTTGGGTTAAAAAGTAAAAGCCACAAACCCACCATATTGCCACTTTTGGCCCATCATGATCCACATACCCTCCTTTAAACCAAATTTAACAATAGTTCATCTTGAATTGATATACACTATTGGTCTTGATTACTTTCCTTTGAAAGAAACAAATAAATCTTCACTTAATGTCAATGTCATCATGCAAAATCCTAATGATTTGAATTCGTTATATTTTACATCCTTCTTTCAAGGAGAGAAAAAAATCGCAATCTAAAGAGTCTTGTGTAGGTATGATACCTTGTACTAAGCAAGAGATATCTTTGTCACAAAATAAAGGAACATTTTCTACTTTTGATCAAGAGAGTATCTTATCAAGACTCCTCCAAGATCCTTTGATATTGCTCCCTCCTATAACACAAAACAAATTTTACTAAAAGAGTTCATTTTGCACATATCATATAGTTCATGGTCATGCTACAAATGAATGTAAGCCTTTGTGTAATATAATTCAACATCTTAAAGAAAATGGTCCTCTTCCTTGTGTTGAGGCACCTATTTCTTCTAATTGACACTTATTTTAATCCTATTTAGCTCATCCTTGTCCTACACTAACTGGGGGCAAGGGGTTAGTTAGCCTTGTCCTCGTATGTCACTTGTCATTGTCTCTTTTGGATAATTGACCACCTTTCATGTACATATAAGAGCAAGCTTGGGATGTGGATGACATGGCTTAAGTTGGCCCGCATGTGATGTACTAGATTATGAATTTTGGGGGCAATCCCTTCTCTTTTCATGACATAGCTTATTGGAAACATATGAATTGGCATAGGGCTTTCTAAATAAGCTCTCATGTCTTCTTCTACTTTAAAGAAATTTCTCACAATAATGGTGTTAGCAACCACTTTAAAGTGGGAGAATACATCGACACTCATGTTTCATTGTGAAATTTTATTTCTTCTTGTGATGTGTCCTTTTCTTGGTGGTGTCATTGGGTTTTATTTCCTCTGAGAGTGTGATATTTCCTTTACTTTTCATCTCTTGGAGACATTAGCCATGATGTTCCCTAAAAAGAGACCTTGCATGAATGAAGAAAAATCCCTTTGAATGCACCTTACACTATTTTTTATATGGCCACCTTGCATAACACACTTTGCATGCCTATAGATCCATCTTGTTTGTTCATGAGTTCCAAGCATATGAGGCTTTGCTTTCCTCATGAAGCTCGAAGTTCATTTTTTGTTCATGATCTCCAAGCATACGGATTTTTGCTTGTCTCATGAAGCTCGAAGAACATTTTTGTGTGGCACCTTATCAAAGTTATCAAGAGGTATAACATTGGTATGGTTGGAAGGGAAGCTGATTTGAGGCATGTATTTCCCTTAGCCACTCACGTGTGTGTGAGCACATATCAATCATATGTGTCACCTTCTTGGATTACTCACCCAGTGGATAGCCAAGATTTTTGTTGCCTTAGAGTGAGCATGCATCTTTGGACAAAAAACTTAGATCTGATCCACATCACATTGGAAAAATGGTCAAGGCTTGATCCACCTCTCTTTATTTTTTCTTGTTTATCTTTCTTTTAGTTATCAAGATTGCATTTTTGTGTATCTTGATGCTTCATATCATACACCTTGTGTGTGACCTTTTGTTCTTAAGTCAATTTGACATAGGATCTTGGACCCTGGGGGCTTGACCACCTCCTCGATCTTTGTTATCCTAGACCATCTACATCAGTACACTTGGACCCCTCTTGAATGTTTAGTTTATTGTGAGTTTGAAGCAAGTTCATTCTCTCACTAAAGGGTATGTGCAAGATCATGATGGGCCAAAAAGTGGTGATATGATGGGTACGTGTAGGGTATGTGGTTGATGACATTTTTTTTACCCAAAATTGATGGAACCAAAAAGGGTTATTAAAGGAGATTCTCAACTTTCCACTAATATAAATTATGTTTTACTTTGAATTTGATAAATAATTATTATTAATTTTCTATTTGAATTACAACTAAAGTCCTAATTGATACGCTGATTGGAAAACATCTATAGCTTTCAAATAGTATCACATTTTTTTAATCTAAAACATGTGTCACATTCTACAATTCACATACTATAGGATTTAATTTTTTTTTTAATTTTATGGAGTTTTGGCTAAGTTAAGGTGGTCAGATATATGAGTTTTTATATTTTTTAAAAGTTGTAATAAAAATTCATAAATAATTATTTACTTGGAAAAAATTAGAAAAAATATGCATCACATCGAGACATGAGTCCACTACTTATATCTAAAATCTTATAAATTTTTTATCATTTTAGTGTGGTTAGGGTGATCAGTCAGACACCTACTTCTTAGTTTTTCCTTGAAATTTAAGTACTACTGCATTGAAATTTCAAATTTTCACCAAATAGATTTTTTTTTAAAATAAACCTAGTAGTTTACAAACTACATTCAATTTTCTACAAATTCTATTCTTAAATAGTTTTGAAATAATATAGATAACTTATTCAAATTTTTACATAAAGTTTCCTAACTCTAATTTTTCTAAATTTTTTGCCACTTAAGGGACTATTTTTTCCATGATGATCCTGCACATACCCTAAAGTGGGGGCTAAATGTGGCAATGAAAACAGTTTCCCTTACCCTAATTTATTTTGGAATAATTAATGGAAAATTAGACTTAATATCACCTTGATCTAGTGTTGTGATGTGTTACACATCCACATTAGGTTTTGGGCCCTTTTAAAGATAAATAATCCTAACTTTTCCTTAATTTAGTGTTGTAAAGTGCATTTATTTACACCTTCACATTAAATTGAGGAGGATTGTAAACTAAGTTGACCTAATCTAGTGTTGTAATGTGTTGTACTCTTTCACATTGGATTTAGGATCCCTTTTAAGCTAAAAAATACTTATTTTTCCTTAATTTGATGTTGCAAAGTATATTTATTTACACTTTCACATTGAAATTTGGTCCCTCTTGCATTTATGACCTTTATATCATCATTAATAGGCCCCTAAGACCCTATATTGTGCATCCCAAGGAATATTTCAATAAAAATTATGACAATATCACCAAATAAACTTAAATTCTTAGCACCTTGACACTTTTTCCACATAAAAAGGCCTTGTGGGACCCATACGCCACCCTAGGTGTATGAGTCCCACCTAGGTGGGGGGGCCTTTTTAGGGTTTTGAGCAGGAAAATATGGGTTTTAAGTTCAAATTTCATAGATTTCAACTTGTGGGATTTAATTAAAGGGATATATTAGATGGGTTTCCTATATAAACAAAGTCTCAAATCATTATTTCATTAACCATTCATGATATAAAATCAAGCACTCAAGAGTTAAGCATTCCAAGACTTCATGAGCATCAAGATAGTTTACAAGATTAATTCTAAGGCATTCAAGGGTATAATTCTTCATCAATTGTTGTAGAAATTCAAGATCCATCATCATGTTAAGGATATCAAGCATCAAGCATGTTATTGAGCTAGTGTTGTGATGTTGCATTCAAGATCCAAGGTCAAGCATTGTTCTACACTTATCCCAAGATCTAGATCTACATCCTTCGTGGCCATTTCATGTTATATTGTAGGTTTATAGGACATCATTCAAGGTATCATTTTTAATGTTTCATGTTTCATGTAATTATTTCATTATCTCATCATTTGGTTTAATTACCTCAAAGGGGTTTGACAAAGGAAAACCCCCATTTACCAACAAATCAACAAGTTTCTTCCTCTCTACATGTGAGATAGTAGATCTAGGTTTCTTGGAGCTTGAAGATCCCTTGAGGATTAGGTTACAAGCTTGGATAAAGTTGTTGGAGTTGTCCCTCTTTCGCAAGGTTGCTATCTTTCCAAAAAGTCACCCACAAGTCCAAAATCAGGG
Source organism: Sequoia sempervirens (assembly GCA_007258455.2). Taxonomy (NCBI): domain Eukaryota; kingdom Viridiplantae; phylum Streptophyta; class Pinopsida; order Cupressales; family Cupressaceae; genus Sequoia; species Sequoia sempervirens. The sequence continues at coordinate 312,163,833 of VDFB02353493.1, read as the reverse complement.
TTTCACGTTCGGAAACAAGGTGTAGAAGAAAGATGAGAGATTAGAGAGAAGGTTCAAAACTTAACCTTTAGAAAAATAAAATTGGGACTAATACACCACCTTGGCTGTATAAGTCCTAGTACAACCAATTTTTTAGGGTTTTTGCAGTTTCAGACACCCATTTTCCAAATTTCAATTTCTACATAGAAACCCATATCTAGGACTAAATCACCCAGATTGGCACATGAGTCCCACTCAACATTAAATTCAATGTTTCCAGCATTTCAAGACTCCATTCAAGCCTCTATAGGTTTCTAGGTGCACACTTATGATTTTACAACCTTTTGTTCTTATTTACTTGCATTTCTAGGTCATTCAAGTAAGCTTTGCATATCACTAGGTTTTGTCATTAGATCTTGCATTCCATTAGTCTTTCCAGTCCCTAGCTTGGTGGTGAACCCCTCTTGTAATCATAAATCAGACCCTAGGAAAACCCTCTTTTCAGATCTCATTCCCTTTTTTTCATTGGATTTAGATCTCT
>VDFB02353493.1:312143313-312158313 GCA_007258455.2 Sequoia sempervirens | reverse complement strand
AAAATGAATTCATTAAACATTCCACAAAATTACCACAACAAGGTTTCAAGCTCAAACAATGAGAGGTTATGCCAAACAATGCATTTTGTAGCACCGAGAATCCTCCCGTAGCTTTTCAAACTTGCCACCTTCAATTTGGAATTCATATGGAATGTGGTAGAACAGTCCCAAACCTTAAATAAAACCTTCAAACAACCTCCTCTATGAATGACATGCCTTCTTCTATGAATTTACTTTTTTCCTTCAAACATTCCACTCAAAAAATGACCTCCTTTTCAAGATTTTTCCCCATTTACATGAATGTTTCCACATTCATTTTCCTTCTCCAAAAATCATGACTAATTCTGGACTGCACCATTAATTTCCTCCAATAAGCTAAAAATAAAACATTAAACTCCAACCAATCAAAATCATAACTCCCCACAACCATTGGTTTGACCATTTTCACCCATAAAGGCCAAAATCCAAGATTGGCTAACCTTGGCATCCACTTTCCCCAGTCCCTACTTTTAGGGATTTTTAAAATAATTTTTAAAATATTATTTTATTCAATTTCTAATTCGTTATGAATTCATTTTCAAGAGTTTAAGAATTGGAAAATCAAAATTTCATTATTACCCTACTTTTTCACCCTATCAATGCTTTTCATGCTTTTTGATCACTTCACACAAGGATAAATGAAATTAATCATTCCAAAATTATTTTCCACCAAATAAACCATCTCCAAATAAAAATTTCAAAATTGAAATAAAATTTTAACCTTCAAATAAATACAAGATTGCATGTAGCCATGGATGCTCCTACATCAAACAATGGTATAGGTTGAGTGAGGTTAGAAACCTCACCTAAAAGAGAAATGGAGCTCTCAAGAGTGCAAAGCTAAAAAAAGAAGCATGGAGATCCAAACCATTATGGGTGTGTAACCAAATGAACAGTCAAGAATAAATGCAAACAAAAGGAATGAAAGTGAGCAGGATATGCGAGAATTTGGAGCATTGAATGAACCTTGATCTCTGATTTACACACCTGACCATCTAAGTAAATGTGAAGGGACACATAAGGAAAGTTTGTTAGTGGAGGTAATGAAGGAGGTGGTGAGCAATTTATTCTCTAAATTGTTCGTTTAGGGTGGCAAGGTTGTCAAAGCCACATGTGCGTCTGATCCAATACATGTAGATTTGTTTGCTAATTAAGGAGGTGGATGGGCTCGACTTTTGGACAGATGGAAAAATGGGCTCTTTTTCAATAGGTAGGATGAATTAGTTCATGATAGGTGGCGGCGTGCTCGAAATATATATATATATATATTGGCTGATGCACAAGTGGAAAGGCGACGTCATGGGTAATTTTTTTTTTTTTGGTGCACATGGACCTCTAAACTTTGACTACCCTACTTTGGGCCCCTCTCCCCTACATGGCTATAAAATATCTTGCACTATTAATAGATTAACTAAAACATGAGATAGATACAATAATTTGAGAAATTCCTATATCAAGTATATGCAAGATGAGAAATAATTAAATGATATATTAAGCACTTGAATTCTAAGTTTATTAGTAATAAATGGGATCTCTATAGAGGGAAAATATGATAGTAACTCTCTATGTGAATTTTTAAGGTACATATGATTCCATAGGATTATTAGGAGGTACTTCCACATACCAATTTATATTGCAAATGTAGCTAAAACATAAGTTGAAATATTTTGAAGCACTAGAGGATGCATTGATACCTAATGTTTAGAAACAAATAGAATTAAAAAATATTTTGAACAAGGGAAGAGTGAATTTAACAAAAAAATTAATTCTTTGTGCTCTTCCATATGTGCAAGTGGGGAACTTGGTTCAACCTTACAAAATAATAGCATAGAAGAATTAATAAGGTTCGAATCAAATTTCAAAAATTTCAATAACGAGGCCAAGGTCATTTTAGATGCAATATATGAGGCTCATATAGATGAAATTGTAAATGTAATTTAATTTCATTGGTCTTCAAAAGAAACTTATCCTTCATGGTGTAGAGTAGGAGTTGTGCTCCTATATGCAACTAGTACATTAACTAGGATTAAATCCTTTTCACTTTTTTCCTACATTTAGAGATGAAACTAACTAGCACTAATGATTGGCTATTTCAACAAGGGAGAGAAAACCCTTTAGGGTTTAGTCCTTTTTAGTTGCAAAGATGACAAATTTTATGTGTATTTTAACAAGCCTATTTGGCATAAACCCTAGATTTAAAAGTGTAATTTTTCATAAAAATTAAAACAAAAACTATCAAAATAATTAAAAATATGCAAAGGAGATACAAAGAGTATCCTTATATTAAATATTGAGCCTAAATTTGAGGTATAAGGGTGGTGGCATCCTTCTCCAAATATGGAATTTTTTTGTGGATTTAAAAAGTTGAATAGTAGGTTATAGTTTTCTCTTTGTTTCCTATGACTTGCTCTTAACAAAGTAAATGAATTCATCTATCCTTAACACATGAGAAGACGGTAAAGGGTTCTTCTGTATAGGATATTTCCTATTTCAAACCCAATTTTTGTATTTTTTCCATCACATAAAATAAATTATGATGAAAAATATAACATGCCCTAGGTTGGGAAAAGGAAAAAACAATAATTGAATTGAATGATAAATGAAATATGGTAATCTTACCTCAACATGAAATCAATGTCAAAGTGATGTCCTCATTGTAGACATGCAAAATTAACATTGTGCATTCAATCAAGTTCATTCATTAACTAAACTAGATTTCACATTAGGTCCATTCATCAATTAATCAGGTTCACTTCCATCCATTCATTAGGTAATCTCATCTCCTAAGGTCATTTATTTAAAATCAAATAAACATTATCATCAACCTTTTAATAAATCAAACATCCATTTAAATCAAATCCAAAATCATATTCATCATTTTCTAATTCAAATAAATCAAATATCAAAGTCCTAAAATTCAAACTCACCTAATCACCATTAAGCTAACCTAATCCTAATTAGCCTAACCTAACCCACCCACTTGCATCCTCTAGATATCTCCACTTGCAAAAATAAATCAATTTATTGATTTATTAAAACTCTCATTTTCACTCAACATGGCCCTCAAATTTGAAAATCATGACAAGTTGATTTGTCCCTCCAACATTGCATTTATTGCTCTTTTTCTTGTCCCCCTCTCTAAAATTATTGCCAAATTTGAATTCAAATTCTCCCTCTCATGGGCACACTTCCCAAATCTTGCACATCCATTGGCCTATCACCACTTGACAAGTGTCCTCTTCTCATTGGTGGATCTTTAGTTCCACATTCACTCATTTGGACAATCTCTCATCAAGAAAATCTATAAAAGAAGGACTTAATACTCATTCATCCATCCACAACTTTCATGCAAGGTTACTATCTTGGTTTGAGAACTAATCTTGCTCTTCATCCTATTTTCATTTGCATCATCTTAAGCTTTGATCAAGGATTGGGAAAGGGTCACTTGCACATGTGACACCAATCCACTATGGAATAGGTAAATTGTTGCTTTCATAATACTTTTGGTTTTATTTCATCCTTTGTTGCATTTTTGAAGAATTTGCAAGGTATTTCATAGGAGTTTTCTTGAGAGATTTGTAGGTACTAATCCTTGTTTGAAGTTAGTGTTTGCAGATTTTAAAAGCATGCTCACACTCATTATGTGTTTCCACGAAAGCTTGTTTGATGGATTCTTGAATGGATTGAAAAGCTTCAATTTTTTGTTGCTAGCATGTAGAGGATAACTCAATACATCTCCATGGATAATAAATACATCATAGTATCTCCATCTTCATAATTTCCATCTTCTTTCTAATGTCTTTTAAAAATGAACATGATTGATGAAAGTTATTTAAAACAATGCTTATTGTCCCCTTGAATTGACTTGACTTGTTTTTAGGATGATCAATTTCTTAAAATATTGGCTAGGATTTCATATGGTCAAAAGACTTGTATTTAATTGAAATTATTCATTTTCTTGCAAACTTAATTTTCAAAAGTTGACAAATGAAATTTGAATATTAAAATTTTAAAATATAACAATGACATTTAAAATTGGGTGAAAATAGGTTAGCCAAGTGTAGTGGCACCCTAGTCCAAATCTGTTTTAGGTCTTTCAGTATCCTTAAATAGATATATATTAATATTCCCAAATTTCTCCTAGCTTTCTAAAAATGACCATAAAATGGAAAAATGAAGAGCACAATCAAGTCCAATCACATAGGGGGAGTTAAAAATAGTATGGAATTTTCAAGGGTGGCAGTTTACAATGCTACATTTAGCCCCCATTTTAGTGAGAGTACAAAATTATAGTCATGTTCAAACTAGAGTAAGTAGAAGATATATTTCATTATCAAGATGCTGAAGAGATAGGATGTCATCAAGTTGAGGGGTGCAAAATCCCCCAAAATAGGATCCCATAAATCCATAATATGAAGAAAAGCATGAAGTAGATATAGCGCACATAAGATAAATAAATACTCAGTCATACATAGAGCAATCAATGGATTACAAATAAAAGAATACACAAAACATTCATAAATTAAACATAATCTATACAAGGAATACATGAAGAAAATATATGGATAAAAACACCAAATACATGAAGCAAACTTACAAAATACATGAGAAAAATACACCAAAAAAATGACAAAAACACACAAAATATATGTGAAAAACATAATACACACATAAAAAAATAGCACCTACATGGAACATTAAAAAAATTTAGTACATGAAAAACTAAAGATTTGTGTTAGCAAGGCATAGATACCTTATTTTGTAAGGTTGTCTGAATTACCAAGCATCATTCATCCAATGCATACCATACACATCTAAAAATGATAAAATGGTGAGATGCATAGATCCATTGTCTAGCAAGTTATTTTATGCTAGGTGTCCATGAAAAATTATAGGTTTCACAAGGATAGCAAGAAAAGTTGTGGTAGTTGACTCATAAATATATGGATCCACTAGCATGAAAGTTTAGTTATGCTATCTATGGCCATGCAAAATGCTCATGTTCATAGGCCAACAAGCTATATTATGCTAGGTCAGTGAAAATAGTGCTTGATGAATCACATAAATGTTTAATTTAATTTGAAAACATTTATCTTCATGAGAGACGAATTAACAACCATGCCTAAGGAGGTGCATAAACTTTTAAAATCATGGGGAAGGAATATATTGTTAATTCCAAAGGATAAAATTTTATTTAAACATGCTTCTTGGGGCACTATAGATAATACCACCACAAATGGGGTATGTCAATAATTCAAATCTCATAAGACATCAATAAAAAGAGCTAGGGTTATATGCCCCTCTTCAATAGTTAGCATACTTGTTATGCTAATAGTTTAAGGAAGATAATGGGATAATGTGATCCTTGAAATGAATACACACCTCCCAAAACTAGTTATCCTTTCCTCTAAAGTATATGGGAAAGGAAAACCATGTAAGAGACTATCTTGTTGCTACCATAGATGAAATATGGTTTCACTTAGGATTGTATCATCGTGAATGGTAATGAGAAGGAACATGAAGTTACAAATGCCACAATTTGACGAACAAAATCATAGAATGGAGACCTTATCATTTAGAGTAAATAGGTACATCAACACATGGAAGATCACCATAATCAGTAAGCTATTTTATTTTATTACTCAAAGCCTATCCTTTATTGGTAGGATGACCATGCACTCAATGATATGCTGATGCAATGAAAGGGGGTTCACCAACTCAATATGTCATGCACTTGGCATATAAACTGAAAAATCTCTCTTTCTCACATGCTTTCAAGGCTTTCAAACACCCAAATAGACTCAAATGAATTTTAAGGATTCAATAAACTCCAAAGAGGCTTTACACAATCCCATATCAACCCAAAAAACTCAACTTAGATGCCAAGAACTTAGAGTTCCTTCAATTAATGGATTTTCATAAGTATGCTACCACACTCTAGTAGATCTTCCATTTAGGACAGCCCTAAATAAATTTTGATAGAGATAAGATAAAAAGACTATAAAAATAGTTTCAAACACCAATTATTTGGTTACAAAATATATCCAAAATTTGGAATAGGTTCCTTTGTAAGGTTTGCTCCAAAATTGTGGTTTTCATGCCTAGCCTAGACCTAATTAGGCTTGTGCCAATAGGGGTTTATTGGTTCTATGAATTCCAAAAACCAATTTTTTTTTCAATGGATTAAGAACATCTAATTAGACCTAAATATGCTTATTCCACCATTTTCCATTCTTTTCTTGAATAATTTTAACAAACCCTAGCCTCAAACCCCCAATTTGCTTGAAAAGACTATGACAGTCACCTAGGGCATGAAGAAATTCCACTTGAATCTACTCCAAAATTCTTGAAACCAAAAGGAAATAATTATTTACCTTAAAAAATACCTCCATGCAATATTTTAGCAAATTTCAATGGAATAAATGAAAGATATTGATTTTTTTTTGCTTGTTGCCCCCTTCAAATCTGAATCTACCCACCTGGAGTAAAATTGTCATAACTTGAGAAAATATTAACAAATCAACATGAGACCAACGCCATTTGAAAGTAAATTTAGGGTAATTTAACATTAAGTCATTTTTGCACCATTATTTGCTTGTATCAATCTGTACAAGGCATGAAAACAAAATAAAATGTTCAGAAATTATAGAATTTCATGGTGATATTGCTATTTTTCATTCAAATTCTCAACCACCTAATTATACAACAATGGAATGAGGAATATATATCCTTTAAAAACCATATGGGGTCAGTTAAAACTAACTTTAGGACTTACAACCTTTCATCTTCCACTATATTGCATTTTTGCAATTTTGACAAGTTTACACATGACAACTTTTACAAAAAAATTTTAACTTTTGCAAGATTAACCGAAATGACTCCCAAACATGCCTAATACATTGAAATGGTCTAAATAGACCTTATTGAACACAAAAGAATCAAAACTAACTAAATCCTACCATTTGACCAAGTACACAAAAAATGACCATTTTGGAAAATTTGACTCAACAAGGTGCTCTTGCACCATATGCGCATAAAGAGTGTTTTTTTATAAAATTTCTTGCATATTATAGAAGGAAGAGTAATTAAGGGGATTTTATAAGCCTTTAAAAATGGTTATATTTCTATAATAGAGGATACAGAGTAGGAGACAATTATTTCTCCCATGAAGAAATTTTTTCTCGCTCGCCACAATAAGTAATAAAAATAGTAGAGGATTGAGTATCTAATGTAGATGAAGGAGAAGGTTGAAAAGGTAAACCTCTTTTAGCAAGGTATGGTTTAGGATTCATATGATCCTTAACTCCTTGTCCCATATTTTCATTATAGTCAATTTTAGAAATAATTTTAAATCCAACCCCATAACACCTTTCCATATCTAATGGAGAAGGAAAATATTATATAACTGATTATGGGAAGAATTTTTTCTTTTGAAAGAATGCAAATCATTTTTAGGTGTTGAAATGTTAAGGAAAAACATCACTAGCACACAAGGGATGACAGATAAAGATCCTCCATCACCATCATGGGATGATGTATTTATATTTGTTGACATTGAAAAATATTGAGCAAATGAAATAGAAGACTCCTTATGTTGAGATTATTAGATTTTGTACTCTCCCATAGAGGAGGGTGTAAAATATAATAAACCCCAATCATCACCAAAAAATATACTTTAAGATGAAGTATTAGTTTTATGAGATTATGTACTCTCCCACATATGAGGGTGTAAAATATAATAAACCCCAATCATCACCAAAAAATCTATTTTAAGATGAAGTATTAGTTTTATCATTACTTATATTAAATTATGTTGATGTCATTGAAACAACCTTTGAATCTTTGGATTTTATGGTGATATTTTAGATTCCATAATGAAAGTAGGTGTAAAAGGTAATGATCCCCAATCATCACCCAAAATTACTTTCATAGTATTATTATTATTGGAATGTGATGGTTCAAAATTTGAAGATAGAATCAAAGTACTAAGAGAGATGAAATTGTTATTTTCGACTTGTAAATAAATGCTTGCACTTGTTGGTTTCCCCTAAACCTAATTGGCTTAAGTATAATTTTGACGGGTCAACCAAATGGAACCTAAGTCGGGTGGGTGGGGTTGGCATGATCAAGGATCATCATGCGAAGATGGTTTTGGTTTATGTGATTAAGTTGGGCTTACAAACTTAAAAAATTGCAAAGGTGGTGGTTGCTTATCACGAAATCTATATTTCCATGAATGCTAGGGTATAACTTGCTAATCAAAGGAAATTCTAGAAACACCATCATGTTGCTAAAAGTGAAGGTGAACCCATGCTAGTCCCTTTGAGACACCTTCCTCTTTGCACAAAATAATATAATGAACCTATATACTTGCATATTTACTCACATCATGTTCAAAGATGGAAATAAAGTGGTTGATGGTCTAACTAATCTGGGATCTTTCACACCAAAATTTATTATTTGGGATGATCTTTCTTTAATCTTAGAGTATAGTTATTATTAGGTGATGAAAATGCACTGTAACTTTGAGCTCAAGTTGAACTCCTTTTCAACTCAATTTGACAATTGCCAAAGATTGCATTTATGACAATCTTTCTATCCTATAAAGTCTTTTAATAAGATTCCTTAGATTTTGTTTGTGCATTTTTCCAAGTGTTTCTACATAGTTCCTTCACTTTCTCTACTATTTGGGAATACCACTATGGGAGGTGATCTTGTCTCAGATGAACCCACTTCTCATGAGGCTTGAAAGAATGACAAGGAAATTTGGAATTTCCTTCAATGGAGCAAGTTGAACTCCTATGTTAAGGGCATGATGGGTCATGACCCTAATATATTTATGGAATTTTCCATTTCCTAAAAAGATGACATTGTTACTATTGAAAAGTACTCAATCCTCATTAACATGGAGGTCATTGCTAAAGTCACCAACCTCTCCTTGGAAATGACCTATATCCATAAGAAGCTGAAGGGCTAGTATCAAAATGAAATGGAAAACTTTTTGAAGAAAGGGAAAAATTTAATCAACTACAAAACATGTTTAATAGAGAAGACCTCCTAGGGGTTTGGAGTAGAATGGTGGAGGTCCTAATGTGTTATGCTACTTTGGAAGGTAGGTTCAAGAATTTCTATGCCCACATTTTTCCAATGTTCAATCATTTATATTGCAATGTTAAGATGAAATTTGCATTTTATATTTTTTCTTCTCTAGAGAAGTTGATTAAGGTTGTGCAAGATAAATGTAAAAATTTACCCTTACACTAGGGGATAATATTTTGATTGTGTCGCTTCTAGGCGGCCCTATCCCCATCCCTGACCTCTATTTGTTAAGAAGAATATATCATGGTTAGAGACCTTGTTAAATACTTAGAGGAAACCCTTCCTACCACTGGCCTTGATTTGACTTCATCCTCCTTGCTAAGAATTACTAAGGCAAGAGGTAACCCCCTAGTGTTAAGGTCCCCACCCCTAAATAAAAAAAGTATCTCGTTCTCTGCCTTCACCCAAATTTCTATCTCTTATTTAGATAATTCGGATGATGGTTATTAGAACCCCACCCCTATTGGCTCACCTGTTGATTCCCTTGTTCATAATGATCTCTCTGATATTTCTAAATCTCATCATTCCATTAACTCTCTGAGTCCATCATGGGTGAATGGGTCTTTGATAGGGGGTCCAGAAAAAAAATTCAGTCCTCTTATGCTTGATTTGAGGTCCTAATTCCTGGTTGCAAAATTGTTGGAATTTCGTTAGTAAATTTTGTAAGTGAATTTTTGTGGCTTGACAAGGTTGGTTAGAACAAATGCAACAATGAACAAAGTTTCTTCAAATCTGCTTAGATCCTCTTCAACCTAAAACTTGCACATTCACAAAGAGGGGAAAATTTTGTGACATATAGAAATTTTTATTAGTCAAACCTTGTGTAGGTGTTCCCACTTCCATAGTGGCAATTCCAATGAATAAATGATAACTGAAAGGAAGGAAATTATGAATGAACAAAATATACAACTCACCACCCTTCAATGGCTCCCTTGAAGGACTAAAGTCACACACATCTCCTCAAGGATTTGGATCTTTCTTGATTGATTTGCTTGAATTATTTGGAAACCTACAAAAATATGTTAGCCTCCACAAAATAATGACAACATGAACACGCATTAACGTTAACATGATCATGTTGCATTTGAAGTCATGCAATAAATTTTGAAATGATGCTCTTGACTTGATCTTGATAGTATTATTTGCTCAATAGTATGTCTTGCTAATTTTTGTCTAGTCTCAAATGGTGAAAAGACTAGGTATTTATAGGTGTTTATCCATTTCATGAATATTAGATTCTAAAAGCCAACACTTGCAATTTGAATTTTGGATGTAAAAATGTCACCAACAATATATTTTAACTTGGGTCCTTTTAAGAAGGGGGATACATTCACCCATGAGTAAATGGGTCCTTGCCCAAATTTATAGGACACACCTAGTTGAGAGAAAAATAACAATTGGTTTAATTTATTCAATGCTTGTAATCCTTTATAAAATAGTAAAAATTAGGCTTCATAATGCATAATTTAGAAAATTAGGTTCTTAACTAGGTTCAATAAATTAGGAGGACAAAACATAATGTGAAAATGTTAAGGTATATAATTTACTATACTACATTTAGCCACAACTTTAGTGAGAGTATGAACTTACACTTGGACTCACACTAAAGTAGAAAAATATAGGTCTAGTGGGGTCCAAGTGCATAGATATTGAAGAGATAGGATGACAAAGTATTAAGGGATATTTCCAAGCCTCTAGGATCTATGATCCCATGGAAAACCAATATAGGCACAAAGGAACACATGTATGCATGATATGAAACAAGACAAGACAAACATACAATATCAAAACAAATGCAAAAAAGGAGGGTATGGACCAACAAGCTATATTATGGTAGGAACCATATAATAAGGTGTTCATGAATCACACAATAGCAAAGTATGATATTTTCTAGGTGAACCATAAACAAGGAAGGTTTACGGGCTAGTGAGGGTCGTTTTGCACTTGGCGATCCCCCAAGAAAAGGATGAGAAACACATTAGGTCTACTTGTTTGTTTTTAGAGCTATGATTTTGTTTTCATTGCCACCCGTGCATAGTTTGTTTTCATTTGTTATTGTATGCCTGTACAACGTAGGATATGATTTGTTTGGTTGGTTCAATTCTGTTTTTGTTTCATAGCATAATTTAGAATTTGTTGAACCCACCATTATTGGAATTTACACAGGTTCTCTCCATCTTCTTGTATATATGCATGATTTCAATTCAATGGGAAATAATTTGATTGCTTTTCCAATTATAATATGGTATCAGAGCTATGAGTGGGGTATCAATCTAAGTCGTAGTGTTAGCACTCGCATAGGAAATCAGAGCCTATGTTCTTGATAGTGATCGGGTTTCTGATTGACTCTGTGTTTGGAGCCATACAATTGACAGCGGCCAAAAGTCATGTGGATTCATTAACATCTGGTTGGAGGGTGCATTGGATCAAAGCCGTTGTTTGGTGTTTTTTTCTGAAGTGAATCATTTTACCAGGGACGCGATCTTTTTACTTGCAACCAGGGCATTGTTTGAGCAGCTTATTTCCTTGCTTCGTGGTTGGTTGGCGATGGGGAAAAAAATTTGTGCCCGTGAATTTTTTTGATTTGGCCTACATGGAGTTGCAACAGGTCTTGTATCTGTGAGAGGAGAAATTCTCAGTGCTTCCACTGTCTATGGTATTCAGGGATGTTGAGATGAGCAATCCTCTACAAAGGATGAAGATTGAGGGAAAGTTGTGTTCCAAAGTGCCATGATTATAAATCACTCATAACATCGCAAACCATCTACATTAATCTGCCCGTGTGTTATTTATTTATTTAATTTTAGGCCAATCTCTATTCTCTATTGCATCAGCCTATCTTGTGTGGATCGGTTGTTTAATCTCCACAGATCTTGCTTTGGCCATAGATGTATCGCGGTTGCCTTTTCTTGAGTGTAGTCTGGATTGGCAGATACGTGGAGGTTTTATCAGCATTTCCTTCTAAGGTCCTTTGTCAAAGACTCTGTGTAGCTATGGAACTTCAAAGAGATTTATGAGGGTACCTTCATTTTATGTAGATGGCATTCTACCTATAGGCTCAATCACATTGGTCTGTTGGACAAACCTGTGAATTATCAAATAGTACGGAGTTCTCTGGCAATCCGAGTTCAAACCAAGCTCTCTTCGCATGTCGACTGGGGGTGTATACTTTGATGGAGCAATACAATTGCATTCAACCTTGGCATTGTTCGGCTGTTTGATCAGTGTGGCGCGGTGAAAGATTGGTGGGTCTGAGCTAAGTACTTTGGTGGTCGACATTGTCAAAGCATTGTTTTGACTATGGGTACATATTTTTTTGATATTTTTAATTTCATAGGCTTATGTCAAAATTCGACATTTCAATGCCCTAATTTTCATTTTAAAACTACACTAGGAAGGCATGATCATGGATTATTATAAAGGTTGTAAGCCTAGGGGGTGTTCTTTTTCAAATCAATTATATACATGGGTCTGAATGTTCATAGACAAAATAAGAATCTGTCTAGTATAATATTTCATTGAGGAAAGTCAAAACAAAAACAAATAAAAATAAAAATAAAAATTGTAAGCCTATGCTTTAAATCAAATTGTGTAATTTTTCAACTCTTCAAAGGGGGTGTTATTCTCTCAATAATGGCAGGAAGTTCTCCAAAATTTCTTCATCCTGATTCCCAACTATTGTGTGAGAACAATTATTCTGCATGGAAAACCAAACTCAAAACTCAACTTGAGTTTGAAGAAGTTTGGGATGTGGTCAGTGGAACCACAACATGTTACAAGAATCTAGTACTACGCTCTAAGACTAAACATATATCAATCAAGTTTCATATCTTGAGGGAGAAAGAGAATGTGAAAGAAGTTAGATTGGAGTATGTTCCTACCAAAGAATAGATTGCAGACATCTTTACTAAGCCATTGCCAAATGATAATTTTGAGTATCTCAGAGGAATGCTAGGGGTAATCACTTCTCCTGATGAAAACTAGGAAGATGCATTTACTTGCATCAATCCGTGAGCTACATTCTAATTTGGATTGATGTTTCCATGGTTGCTACTCAGGGGGAGTAGTCAGATGTGCAGATATGTGGTTCTGAGTGTGTATATGGAAAGGTCATGGTTACCTTTTCCACTGATGTCAAAGGGGGAGAAGTGAAATGTGAAAAATCCTTTTAAGAATCAAAGAGAAACTGGGGAGAAGAGTCAAAACCAAAGGGAAAGAAAGTATGTTGGGTTGATGGTATTTTTCACATCATGTGTTCCCATTAATGCCAAAGGGGGAGATTGTTGGATGCTGTGGATGTGTTGCTAATATGTGGTTGTCATTGATGTCAACAATATTAGCATTTGGTGTATTAGAGGTTGTATATGTCGAGGATATTGAGAAAATTGTAAAAGAAAGTGTTCCAGGTTCCCAGTGGAACTGTGCAAGTCATGAAGGTGTCTTTTTATGTATGTTCAAGACCAGTTCTTATGAATTAAAGGGTTTTTTGTTGAGTGTATCTAGATCATCTACCGGAAGTTATAGAGGTCAGCGTATAGATTTGATCATGTTATGGTTTGACAATGTTCCTAAGTAAAGTTTTTGTGATTCTATAAATCTCAGTTGTTGTAGATGATTCTCTCTTTTTTCTTGGTGCTCTTGGATGCTTCTAGATCGTGCTCTATCTTTGTGGTACATTCACATTGGTCGGTGTGCTCATGGTTGAATTTTTTTGCTGCATATGTTTAGTTTTTCTTGTTCTTGGCCGACATGTTGGTGGTAGCATGTTGTGGATCTTCGAGGTGAAATTAATATTTTGGGGCCCCACTATGCTATGGCCAACCTTAGTGGATTCGCTTTTAAAAATTTATTTCTAAATTTGGGCCGACAATGTAAATATGTTTTATTTTCCTGGCCGACTAAGTTATTGATGAAATCTCATGTAGTGGATATATAAGGGCAATTTTTTCATTAGTGTAGGTTGTTGGAAAGGTGTTGAGTGTGCTCTTATGTGTGTATGTGTGAATATCATTCGATTGCAGAGTAGAGTGTGAAGAAGATTGAGTGAAGTGTGAAGTAGTTTGTGAAGGAGTTTTCTGTGCTTAATTGGAATTGTAATCAGGCTTGTGGAGAAGCTATTTTCTCAGTTCATAGTTTCTATATTTTAATCCAATTCTATATTGTTTGGTAGTGAGCCCCTTCTATAATTGAGCAGTGAGCTCTATGCAGTGTGCCTGAATGCATGTGCATTCCCCTTTATTGATTTCATTATACTTTTAATAGGGTATAATCTTGTGGACTAACATCCACCATGGTTTTTCCCTTAATAGGGTTTCCACGTAAAAAATATTGGTGTTCTCTGTATCTCTATTGTATTAATTGCTTATTCATTAGATTTGAGATTAAGTTAAGTAAAGTTTGAAAATTTTATTATTTTGTGACAATGGATTCACCCCCCCCTCTTAGTTGTATGTCCTTGTTTTTCCAACACAAAGCAATGTAGCTAAAATAAAAAATTCTTGAGATGAGGAATACGTGCTTTTAGCCCACACTTCATATGATGGTTCACAATCAACCTCAATATGGTTATGTTGAATCAGCTGCTACAAAGCACATGATTGGACATAAGGAGTGGTTTCTCACATTGAAACCCCATCATGGTATAGTCACTCTTGGAAATGATAGCACCCATGAAATCAAAGGTATTGGTGACATCTCTTTAATGTTTGGCATCAATCATTATAGGCTTACTAATGTCTTGTATGTGTCAGGACTTACCAAAAATCTCCTTTCTATTAATCAATTTCGTGACGACAACCGTAGGATTGAGTTTGATAGAAATGAAGATAAAAAGATTTTTCTTATCAAAGATAAGTCTAAAAA